>OZ025289.1:310861173-311461173 GCA_964019185.1 Maratus speculifer
ATTTTTAAAATATTACCAAAATAAAATATTATTATTTATTTAAAGATTTTCTTTTTAATAGTCGAAATTACTTTTGATACAGGTTACATTGACTCTAACATAACATCACTATTGATATTATGTTAAAAAAGCACGTTTAGCATGTCTTAAATGTCACAGATACACAATAAAGAAAACGATGCGTCGAACCCGGGTCAGCTGTTTGGGAAACAGCTATGATGACCGTTACACCACCGACGCACGCTTTACAAAATAACTATTTTGTTAAGATTTGATTTTAAAAATATTACGAAAATAAAATATTCCTATTTGTTTAAAGATTTTTTTAATAGTCGAAATTACTTTTGATGCAGTTAACATTGATACTCACATGACTTCACCATTGATATTATGTTAAAATAGCACGTTTAGCATGTCTTAAATATCACAGATTCACAATAAAAAAAATGTTGCGTCGACCGGGAGTCGAACCCGGGTCAATCGCTTGTGAAACAGCTATAATGGAAGTTACACCACCGACGCATGCTTTAGAAAAGAATTATTTTCTTAAGATGTGATTTTAAAAATATTACAAAAACAAAATACTCCTATTTGTTTAAAGATTTTATTTCAATAGTCGAAATTACTTTTGATGCAGTTAACATTGATACTCACATAACATAACTATTGTGTTAAAAAACGTGTTAAGTATGTCTCAAACGTGACAGATTCACAATAAAGAAAATATTGCCCCGACCGGGAGTCGAACCCGGGTCAGCTGTTTAGGTTTGGTTTGTGTTGTCCGATTATCTACTCTAGGGATATAGGACCTAGGGGGAGTGCCCTTCGTGGGGGTCTTTCTAAGGGAACCTAACCAGTATTTACGCAAGGTTCGAAGAAAACAACGAAAACTCCGAACGGTTAGGCTGACGGCCGCGATTGTGTTCGAACCCAGCACCTGCCGTCTACCAGTCAAGAGGTCAGAACCTCTCGGCCACTGGTGGGACAAGCGGTTTAGGAAACTGCTATGATGACCGTTAACTCCACCGACGCATGTGTTACAAAAGAATTATTTTGTTAAGATTTGATTTTAAAATTATTACAAAAATAAAATATTCCTATTTGTTAAAAGATTTTCTTTTTAACAGTCGAAATTACTTTTGATGCAGTTAACATTGATACTCACGTAACTTCACCATTGATATTCTGTTAAAAAACACGTTTAGCATGTCTTAAATATCACAGATTCACAATAAAGAAAATGTTGCGTAGACCGAGAGTCGAACCCGGGTCAACCGTTTGTGAAACAGCTATAATGGCAGTTACACCACCGACGCATGCTTTAGAAAAGAATTATTTTGTTAAGATTTGATTTTAAAAATATTACGAAAATAAAATATTCCTATTTGTTTAAAGATTTTATTTTAATAGTCGAAATTACATTTGATGCAGTTTACATTGACTCTCACATAAAATCACTATTGATATTATGTTTAAAAAACACGTTTAGCATGTCTTAACTGTCGCAGATTTTCAATAAAGAAAACGATGCGTCGACCGGGAGTCGAATCCGGGTCAGCTGTTTGGGACATCTATGATTTCCGTTACACCACCGACACATTTGTTACAAGAGAATTATTTTGTTAAGATTTGATTTTAAAAATATTACCAAAATAAAATATTCTTATTTGTTTAAAGATTTTCTTTTTAATAGTCGAAATTACTTTTGATGCAGTTTACATTGATACTCACATAACATAACTATTATGTTAAAAAACGTGTTAAGCATGTCTTAAATGTCACAGATTCACAATAAAGAAAATATTGCGTCGACCGGGAGTCGAACCCGGGTCAGCTCTTTGGGAAACTGCTATGATGACCGTTAACTCCACCGACGCATGTGTTACAAAAGAACTATTTTGTTAAGATTGGATTTTAAAATTATTACAAAAATAAAATATTCCTATTTGTTAAAAGATTTTCTTTTTAATAGTCGAAATTACTTTTGATACAGTTAACATTGATACTCACATAACTTCACCATTGATATTATGTTGAAAAACACGTTAACATGTCTTAAAAATCACAGATTCACAATAAAGAAAATCAATTAAGTGTCGATGTTGCGTCGACCGGGAGTCGAACCTGGTTCAGCTGTGAAAAAGCTATGATAGCCGTTACACCACCGACGCATGTGTCTCAAAAGAATTATTTTGTTAAGATATGATTTTTAAAATATTACCAAAATAAAATATTATTATTTATTCACAGATTTTCTTTTTAATAGTCGAAATTACTTTTATACAGTTTACATTGACTCTAACATAACATCACTATTGATATTATGTTAAAAAAGCACGTTTAGCATGTCTTAAAAGTCACAGATTCACAATAAAGAAAACGATGCGTCGACCGGGAGTCGAACCCGGGTCAGCTGTTTGGAAAACAGCTATGATGACCGTTACACCACCGACGCACGCTTTACCATATAACTATTTTGTTAAGATTTGTTTTTAAAAATATTACCAAAATAAAATATTCCTTTTTGTTTAAAGATTTTTTTAATAATCGAAATTATTTTTGATGCAGTTAACATTGATACTCACATAACTTATCCATTGATATTATTTTAAAAAAGCACGTTTAGTATGTCTTAACTGTCACAGATTCACAATAAAGAAAATCAATTAAGTGTCGATGTTGCGTCGACCGGGAGTCGAACCTGGTTCAGCTGTGAAAAAGCTATGATGGCCGTTACACCACCGACGCATGTGTCTCAAAAGAATTATTTTGTTAAGATGTGATTTTTAAAATATTACCAAAATAAAATATTATTATTTATTTAAAGATTTTCTTTTTAATAGTCGAAATTACTTTTGATACAGTTTACATTGACTCTAACATAACATCACTATTGATATTATGTTAAAAAAGCACGTTTAGCATGTCTTAAACATCACAGATTCACAATAATGAAAACGATGCGACGACCGGGAGTCGAACCGGGTCAGCTGTTTGGGAAACAGCTATGACGACCGTTACACCACCGACGCAAGCTTTACAAAATTACTATTTTGCTAAGATTTGATATTAAAAATATTACCAAAATAAAATATTGCTATTTGTTTAAAGATTTTCAGTCGAACCCGGGTCAGCTGTTTGGGAAACAGCTATGATGACCGTTACACCACGACGCACGCTTTACAAAATAACTATTTTGCTAAGATTTGATTTTAAAAATATTACCAAAATAAAATATTGCTATTTGTTTAAAGATTTTCAGTCGAACCCGGGTCAGCTGTTTGGGAAACAGCTATGATGACCGTTACACCACGACGCACGCTTTACAAAATAACTATTTTGTTAAGATTTGATTTTAAAAATTTTACCAAAATAAAATATTCCTATTTGTTTCAGGATTTTAAGTCGAACGCGGGTCAGCTGTTTAGGAAACTGCTGTGATGACCGTTAACTTCACCGACGCATGTGTTACAAAAGAATTATTTTGTTAAGATTTGATTTTAAAATTATTACAAAAATAAAATATTCCTATTTGTTAAAAGATTTTCTTTTTAATAGTCGAAATTACTTTTGATACAGTTAACATTGATGCTCACATAACTTCACCATTGATATTATATTGAAAAACACGTTAACATGTCTTAAAAGTCACAGATTCACAATAAAGAAAACGATGCGTCGACCGGGAGTCGAACCCGGGTCAGCTGTTTGGGAAACAGCTATGATGACCGTTACACCACCGACGCACGCTTTACCAAATAACTATTTTGTTAAGATTTGTTTTTAAAAATATTACCAAAATAAAATATTCCTTTTTGTTTAAAGATTTTTTTAATAATCGAAATTATTTTTGATGCAGTTAACATTGATACTCACATAACTTATCCATTGATATTATTTTAAAAAAGCACGTTTAGTATGTCTTAACTGTCACAGATTCACAATAAAGAAAACGTTGCGCCGACCGGAAGTCGAACCCGGGTCAGCTGTTTGGGAAACAGCTATGATGACCGTTACACCACCGACGCACGCTTTATAAAATAACTATTTTGTTAAGGCCCCTGTCCTCGCTCGAGGAAACGCTCGCGAGCTAATGCTATTCCTATGGGGAAGCATTTTTCTAATAGCTCTTTTGCATTTTGACATTTTTGAATAATTTTTTTTGCATTGGATAGCTGAGGTGCATGCCGACAGCGCGCCTTTTTTACTTTTTCGATTTTGGTTGCTGATATTTTTTTGAAAGTTAGATTCACTTTCAAAACCGGTTTCAAAACTGAAAATGCTTTTAAAAAAAATATCTACATCTAAAATCGAAAAAGTAAAAAAGGTGCGCTTTTGGCATGCACCTCAGCTATCCAATGCAAAAAAAAAAAAAAAAAAAAAAAAAAAAAAATCAAAAATGTCAAAATGCAAAAAAGTTATTAGAAAAATGCTTCCCCATAGGAATAGCATTAGCTCGCGAGAGTTTCCTCGAGCGAGGTCAGGGGCCTTAAGATTTGATTTAAAAAAAATTACCAAAATAAATTATTCCTATTTGTTTAAGTGGTTTTCTTCGAACCTTGCGTAAATACGGGTTAGGTTCCCTTAGAAAGACCCCCACGGAGGGCGAAAAAAATCTTATATCCCATTAGCGTAGATAATCGGACGACAAAAAATCAACCTATTTGTTTAAAGATTTTGAGTCGAACCCGGATCAGCTGTTTGGGAAACTGCTATGATGACCGTTAACTTCAAAGACGCATGTGCAATTATTTTGTTAAGATTTGATTTTAAAATTATTACAAAAATAAAATATTCCTATTTGTTAAAAGATTTTCTTTTTAATAGTCGAAATTACTTTTAATACAGTTAACATTGACACTCACATAACTTCACCATTGAAATTATGTTGAAAAACACGGTACATGTCTTAAAATTCACAGATTCACAATAAAGAAAATCAATTAAGTGTCGATGTTGCGTCGACCGGGAGTCGAACCTGGTTCAGCTGTGAAAAAGCTATGATGGCCGTTACACCACCGACGCATGTGTCTCAAAAGAATTATTTTGTTAAGATATGTTAAAAAACGTGTTAAGTATGTCTCAAACGTGACAGATTCACAATAAAGAAAATATTGCCCCGACCGGGAGTCGAACCCGGGTCAGCTGTTCAGGTTTGGTTTGTGTTGTCCGATTATCTACTCTAGGGATATAGGACCTAGGGAGAGTGCCCTTCGTGGGGGGTCTTTCTAAGGGAACCTAACCAGTATTTAAGCAAGGTTCGAAGAAAACCACGAAAACTCCGAACGGTTAGGCCGACGGCCGCGATTGGGTTCGAACCCAGCACCTGCCGTCTACCAGACAAGAGGTCAGAACCTCTCGGCTACTGGTGGGACCAGCTGTTTAGGAAACTGCTATGATGACCGTTAACTCCACCGACGCATGTGTTACAAAAGAATTATTTTGTTAAGATTTGATTTTAAAATTATTACAAAAATAAAATATTCCTATTTGTTAAAAGATTTTCTTTTTAACAGTCGAAATTACTTTTGATGCAGTTAACATTGATACTCACGTAACTTCACCATTGATATTCTGTTAAAAAACACGTTTAGCATGTCTTAAATATCACAGATTCACAATAAAGAAAATGTTGCGTCGACCGAGAGTCGAACCCGGGTCAACCGTTTGTGAAACAGCTATAATGGCAGTTACACCACCGACGCATGCTTTAGAAAAGAATTATTTTGTTAAGATTTGATTTTAAAAATATTACGAAAATAAAATATTCCTATTTGTTTCAAGATTTTATTTTAATAGTCGAAATTACATTTGATGCAGTTTACATTGACTCTCACATAAAATCACTATTGATATTATGTTTAAAAAACACGTTTAGCATGTCTTAACTGTCGCAGATTCACAATAAAGAAAATATTGCGTCGACCGGGAGTCGAACCCGGGTCAGCTGTTTGGGAAACTGCTATGATGACCGTTAACTCCACCGAAGCATGTGTTACAAAAGAACTATTTTGTTAAGATTTGATTTTAAAATTATTACAAAAATAAAATATTCCTATTTGTTAAAAGATTTTCTTTTTAATAGTCGAAATTACTTTTAATACAGTTAACATTGACACTCACATAACTTCGCCATTGAAATTATGTTGAAAAACACGGTACATGTCTTAAAATTCACAGATTCACAATAAAGAAAATCAATTAAGTGTCGATGTTGCGTCGACCGGGAGTCGAACCTGGTTCAGCTGTGAAAAAGCTATGATGGCCGTTACACCACCGACGCATGTGTCGCAAAAGAATTATTTTGTTAAGATATGATTTTTAAAATATTACCAAAATAAAATATTATTATTTATTTAAAGATTTTCTTTTTAATAGTCGAAATTACTTTTGATACAGTTTACATTGACTCTAACATAACATCACTATTGATATTATGTTAAAAAAGCACGTTTAGCATGTCTTAAATATCACAGATTCACAATAAAGAAAACGATGCGTCGACCGGCAGTCGAACCAGGGTCAGCTGTTTGGGAAACAGCTACGACGACCGTTACACCACCGACGCACTCTTTACAAAATTACTATTTTGTTAAGATTTGATTTTAAAAATATTACCAAAATAAAATATTGCTATTTGTTTAAAGATTTTCAGTCGAACCCGGGTCAGCTGTTTGGGAAACAGCTATGATGACCGTTACACCACGACGCACGCTTTACAAAATAACTATTTTGTTAAGATTTGATTTTAAAAATATTACCAAAATAAAATATTCCTATTTGTTTCAAGATTTTAAGTCGAACCCGGGTCAGCTGTTTGGGAAACTGCTGTGATGACCGTTAACTTCACCGACGCATGTGTTACAAAAGAATTATTTTGTTAAGATTTGATTTTAAAATTATTACAAAAATAAAATATTCCTATTTGTTAAAAGATTTTCTTTTTAATAGTCGAAATTACTTTTGATACAGTTAACATTGATGCTCACATAACTTCACCATTGATATTATATTGAAAAACACGTTAACATGTCTTAAAAGTCACAGATTCACAATAAAGTTGTATGTATGTCGGCCAATTATCTACACTATGGGATATAGGCCCTAAGGGGTGGGATGCCCTCCGTGGGGGTCTTTCTAAGGGAACCTAACCCGTATTTACGCAAGGTTCGAAGAAAACCACGGAAAACTCCGAACGGTTAGGCCGACGGTCGCGATTGGGTTCGAACCCAGCACCTACCGTCTACCAGTTTGAGGTCAGAACCTCTCGGCCACTGGTGGGGCCGATACACAATAAAGAAAACGATGAGTCGACCGGGAGTCGAACCCGGGTCAGCTGTTTTGGAAACAGCTATGATGACCGTTACACCACCGACGCACGCTTAACAAAATAACTATTTTGTTAAGATTTGATTTTAAAAATATTACCAAAATAAAATATTCCTATTTGTTTAAAGATTTTTTTAATAGTCGAAATTACTTTTGATGCAGTTAACATTGATACTCACGTGACTTCACCATTGATATTATGTTAAAAAAGCACTTTTAGCATGTCTTAACCTTCCGTCTACCAGAGAAAACACCCATTTATCTACGGCAACACCTAATTTTAATTCCAAACTTGCAAACGGCACCAGTAATATTTTAATATAATTTTGCTTTTACAATGAAAGCTTAAATTAAGGAATTCGTAATATCTAGACAAGTCCTTTATAAATTCCGGTGTCAATCGACAATTTCTCATTTTACCATTGACACCAGAAATATTGCTGTCGGGTCCAATGGACCCGTCTGGTAGACGGAAGGTTAAGTATCATAGATTCACAATAAAGAAAATGTTGCGTCGACCGGGAGTCGAACCCGGGTCAACCGCTTGTGAAACACCTATAATGGCAGTTACACCACCGACGCATGCTTTAGAAAAGAATTATTTTGTTAAGATTTGATTTTCAAAATTTTACGAAAATAAAATATTCCTATTTGTTTAAAGATTTTATTTTAATAGTCGAAATTACGTTTGATGCAGTTTACATTGACTCTCACGTAAAATCACTATTGATATTATGTTTAAAAAACACGTTTAGCATGTTTTAACTGTCGCAGATTCACAGTAAAGTAAACGATGCGTCGACCGGTAGTCGAATCCTCGTCAGCTGTTTGGGACAGCTATGATTTCCGTTACACCACCGACGCATTTGTTACAAGAGAATTATTTTGTTAAGATTTGATTTTAAAAATATTACCAAAATAAAATATTCTTATTTGTTTAAAGATTTTCTTTTTAATAGTCGAAATTACTTTTGATGCAGTTTACATTGATACTCACATAACAAAACTGTTATGTTAAAAAACGTGTTAAGCATGTCTTAAATGTCACAGATTCACAATAAAGAAAATATCGCGCCGACCGGGAGTCGAACCCGGGTCAGCTGTTTGGGAAACTGCTATGATGGCCGTTAACTCCACCGACGCATGTGTTACAAAAGAATTATTTTGTTAAGGTTTGATTTTAAAATTATTACAAAAATAAAATATTCCTATTTGTTAAAAGATTTTCTTTTTAATAGTCGAAACTACTTTTGATACAGGTTACATTGACTCTAACATAACATCACTATTAATATTATGTTAAAAAAGCACGTTTAGCATGTCTTAAATGTCACAGATTCACAATAAAGAAAACGATGCGTCGACTGGGAGTCGAACCCGGGTCAGCCGTTTGGGAAACAGCTATGATGACCGTTACACCACCGACGCACGCTTTACAAAATGACTATTTTGTTAAGATTTGATTTTAAAAATATTACCAAAATAAAATATTTCTATTTGTTTAAAGATTTTGAGTCGAACCCGGGTCAGCTGTTTGGGAAACAGCTATGATGACCGTTACACCACACTGTAAAAAAAAATTCCGTTAAAAAACGGAAATAGTACTGGTAATCTAGACGCCAGTACTACTTCCGTTTTTTAACGGAAAAATTTTTTCGTAAATTCCAGAAATAATTCCGTTTTTTCACAAAATATTTCCGTATTTTTAATTTTTTCCTTATGTAAAAATATTCGTTTGAAAAGTTAAAAGAATTTTTCAAGGACTAAGTAACATCTTTATGAATTTTATTTTTCACTTTTCAAAGACACGTCAATATCTGGAACACATTATACACAATTAATTTAAACAACAGTGAAGAAATGTTACATACCTTCCTTGGGGTTCGAACCCGGGGCCTCTTGTGTCGTAGCTTGCAGTGTAATGCCATTACAACAGAATTATTCAAACGATCCCTTCAAATATCTTTAGTTATTTCGGATACATTTCGTAAAGTAAAAATAAGATTTTAAACGCAAGATTTTTTTATTTTTTTTTATTTTTTTTTTATTTTTTATTTTTTTTTTGGTAGAGATAATATTTTTCTATTGAATGGATAATTCTAAATGTTTTACAGATTTTCTTTGCATAATTTCGAATATTTAGCTTATTAATTTTGGCTTTATAAAATTAGTCTTTAAAATATTACATGCATGAAAGAATTTATTAAAAGTTTTGTTTTTTTCTTTTTGGAAAAGTTTTAAAATTCTATTGTAATATTATTGATATTTATTTATTTTAAAAAAATACTAACATGCTAAAAGAAAGAAAAAAGACGTGCATTTCAACAAATTATTTTATGAAGATCGAAGGTAAACTCAATAAAGATAATTACAATGGGTTGTATAAAAAAAAATCAGTTATTGATTTTTTATAACATGTCATCCCCAAAATTACCTTTCTTAATTTCCATAATTTCTTTCCATAGTTTCGATTTTCTTTCCATAACTTCGAATATTTAGCTTATTAATTTCAGCTTTATATGTATAAAAATTAGTCTTTAAAATATTACATGCATGAAAGAATTTATTAAGAGTTTTGTTTCGTTCTTTTTTGGAAAAGTTTTAAAATTCTGTTGTAATATTATTGATATTTATTTAATTATTTTAAAAAATACTAACATACTAAAAGAAAGAAAAAAAACACGTGCATTTTAACAAATTATTTTATGACGATCTAAGGTAAACTCAATAAAGATAATAACAAAGGGTTATAAAATAAATTTCAGTTATTGATTTTTTATAACTTACGTAATCGCCAAAATTATAAGAATTTCGGTAATATATTTCGATATATTTTTAATTTTATGTGCGAACTTCGTAATTTGAATAAATTAAAAAATATATATATTAAAATTAAAAAAAATATTTTTCCACTTTTTTCAAAATATCCAACGCACTTAATATATATATATATATATATATATATGATAAAAATAAATTACAAATTATTTTAAAATCACAATCAATTTTCCCTTTCAGCTATTTCAAACTTACAAAGAATTAATAATTTTTTTATTTTTTTAATTATTATTATTTTCTTAATATTTTAAAAATACGTTAGCTTTTTATTATTAAAACAGAATGAAATAGAGAAATAGTCCAGCAAATTGTTTAAAAAACATCAACTTAGTGAAAAGTTTTTTATTTTCCTAGTAGATGGCACCACTAAATTCTACTGTTTTCGGAAAATTGGCAAAAATAACATAACACTTCCGTTATTTAACGGGATTAGTGACTCCAAAATGTCAAATACGGAAATTCTTCTTTTTTTTTTTTTTTTTTCGGAAAAATGAAACTATTCCGTAATTTTTAGGGAAAAGTTTGTATATATTAACGGATATTTTTTATAGTGCACCGACGCACGCTTTACAAAATAACTATTTTGTTAAGATTTGATTTTAAAAATATTACCAAAATAAAATATTCCTATTTGTTTAAAGATTTTGAGTCGAACCCGGGTCAGCTGTTTGGGAAACTGCTATGATGACCGTTAACTTCACCGACGCATGTGTTACAAAAGAATTATTTTGTTAAGATCTCATTTTAAAATTATTACAAAAATAAAATATTCCTTTTTGTTAAAGGATTTTCTTTTTAATAGTCGAAATTACTTTTGATACAGTTAACATTGATACTCACATAACTTCACCATTGATATTCTGTTGAAAAACACGGTAACATGTCTTAAAAGTCACAGATTCACAATAAAGAAAATCAATTAAGCGCCGATGTTGCGTCGACCGGGAGTCGAACCTGGTTCAGCTGTGAAAAAGCTATGATGGCCGTTACACCACCGACGCATGCTTTAGAAAAGAATTATTTTCTTAAGATGTGATTTTAAAAATATTACAAAAACAAAATACTCCTATTTGTTTAAAGATTTTATTTCAATAGTCGAAATTACTTTTGATGCAGTTAACATTGATACTCACATAACATAACTATTGTGTTAAAAAACGTGTTAAGTATGTCTCAAACGTGACAGATTCACAATAAAGAAAATATTGCCCCGACCGGGAGTCGAACCCGGGTCAGCTGTTTAGGTTTGGTTTGTGTTGTCCGATTATCTACTCTAGTGATATAGGACCTAGGGGGAGTGCCCTTCGTGGGGGTCTTTCTAAGGGAACCTAACCAGTATTTACGCAAGGTTCGAAGAAAACAACGAAAACTCCGAACGGTTAGGCTGACGGCCGCGATTGTGTTCGAACCCAGCACCTGCCGTCTACCAGTCAAGAGGTCAGAACCTCTCGGCCACTGGTGGGACAAGCGGTTTAGGAAACTGCTATGATGACCGTTAACTCCACCGACGCATGTGTTACAAAAGAATTATTTTGTTAAGATTTGATTTTAAAATTATTACAAAAATAAAATATTCCTATTTGTTAAAAGATTTTCTTTTTAACAGTCGAAATTACTTTTGATGCAGTTAACATTGATGCTCACGTAACTTCACCATTGATATTCTGTTAAAAAACACGTTTAGCATGTCTTAAATATCACAGATTCACAATAAAGAAAATGTTGCGTAGACAGAGAGTCGAACCCGGGTCAACCGTTTGTGAAACAGCTATAATGGCAGTTACACCACCGACGCATGCTTTAGAAAAGAATTATTTTGTTAAGATTTGATTTTAAAAATATTACGAAAATAAAATATTCCTATTTGTTTAAAGATTTTATTTTAATAGTCGAAATTACATTTGATGCAGTTTACATTGACTCTCACATAAAATCACTATTGATATTATGTTTAAAAAACACGTTTAGCATGTCTTAACTGTCGCAGATTCTCAATAAAGAAAACGATGCGTCGACCGGGAGTCGAATCCGGGTCAGCTGTTTGGGACATCTATGATTTCCGTTACACCACCGACACATTTGTTACAAGAGAATTATTTTGTTAAGATTTGATTTTAAAAATATTACCAAAATAAAATATTCTTATTTGTTTAAAGATTTTCTTTTTAATAGTCGAAATTACTTTTGATGCAGTTTACATTGATACTCACATAACATAACTATTATGTTAAAAAACGTGTTAAGCATGTCTTAAATGTCACAGATTCACAATAAAGAAAATATTGCGTCGACCGGGAGTCGAACCCGGGTCAGCTCTTTGGGAAACTGCTATGATGACCGTTAACTCCACCGACGCATGTGTTACAAAAGAACTATTTTGTTAAGATTGGATTTTAAAATTATTACAAAAATAAAATATTCCTATTTGTTAAAAGATTTTCTTTTTAATAGTCGAAATTACTTTTGATACAGTTAACATTGATACTCACATAACTTCACCATTGATATTATGTTGAAAAACACGTTAACATGTCTTAAAAATCACAGATTCACAATAAAGAAAATCAATTAAGTGTCGATGTTGCGTCGACCGGGAGTCGAACCTGGTTCAGCTGTGAAAAAGCTATGATAGCCGTTACACCACCGACGCATGTGTCTCAAAAGAATTATTTTGTTAAGATATGATTTTTAAAATATTACCAAAATAAAATATTATTATTTATTTACAGATTTTCTTTTTAATAGTCGAAATTACTTTTATACAGTTTACATTGACTCTAACATAACATCACTATTGATATTATGTTAAAAAAGCACGTTTAGCATGTCTTAAAAGTCACAGATTCACAATAAAGAAAACGATGCGTCGACCGGGAGTCGAACCCGGGTCAGCTGTTTAGGTTTGGTTTGTGTTGTCCGATTATCTACTCTAGGGATATAGGACCTAGGGAGAGTGCCCTTCGTGGGGGTCTTTCTAAGGGAACCTAACCAGTATTTACGCAAGGTTCGAAGAAAACAACGAAAACTCCGAACGGTTAGGCTGACGGCCGCGATTGTGTTCGAACCCAGCACCTGCCGTCTACCAGTCAAGAGGTCTGAACCTCTCGGCCACTGGTGGGACAAGCGGTTTAGGAAACTGCTATGATGACCGTTAACTCCACCGACGCATGTGTTACAAAAGAATTATTTTGTTAAGATTTGATTTTAAAATTATTACAAAAATAAAATATTCCTATTTGTTAAAAGATTTTCTTTTTAATAGTCGAAATTACTTTTGATACAGTTTACATTGACTCTAACATAACATCACTATTGATATTATGTTAAAAAATCACGTTTAGCATGTCTTAAATGTCACAGATTCACAATAAAGAAAACGATGCGTCGACCGGGAGTCGAACCCGGGTCAGCCGTTTGGGAAACAGCTATGATGACCGTTACACCACCGACGCACGCTGTACAAATTGACTATTTTGTTAAGATTTGATTTTAAAAATATTACCAAAATAAAATATTTCTATTTGTTTAAAGATTTTGAGTCGAACCTGGGTCAGATGTTTGGGAAACAGCTATGATGACCGTTACACCACCGACGCACGCTTTACAAAATCACTATTTTGTTAAGATTTGATTTTAAAAATATTACCAAAATAAAATATTCCTATTTGTTTAAATGTGGCCGAGAGGTTCTGACCTCAAACTGGTAGACGGTAGGTGCTGGGTTCGAACCCAATCGCGACCGTCGGCCTAACCGTTCGGAGTTTTCCGTGGTTTTCATCGAACCTTGTGTAAATACGGGTTAGATTCCCTTAGAAAGACCCCCACGGAGGGCATCCCACCCTTTAGGGCCTATATCCCATAGTGTAGATAATCGGCCGACATACATACATCCATCCTATTTGTTTAAAGATTTTGAGTCGAACCTGGGTCAGCTGTTTGGGAAACTGCTATGATGACCGTTAACTTCACCGACGCATGTGTTACAAAAGAATTATTTTGTTAAGATTTGATTTTAAAATTATTACAAAAATAAAATATTCCTATTTGTTTAAAGATTTTTTTAATAGTCGAAATTACCTTTGATGCAGTTAACATTGATACTCACATGACTTCACCATTGATATTATGTTAAAAAAGCACGTTTAGCATGTCTTAAATATCACAGATTCACAATAAAGAAACTGTTGCGTCGACCGGGAGTCGAACCCGGGTCAACCGTTTGCGAAACAGCTATAATGGCAGTTACACCACCGACGCATGCTTTAGAAAAGAATTATTTTGTTAAGATTTGATTTTATAAATATTACGAAAATAAAATATTCCTATTTGTTTAAAGATTTTATTTTAATAGTCGAAATTACATTTGATGCAGTTTACATTGACTCTCACATAAAATCATTATTGATATTATATTTAAAAAACACGTTTAGCATGTTTAAACTGTCGCAAATTCACAATAAAGAAAACGATGCGTCGACCGGGAGTCGAATCCGGGTCAGCTGTTTCGGACAGCTATGATTTCCGTTACACCACCGACGCATTTGTTACAAGAGAATTATTTTGTTAAGATTTGATTTTAAAAATATTACCAAAATAAAATATTCTTATTTGTTTAAAGATTTTCTTTTTAATAGTCGAAATTACTTTTGATGCAGTTTATATTGATACTAACATAACATAACTATTATGTTAAAAAACGTGTTAAGCATGTCTTAAATGTCACAGATTCACAATAAAGAAAATATCGCGCCGACCGGGAGTCGTACCCGGGTCATCTGTTTGGGAAACTGCTATGATGACCGTTAACTCCACCGACGCATGTGTTACAAAAGAAATATTTTGTTAAGATTTGATTTTAAAATTATTACAAAAATAAAATATTCCTATTTGTTAAAAGATTTTCTTTTTAATAGTCGAAACTACTTTTGATACAGTTAACATTGATACTCACATAACTTCACAATTGATATTATGTTGAAAAACACGTTAACATGTCTTAAAAGTCACAGATTCACAATAAAGAAAATCAATTAAGTGTCGATGTTGCGTCGACCGGGAGTCGAACCTGGTTCAGCTGTGAAAAAGCTATGATGGCCGTTACACCACCGACGCATGTGTCTCAAAAGAATTATTTTGTTAAGATATGATTTTTAAAATATTACCAAAATAAAATATTATTATTTATTTAAAGATTTTCTTTTTAATAGTCGAAATTAATTTTGATACAGTTTACATTGACTCTAACATAACATCACTATTGATATTATGTTAAAAAAGCACGTTTAGCATGTCTTAAATGTCACAGATTCACAATAAAGAAAACGATGCGTCGACCGGGAGTCGAACCCGGGTCAGCCGTTTGGGAAACAGCTATGATGACCGTTACACCACCGACGCACGATTTACAAAAAAACTATTTTGTTAAGATTTGATTTTAAAATTATTACCAAAACAAAATATTCCTATTTGTTTAAAGATTTTGAGTCGAACCCGGGTCAGCTGTTTGGGAAACTGCTATGATGACCGTTAACTTCACCGACGCATGTGTTACAAAAGAATTATTTTGTTAAGATTTGATTTTAAAATTATTACAAAAATAAAATATTCCTATTTGTTAAAAGATTTTCTTTTTAATAGTCGAAATTACTTTTGATACAGTTAACATTGATACTCACATAACTTCACCATTGATATTATGTTGAAAAACACGTTAACATGTCTTAAAAGTTACAGATTCACAATAAAGAAAATCTATTAAGTGTCGATGTTGCGTCGACCGGGAGTCGAACCTGGTTCAGCTGTGAAAAAGCTATGATGGCCGTTACACCACCGACGCATGTGTCTCAAAAGAATTATTTTGTTGATATGATTTTTAAAATATTACGAAAATAAAATATTATTATTTATTTAAAGATTTTCTTTTTAATAGTCGAAATTACTTTTGATACAGTTTACATTGACTCTAACATAACATCACTATTGATATTATGTTAAAAAAGCACGTTTAGCATGTCTTAAATGTCACAGATTCACAATAAAGAAACTGTTGCGTCGACCGGGAGTCGAACCCGGGTCAACCGTTTGCGAAACAGCTATAATGGCAGTTACACCACCGACGCATGCTTTAGAAAAGAATTATTTTGTTAAGATTTGATTTTATAAATATTAAGAAAATAAAATATTCCTATTTGTTTAAAGATTTTATTTTAATAGTCGAAATTACATTTGATGCAGTTTACATTGACTCTCACATAAAATCATTATTGATATTATATTTAAAAAACACGTTTAGCATGTTTAAACTGTCGCAAATTCACAATAAAGAAAACGATGCGTCGACCGGGAGTCGAATCCGGGTCAGCTGTTTCGGACAGCTATGATTTCCGTTACACCACCGACGCATTTGTTACAAGAGAATTATTTTGTTAAGATTTGATTTTAAAAATATTACCAAAATAAAATATTCTTATTTGTTTAAAGATTTTCTTTTTAATAGTCGAAATTACTTTTGATGCAGTTTATATTGATACTAACATAACATAACTATTATGTTAAAAAACGTGTTAAGCATGTCTTAAATGTCACAGATTCACAATAAAGAAAATATCGCGCCGACCGGGAGTCGTACCCGGGTCATCTGTTTGGGAAACTGCTATGATGACCGTTAACTCCACCGACGCATGTGTTACAAAAGAAATATTTTGTTAAGATTTGATTTTAAAATTATTACAAAAATAAAATATTCCTATTTGTTAAAAGATTTTCTTTTTAATAGTCGAAATTACTTTTGATACAGTTAACATTGATACTCACATAACTTCACAATTGATATTATGTTGAAAAACACGTTAACATGTCTTAAAAGTCACAGATTCACAATAAAGAAAATCAATTAAGTGTCGATGTTGCGTCGACCGGGAGTCGAACCTGGTTCAGCTGTGAAAAAGCTATGATGGCCGTTACACCACCGACGCATGTGTCTCAAAAGAATTATTTTGTTAAGATATGATTTTTAAAATATTACCAAAATAAAATATTATTATTTATTTAAAGATTTTCTTTTTAATAGTCGAAATTAATTTTGATACAGTTTACATTGACTCTAACATAACATCACTATTGATATTATGTTAAAAAAGCACGTTTAGCATGTCTTAAATGTCACAGATTCACAATAAAGAAAACGATGCGTCGACCGGGAGTCGAACCCGGGTCAGCCGTTTGGGAAACAGCTATGATGACCGTTACACCACCGACGCACGATTTACAAAAAAACTATTTTGTTAAGATTTGATTTTAAAATTATTACCAAAACAAAATATTCCTATTTGTTTAAAGATTTTGAGTCGAACCCGGGTCAGCTGTTTGGGAAACTGCTATGATGACCGTTAACTTCACCGACGCATGTGTTACAAAAGAATTATTTTGTTAAGATTTGATTTTAAAATTATTACAAAAATAAAATATTCCTATTTGTTAAAAGATTTTCTTTTTAATAGTCGAAATTACTTTTGATACAGTTAACATTGATACTCACATAACTTCACCATTGATATTATGTTGAAAAACACGTTAACATGTCTTAAAAGTTACAGATTCACAATAAAGAAAATCTATTAAGTGTCGATGTTGCGTCGACCGGGAGTCGAACCTGGTTCAGCTGTGAAAAAGCTATGATGGCCGTTACACCACCGACGCATGTGTCTCAAAAGAATTATTTTGTTGATATGATTTTTAAAATATTACGAAAATAAAATATTATTATTTATTTAAAGATTTTCTTTTTAATAGTCGAAATTACTTTTGATACAGTTTACATTGACTCTAACATAACATCACTATTGATATTATGTTAAAAAAGCACGTTTAGCATGTCTTAAATGTCACAGATTCACAATAAAGAAAACGATGCGTCGACCGGGAGTCGAACCCGGGTCAGCTGTTTGGGAAACAGCTATAATAACCGTTACACCACTGAAATCATGTCTTCCAAAAGAATTATTTTGTTAAGATTTGATTTTAAAAATATTACCAAAATAAAATATTCCTGTTTGTTTAAATATTTTCTTTTTAATAGTCGAAATTACTTTTGATGCAGTTTACACTCATACTCACATAACATCACTTTTTAAATTATGTTTAAAAAAAACACGTTAAGCATGTCTTAAACAAGGCTACCTTATCATAATATCAAGGGTTGTCATTCGCCAAGTTTCCTTCGACCGCAGTACAGGGGGCGCTGAATCACATGATTTTCCCGTTGGTAGCGCCATCTAATGTGAGAAACTGAAATATTTTCCATTTTTTCCTATGGGATTATTAGCAGTAGTATCCACCAGGTGGCGTTACTTATGCGACAAAGTCATATAATAAGTTGTCAATTATAGGGACAATTTCAACAATAGATTTTCTCCTGAATGCGAGGCCTTGATATTATAATAAGGGGGCCTTGGTCTTAAATGTCACGTATTCCGAATAAAGAATATGTTTCGTCGGCCGGGAGTGGTACCCGAATCAGCTGTTTGGGAAACAGCTATGATGACCGTTACACCACCGACGCATGCTTTAAAAAAGAATTATTTTGTTAAGATTTGATTTTAAAAATATTACAAAAATAAAATATCCCTATTTATTTAAAGATTTTCTTTTTAATAGCCGAAATTACTTTTGATGCAGTTTACATTGATACTCACATAACATCACTATTGATATTAAGTTAAGAAAAGAGTTAGGCATGTCTTAAATGTCACAGATTAACAATAAAGAAAATGTTGAGTCGACCGGGTGCCGAAACCGGGTCAGCTGCTTGGAAAACAGCTATGATGGCCGTTACATCACTGACGCATGTCTTACAAAAGAATTATTTTGTTAAGATTTGATTTTAAAAATAATACCAAAATAAAATATTCGTGTTTGTTTGAAGATTTTCTTATTAATAGTTGAAATTACTTTTGATGCAGTTTACATTGATACTCACATAACATCACTATTAAGTTAAAAAACAAGTTAAGCATGTCTTAAATGTCACATATTCACAATAAAGAACCGATGCGTCGACCGGGAATCGAACCCGAGTCAGCTGTTTGGGAAACAGCTATGATGACCGTTACACCACTGACGTATGTCTTACAACAGAATTATTTTGTTAAGATTTGATTTTAAGAATATTACCAAAATAAAATATTCCTATTTGTTTAAAGATTTTCTTTTTAATAGTCGAAATTACTTTTGATGCAGTTTACATTGATACTCACATAACATCACTATTTAAATTATGTTAAAAAACATGTTAATCATGTCTTAAATGTCACAGATTTACAATAAAAAAATGTTGCGTGGACCGGGAGTCGAACCCGGGTCAGCTGTTTGGGAAACAGATATAATGACCGTTACACCACCGACGTATGCTTTAGAAAAAGATTATTTTGTTAAGATTTGATTTTAAAAATATTACCAAAATAAAATATTCCTAATTGTTTAATGATTTTTTTAACAGTCGAAATTACTTTTGATGCAGTTTACATTGATACTCACAAAACATCACTATTGATATTGTGTTAAAAATCACGTTAAGCATGTCTTAAATGTCACAGATTCACAATAAAGAAAATGTTGCGTCGACCGGGAATCGAACCCGGGTCAGCTGTTTTTGAAACAGCTATGACGGCCGTTACACCACCGACGCATGCATTACAAAAGAATTATTTTGTTAAGATTTGATTTTAAGAATATTACCAAAATAAAGTATCCTTATTTGTTTAAAGATTTTCTTTTTAATACTCGAAAATACTTTTGATGCAGTTTACATTGACTCTCACAAAACATCACTATTGATATTATGTTAAAAAACACGTTAAGCATGTCTTAAATGTCACAGATTCACAATATAGAAAACGATGCGTCGACCGGGAGTCGAACCCGGGTCAGGTTTTTGGGAACAACTATGGTGACCGTTACACCACCGACGCATGCTATAGAAAAGAATTATTTTGTTAAGATATGATTTTAAATATATTACCAAAATAAAATATTCCTATTTGTTTAAAGATTTTCTTTTTAATAGTCGAAATTACTTTTGATGCAGTTTACATTGATACTCACATAACATCACTATTTAAATTATGTTAAAAAACACGTTAAGCATGTCTTAAATGTCACAGATTCACAATAAAAAAATGTTGCTATGACCGGGAGTTTATCCCGGGTCAGCTGTTTGGGAAACAGCTAGGGTTGTACCGAATTTTCGGTATCTATTCGGTATTCGGCCTATTCAGTCACATTACCGAATATTCGGTTATGCCGAATATCAAACTATTTGGCCTACTGAATATTCGGTTTTGCCGAATATCAAAGTATTCGGCCAAGTCCAATACTTAATAAAAACCTTTAAAACACATTTTTAAAAACTTCTCACGATTTCCACTTTTAACTGTCATTTATTAAATATATTTAAAATAATTAGAAAGAAAATCATATTGAAATAAAATAGAATGTTTATAGATTATTTATTTGCTTTTTGTAACGTATAACTTAAGAAAATTATCCACGAGAAGAATTAAAATGGTGATTTATTAGGAGTCTCGTCAGGAATAAATGATTTGCAGATGCAATTTCCTAATTTTTTTTTAGTAAATAATCTACTCCAAAATAAAGGCCTTTGAACAACAAAGAAAAACTTTTGAGATAAGTAATATCTATCAAGGCAGGCAATTTTTGTTCATGAATCCATAATCATAATTAGCTTATTTTGTCATAAGTATATTGTATTTCATCTCACTTTAGGTCAAACTTGTGTTTTCGTTTGTTGCATTAACAATAAATAAGATACCATAACTATATTTTCAACTCACATGCTTTGATTTCTGTAAAATAAGATATGATGGGAAGGGTGGAAAAAGCCATCATTCATAAGAAAAAGAACAATGAGCTAGACTTCTTTTAATCAGAATTAAGTTGAAAGTATTTGTACTTTATATTGAAAAAAATCTGCCTTGAGTTATCTGAAAAGGACAATTATGAGACTGTAAAGTTTTTCTTCGACCATTTTTACATTATTTCTCTTTGATTTTAAAATGTTTGTTTTAATTCGTAGAAGAAACCATCAAATTAAAAATTTTATTAATTAACAAAGCCTCATAATTAAGCTTCTTAAATAAATCAAGGCAGATTTTTTTCAATATTAAATGTTCTTATAAAAAGTTTTTTTTATCAAAATTTAAGTTTTTTTTATTAAATATTATGTAAAATTTTTTTAAAAAGTAACATTTTAATCCTTTAAACTTTGAAACATAAAAAGTATTTGGAAAGCCGAATATTCCGTATTCGGCCGAATATTTACTATTCGGTTTGCCGAATATTCGGTATTCGGCCCAACAATTACTATTCGGCTAGACGAATATTCGGTATTCTGTTCACCTGCCGGCCGAATATTCGACATTCGGTATTCGGCCAAAATCACTATTCGATGCATCCCTAGAAACAGCTATGATGACCGTTACACCACCGACGCAAGCTTTAGAAAAGAATTATTTTGTTAAGATTTGATTTTTAAAATATTACCAAAATAAAATATTCCTATTCGTTTAAAGATTTTCTTTTTAATAGTCGAAATTAGTTTTCATGCAGTTTACATTGATACTCACGTAACAACACTATTGATATTATATTAAATAAAAAGAATGATGCCCAGTTAATACTGATGGCATAGAGCTCACAGGCTATGCAGACCAATTGTATATTACAGCCTTATATAATAATGCCTTTTGAAAAAAAATGATGAAGGAAGTACTCCCCCCATTTCCTTTCTTTATACTTAATCATTGAGGCCCCAAAACGAATCAGGGATACGCCGTATCATATAAAAACCTCTATGTAAAATTCGAAGCAAGTCGAATTATTCTGCATAAAAACCCATTTATGTAATTTAAGAAACGTTGTCCCCCGTTCCCTCCTTTATAATTAACCACAAAACCTCCAATACCGCTCAATAATTCAACTTATCAGAAAGAACCTACATCCAAAATTTAAAGAAAATCGGATAACTCTGCATAAAATTCTATTTAGCTAACTGAAGGGGAAAGTAATCGCCCGTACCCCCCTTTATAAGCAAAAAAAGAACTCCACAACAAATGAGCGAAGCTTCTTATTTCTATGAACATGTAACCAAAAATTAAAACAAGTCGGTTAATTCTGCATGAAAAACTATTTATATAAATTATGAGGTGTAGTTTCCCCTATCCTTCCTTTATACTTATCCAGTGAATTCCAAAAACAAATCAGAGAAGCGCCTTTTCAGAATAAACCTGTATCCAAAAATTGAAAAAATCGGTTAATTCTGCATGAAAATTTTTTTACATAAAATATGAGGGGTAGTTTCCCCTATCCTCCCTTTATACTTATTCAGTAAATTCCAAAAATAAATCGCAGCGCCTTTTCAGCATGAACCTATATACAAAATTTGAAGCAAATCGGTAGAATGATCCTACATCTAAGATTTTAACGAAATCTATTAACTCTGTACGAAAAACCCATTTATATAAATTAACTTGAGGGGCAATGGCCCCCGTTCCCCATCTTATACTTATCGAATGAAATCTCAAAACCAATCAGAGAAGCGTCTTACCATAATAAGCCTATATTCAAAATTTCATGTAAATCGGATATTTTTATCATGAGTTATCGCGTTACGTACTCACGTACCTATACATACAGAACGGTGGGGCACATAAGCTCTCAGCCTTTGATAGCCTTTGAGCTAAAAACACGTTAAGCATGCCTTAAATGTCACAGATTCACAATAAAGAAAATGTTGCGTCACCGGGAATCGAACCCGGGACAACTGTTTGGGAAACAGCTATGGTGTCCGTTACATCACCGATGCATGCGTTAGGAAAGAATTATTTTGTTAAGATTTGATTTTTAAAATATTACCAAAATAAAATATTCCTATTTGTTTAAAGATTTTCTCTTTAATAGTCGAAATTACTTTTGATGCAGTTTACATTGATACTCACATAACATCACTATAGATAATATGTTAAAAAACACGTTAAGCATGTCTTAAATGTCACAGATTCCCAATAAAGAAACGATGCGTCGACCAGGAGCCGAATCTGGATAACGATGTATTACGTTACCACTAATTAATATTACGATCGATTAACGTTACCACCAACGTGCATCATTATGAAACGTTATTACGTAAGATTTGTTTGGATGAATGGTACGAAAATAAAATTTTCCTATTTGTTTATGGATTTCATTTTAAATAGTTGGAAATTCCTTCTGTAGATTAATGTGTATTTGCATAATTTATTGCAAAAATTGTAGTTTCTGTTTAATATTCGTTTAATTTTTTTTAACCCTTTTAGTGCCCTTTTAGTGCCAAATCGCGCTGCTCTGAAAAGTGCCAAGGAGCGCCGTCGCCTTTCTCTGTGGGCGTGCTGTATCTGAAAATTTACTTGTGTCCGACATTTTGAAATTAAAATTAGAAATATTAAAAAAAAAAATAATAATAATCACGATGTTTATATAAAAAATATGCGATCGAAGATAGTTAGAATATAATATAATGAATAAAAACACGAACACGGTAACACGGACAAATTTAAATAGCACTTTATCAAGTATTGCGCGCACCAAAAGTGAACTGTTAAAAGGAGCTCTATCGCGACGCTGGCATTTTTCACAACTAGAGAGAGCAGCGCGACGGCGCTCTTTGGGACTACAAGGGTTAAATATGTTATTAATATTATATTTTCATATATATTTGAAGATACGAGATCCTGTTTGCTTATGTTACTATTTATTATGACGGCCGATTAGCTACAGGAGACAATACGGCTGGGATATACGGGAATACGGCGAAAGGTTTGTTTGTATGTATGTATGTCGGCCAATTATCTACGCTATGGGATATAGGCCCTATGGGGTGGGATGCCCTCCGTGGGGGGTCTTTCTAAGGGAACCTAACCCGTATTTACGCAAGGTTCGAAGAAAACCATGGAAAACTTCGAACGGTTAGGCCGACGGTCGCGATTAAGTTCGAACCCAGCACCTACCGTCTACCAGTTTGAGGTCAGAACCTCTCGGCCACTGGTGGGGCGAATACGGCCAAAGAGTTGAGGGATATAAATACAAAGAGATGAGGATTACCTGCAGGATCTTGTTAGAGGTACCTACTCCTATTAAAATTAGATGTCTTTTTTAAGGACATTGCGCCGGAAAGGGTTAAAAATTTATTTATAAGAGAGATTTATTTTAAATTCCGAGAAGATCTTTTTTTTTTTTACCATTTTGTTGCAAATTCTAAAACATTGCAAATAATAATATTATTTTTCTAACAAAAAATATTTTCAGGAGATTATCACAATATCACAAAGATAAAGAAAATTTTGGTGAAAATTATGTCATGTTTAAAACGTTACATTTGAAATGTCCCTTTAAAAATCTTTTCTTATATAGTATTGTTAAAAAAGGCCGGTAAGCAAAATCTATAGTTACTTAGCATATTTTATATTAACTAATTTTCAAATTTTTAACTAATGTTATTTAATCAAGCTTGTAAACAGCAATTGACAGCTGCTGATTTTGCCTTAAAATTTCTCAATAAAATGGCATGAAATACCGTTTACAGGGAGATCGCCAATGGCTTTTTAATTATAATTCAATCTTTCGCAATCTTTTAACCGGTCAAGTCACGGCCAACCTTTAACTCACTTTTCAACTGTCAGTTGAGAAACTCTAGGTTGGCATATCTAACCGCCAGTTAATATTTCAAATTCATCAATAACTTTGGACCCGCGATTATTCAACCTTGGGTTACTCGACCTGGGTTAAAAACTAGTTAGCGGATTGGCCATAGGAATCACATGACCTGGTAGTAGCCGCTATGAGTTCTGTCCTGACCTAGTACCATCTTTATCTGTTTTTTTTTTTTTTTTTTTTTTTTTTGTTTTTTTTTTTTCCTCCAAGAACAAAATTAAAGGAAGTATTGAAAATGCATACTTATCATGTTTAATTTTTAAGTAAAAAATTCTTACAAATAAATTTCGAATGGTGGTTTTCGTTTACAAAACAAAATTTTTGTTGCAGTGAAATTCTTAAAAAAAAACAAACATTTATTTCATTATGTATATATATCTATATTTCTTTAATATAAATTTAATAGAAAGTTATCTGATCAAACTAATAAATTTATTTATTTATTATAAGTAAAAGTAATTATTTCAAACTTACCAAACATATAATTAACAACAACAACAACAACAAAAAAAAATACATTTATCTATTAGTAATAACTGACCACATATACGCAATTTGGTAGAAATTTCATACTTTAAACAAATATAAAATGTATGCGGTACAACAGAAATAAAACTTCGTTTTTTCTTTATTATTATTATTATTTAAAGAGAGATACAGAATTTTGATTCATATAATTATAATTGATGTCAACATAATTCTATTTGGATTCTTTAGATGGCGCCACCAAACAAAATCCGTAAAATTGCAAGCTTCGTTTTCGACACACAAATTTATGTAATTTTGCTTTCGTAGAGCAAAAATATATAAGAAAAAGGGAAAACTTAGGTGACACATTCTGTTATAATAGCAACTTTCATAATAAACGCTTTGCTTTATTAATAAATCATAAATAGCATTGTTTTAGAAAAAAAAAACACATCAACGCTCTGTTTAAAACGACGGCCATCTTTCTTTCTAGTAGGCATGCGCGGTTCACTAACCTGGGATTTTAGCTTGGTTGAGTTTGTCAACTCCAAATTGGGAAATGTCTCGAATCTCGGCAGGTTGAGTTAAAGGCGAATTGGATTTCGCTTTCAACCGAGAGTTCAGCTCGAAATTCGAGGTTGAGGTTGATGGAGAATTACCGGGTAAGAGTTACAGATTACTTATTAACAGATTTTTAGAATCTGAAAGAGCGTAGATCGTAGAAAGTAGAGCCCCCTAGTATTAAAGGGAAAAGAAAGCAAATTAAGAGCCAGACACATATTAGTCTGAAAATTGTTAAATTATAAAACAAACACATGATGAAAAAAAGTAAAAGGAACTACATTATAAATTCAAATTAAGTAAAAAAAATCAAAACTCTAATTAAGGATTTGAAAAAGAAAATAAAATGTTGAATTTGGCTGTACTTTCGCCTGATGTTTGATAGTAAATTTATATTATGCGGCTGAATATTTTTTTTTTCCAAACTGAAAATAATGAATGTAGAAAATCATTAATTCTTTAAAGCTTTAGGAACATGTAATAAAAAAATATATTAAGAAATCGCCGCGGTAAATATATACGTAAACGTCGGAAATGTTACAAAATGCGAAATTAAAAATTAAAGCATGATTATTAAGCATATCTCTGTTTCCAAAAATCACGCTACATTCTGTTTATAACTATTTCTAAAATTTAATTACATTGGTACAATTGCTTTACATTTTTTTATTTATTTATTACAACCAGAGTTGAATTCAGACACTTTTATGTGGGACTTCTGTGGCTCCGGCGGGGGGAGGGGGGGGGATTGGGCACAGATGTCATATATGCACCATATTTGCATGCACATGCTTCCCCCACCCCCCGCCAATTTGGCATTGCACATCTGTGACAAGGAGAAGAGCCGTTTAATAAGTTTATAGCAATTAAGAATGTATTTGTTAAAAATACAAGTTTATAACAATTGTTAGAAAAATAAAATGGGGGAAAAGTTGACGATTTCAGCAAAATGTGCTATTAAATGATATAATTGCATACATTCAATATTGCTATAATTATTACTATTTACGATTTATTGTGATAATTATATTTACTGTTTTGTTTCTTATTAAGTTTCTTATTTATAATTGTTTATTTATTGTTTCCTTTTTTATTAAATTCCTGTTTATTTACTGTTATTTTTTATTTTAATTCTTAAAATTATTTTTATTATATACAATATCAATAATTATTTATATGAAACTATCATTTATTTATTTTTATTATTTCCTTTCTTAAAATAGTAGAATCTCTATCATTTTTTCACGTTATTTTATTTTTATATTACAATAAAAAATCACCTGCTGTTATTTCATGCAATTTTCAACTCATATTCAAAGACAAAATTTTGAATATGAGGGTGAGGGGGGGGGGGCAGCACGTGCAAATGTGGTGCATATATGACATCTCTGCCGGAAATTGCACTTTTTGACAATTGGAAACCCAAAATCTCAAAATTTCCGGGGGTGAATGTCCCCACCCGGTCCACCTCCTGAATTCAACACTGATTATAACTGTCAGAAAAATAGAGAGCCATGAACATGAACCATTAGATGAATCATTGAATTTCATTACCACTTATAACATATAGTATAGATGGCAGCACCATACAATTTTCGTTTTACCTAAATGTATTATTATTATTTTTTTTTAATGATGCTTATAAATAATAAAAAAGCATATATATATTTCAGTTTAAAAATAATGTGTCACTAGTTAGCCATTGTATTTCCTTGCTTTTTTTAAATTTCTATTATTCAGCAAAACATTTTTGTTTACTATTCAATATTTTTTATGAAATAAATTAAAAAAAAAAAAATCCTTGTTTAAACAATTTAGCTTTTTAACATTTATGATTTATATTTTCCCAAATATTCTTGTTTATAAAAAGTAGTATACTTATTTTCCTCTGATTTTGAAAGTGTTACTTTCGGACTTAATTTTAAAAAAGAAAAGAATGTTTTTGACAAGGTTTCTATTGAAAAATAATTCTACGAATAAACATTGTTATTCAGTGGCACCAACTTTTGAAAAATATTGGGTTGACTCAAAAATATTGAGTGTGATCAAAAATATTTTTGTAAAATGGTGCGACCAGTCTGTTTTTCTTTGAAGGGTTGGCTGACAGATGGCAAAAGATAAGAATTTTAAATCAAGCTTAATTAATGCTTTTTTAATTTTAATAAAGTTTAATTTTAATCAAAGTTAATTAATGTTTGGTTAACTTTATTAAATTTAATATTATAATAAAGTTGCAATTTTATTAAATTATTTTCTCATACGTTTTTCCTTATAAAGACACTTATATTTACTGTAATGTCATGACATCATGAGCATGACTACAAACTGAATTAGAAAAAAATAAAAATAAAATAAACATGGAAGCAAAACATTTCGGTCACTTGGAATTTATGGCTGTTAGTCGAATAATTAAAACACATGAACATTAGCAAATTAAGTCTTATTCTAAGGAGAAAAATTAATAATAAAATAATAGTGAAATAAATAACTAGAACAATGAAAATTGTTTACGCTATGATTCAAAATTATTGGGTTTGCTTGGGCTTTGTATGGGCTTGGGCCCATGGGCCCATATAAGTTGGCGTCACTGTCAATATTCAATATTTTTCATAGCTTAAACATATTATTTTGAAAAATAATACCCCTAAGTTAACCTAAAATTTTGTATAAAAGCACAAACCTACCAGCTTGTATTTATTATTCATTTCTATTGACGCCAATATATACATGAAATATTTTTAATGACATTGACATACCTTCAAAATGCTCTAGAATTTTTGCCATTGCTAAATGGAGTTCATATGATTTGGTGCTGCCATCTAGAGACACATAAAATAAAGATTTCTCATTATTAAAATTTATTCATTTACTCGGAAGATTATTAATGTGCTACCAGTTACATTAAAGAATTAACAGAATGAATTTTTTTTTCGATTATTTTGATATTTTATTTCCAGGGCTTTAATACGGTGTTATACATAAGATTTAAAAATAGAAATTTCATACATCCTCTGTTTTTCAAAATAAAGCTATAGCATAGAGAGCCGTCCTTATGGGGGACAACTTAAAGCGAAGCCTGATGCAAGGATTTTCCGAGGCCCTTTTCTTTCAGTTTCTTAACATAACTTTATTTAGACTATCAATAAGAAAGAATGGTTTTCACCCTATATAGTGTGAGCAGGGGAGCCATGGTTCGATTCCCTAGCTATTATGAAGAAGTAGCATTTGATTGTGCGTTTGTAGGGTTAATTTCTGGTACTAATGAACTAATTTCAAAAGTAATTGTGGCAAATTGATGGTAAAAATAGGTTTTCCAACATAAATTATGTTTTATGTCAAAGCCACTACATTTTCTTTACTAAAATCATAAATTTATATTAAAGATTTTCTATTATACTTTCTTCATTTCATTGAGAAAAAATATTTTGTGTCCAAGTGCGAGGCTTCTGTAGGCGCGAGGCCCTGAGCGGCAGCATCTGTAGCACATCCCTAAGGATGGCTCTGATAGCATATATTTTTTAGTGAACACAATATGCCTGTAACATATACTGGCTATTTTTTTTCTTTTACTACGTTGCTGTTCTATGACAGCAAGCAGTAAGTATTGAAGTACATCAAAGCAAGGATTAACAAACGTCTTTGTTTAACATAATTATCTTCATTAGAGCGGAATTAAGTGTTTTAAAGCAGTTAAAAATATGAACAAGTTAAATATGTTCAAATAACCTAAATACTGGTAGGAAAATGCAATTTTTATTTCTGCTACAGATTTCATTTTTAGCTCTTTCAATGCAGTTTGATGCATCAGTGGCTGAGAGGGTTTGTTTTCAACTCCTTGGGACAGACAGGACCGTAGCTAAGGGGGTTCTAGGGGCGGCTCAGCCCCCCCTAAAACATTTTGAGTCCTACCCCCCTGGAAAAGTTTTCGATGTCACTAAATGAGTTTATGTTCCGAAAACCCAAATGAAATTCTATTCAAAAATCTAATTTAGTTTTGAGGACCTTTCATAGTTTTGCAAAAACACTAAATTGTTACTAAAATAAGTGTTACAACGCTTGTTCATCCTATTTGCATATATGAAGCTAACATGATGTTCAATATTGCACTTGTTATATATTCTAATTTTTCATCATCCTATTCTTTTCTTAGCATAAAATGAAGTTATTGCAACAATTTAATGAGAAACATAGTAATTACAGTGACAATATGCACTAATTTATTTTTCTGCATGATTGAAAATATGTGCCTCTTCTATATTTTCTTGATCCCCCCCTGCTTCTTATCCCCTCCCCTCATTATTCACTTCTAGCTATGGCCCTGGGGACAGATGATGACCGTGTACGTGCCACTTAAGGTACTTATTCATTATTTGCACCACTTATTTTTTTTCTTCTAAAACTCATCTTATTTAAGTAGAGCATTTAAGAGATTCAATTATTGAAAATATTTGTTCTGGAAACCGGGGGGGGGGGGGGATATTAGAAACTAAGCAAAAGGCTGTCGACGCGAAGGGGTTAAAGCTGGTAGGTGGGAGGTGCCGAACGCGAACCGTTTGGAGTTTTCCGTCGTTTTCTTTGAACCTTGTATAATCTTGCATAGATACAGGTTAGGTAGAAAGATACTTCTAGATATATCTTACAAATAAGATAAGTAAAGATATGTCTTATAAGTAATTACTATGCTAAATTTCATGCTTCTAGTCCCTGCAGTAACACAAAAATCGCTTTTTTGGTGCGTTCGTAATTATATAAATACGTAGCACCCATGTTGTCGTTCAGTCCGTCTGCATATAACAACGCAAAAACTAACCAACCGAATCGTTTTAAATTTGAAATATATAATTATTACATAATTTTGTCGAGTCATTTCAAATTTTATGAAAATCGGATGCATAGATCAATTATAGAGACAATCAAAGGGATTCCGTTACATGACGGTCTATGGGGGAAAAAGTTTCAAATGCATTTTAATCGTTTGAAATTTAAAACGTATATTTATTACATAATTTTGTCGAGTCATTTCATTTTTTTTAAATTGGATGCATGGATCAATTACAGGAACAATTAAAAGTATTCCGTTACATTACGGTCAATGTGGAAAAAAGTTTCAAATGCATTTTAATGGTGTTACACTCATTCGAACATATTAAAATTGGTATGAATCTATGAAGTACATATTATAATATACATTTTGCACAAATTGTGGTGCAAAGACCATTTGTTATTGATTTATAAAGCCACACAAAAGTATTCCACTACATAATGGTATAGGGAGAACATTGTTTTAATTATATTAAACTATTTCACATTTTATGAATATGATATACGTTGCTGAGGTGTAATAAGAGTTACTATTCCTGTAAATTTACAGGGACACACAAAAAAAGATTTCGACCACTACACTGTATCCGAAGTACTGTCGATTATAACAGCAAGATCTGAATATTTTTAAAACTTCGTTATCGTACGAACGCACGTCGTTTGCTACGCTTTACGCGCAATTTCCAACTTTTTTATTTTGTAAGTAAAAAGTTTCTTGCTTTTACACAAATAAGAGTTCCTAGATGCATTAGAAAATCTTTTGCGGTTGATAATATATATAAAGACAGACAATTTTTGTTCAGAAAACCACAATAGTAGTGCACTTATTGAGTCATAAATACATTGTATCTCATCACACTCGGGGTCAAACTTGGATTTTAATGTGTTATTTAAACAATAATGTAGATATGATAATCATATTTCAACTGACTTTTGCTTTGATTTCTGTGAAATATTGATATGATGAGAAGTCCTGGAAAATGTCACCATTCATAGCTAAAGAACTATGTTCTAAACATTCCTTATTCAGAATCCGGTAATCAAATTTATATTGTGTCAATGACCAAAATTCAGTGATATTATCACATTTAATACAAGTAAAATTCATATCAATTATGATGCTGCAAAGTTTTTCTTCCAATTTTTTTCACTATTTCTCTATTATTTCAAATTTTTTACTTTAATTTATAGAAGAAATCATGGAATGTAAGATTTTATTAATTAAAAAAGTCTTTTGATAACTCGTCCGATCCGTGGTCGAGAGGTTCTGACCTCTCAACTGGTAGACGGCCGGTGCTGGGATCGAACCCAATCGCGGCCGTCGGCCTAACCGTTCGGAGTTTTCGTGGTTTTCTTCGAAACTTTCGTAAATACGGGCTAGGTTCCCTTAGAAATACCCCCACGCAGGGCCCCCACCTCTGATCCTATATCCCTAGTGTAGATAATCGGACGACAAAAATAAGCCAAACCAAGCTTATAATTATCTCTCTTAAATAACTCAAAACAGGTTTATTATCATAACAGAATAATTATTTTTTATATAAAGTTAACATATAAAAAGCTCTTGTTTATCAAAATTTCTTTTATTATTTAAGTTTCTTTTATTAAACATTATGTAAAATTGCTTTAAAAAGTAACAATTTAATACTTTAAAGCTTTCAAATTTGGGACGTTTTCGGTCAGCCGAATATTCGGCATTCGGCCAAATAGGTACTACTTGGCTAGCCGAATATTCGGTACTCGTCCTAACAGTTACTATTCAACTAGAAGAATATTCGGTATTCAGCCAGAATCAACATTCGGTGCATCCCTAGTGTCCTCAGCCATAGTTTAATTCATTATTAAGTGATAATTATCTAAGAAGAAGAGAAAATTAAATATTAAAAAGACGTTTTTTAATTGATATTTCCTGTGTTACAGAAAAATAAATCCAATAAAGTAATTTTTTAGTGACATATTGATATGATGAGAAATCCTGGAAAATGTCCCCATTCTCTCATGTAGTTTCAGAAATATCGATATCAGTTCTGTTTGCTTCAGTTTTCTTGAACATTTTGAAGTTTTTCTTATGTCTTATACAAATGAAGATTGTCTAATTCGGAAATGCAGTCTTGTTTCTCTAAAGCAGATACTAATTCTCTATTCAGATTTATGCATACTTTTAGTGAACCTTTTCTTCTACCAGTTCTTCATTCTCGTCTTCTGAATAGCTTACAACGTTATCGGTGCTTCAATTTAGCACAGCGTCAGGGAGCTCTTTGTATGTTAAATTGTTCGTTGTTGGTGCATTTTTAGCAATGTATAGAAAGTCATCTATATCATTTTTTTCGTCATTTAATGCAATTTTAGATTTTGCTTGTATAATTAGCTTGTAAATGATAGCCTTTTGATGTTAAAGTTCTTCCTCGTCATTAATGCTGCCGTTTGCTGAAAATTCGTTTCGACTATATATTGTGCCATGAATACATGAACGCCTTTGACATTGATTTAAAAAAAATAAAGGTCGATTAAACTTTTTTTTCATTTTTGCTTTCGATCTTGAAGTTCTTAATTCATAAATAATTGCTATTTTTTTTTCTTCCATAACTTGAAAGCTTAAAAGGAAAAAGATGGGAAAAGATGGCTTTTTGAATGATGGATTTTTAAAGATGCCGGATTTTTTTAGTCAGATTGTATTTCATAAGAAAGTACATTAGTAATGTATTTAGTAACAATAAGGAAAAAAAGTGTATAATTTTTTATTATAATAAATAAATAATCATTAATTAAAAAAATTATAAATTACAAATTGAAAAATTAAATTAAATAACACGTTTTAATAATATCCATTTTTTTTTCTCAAGAAATAAAGTTCTACCATTTTTCTAAGATCTTGTACGCAGTACTTAAAAAAAATTACTGCGGTATGAAAAAATTTCGCTATTAAAAAAAAAAAAAAAAAAAAAAAAAAAAAAAAAAAAAAAAAAACAGGGTGCATTTGACAATTTCGATAGGCTGTTTGGCCCAGGAGAAACAATTAATTGCAGAATTAATAAAAACTGCAAGTAAGTAATTTATTAGCACAAATAACAAAATTAGCAAATATTATTGACAGCTCGTTGCATTTGTACTAAGAAAAATTAATGTTTATCGCCTAAATATTAATTTACAGGATGGATGTATATGCTAACCAAGAAAAAAAATGAAAATGAGCTACAACCATTCGTACACATATAAAGAATAAATGTACGATTAGCCAGTTATGTCTGAAATCTTCAAAATATTAAATACCTGCACTATTGACTCTAAGTTGGTATCTCTTGCTGTGCTTAACATCCTTATACAATTAGTTCTTTTTTTTTTCTCATACATTCTTTCACTACAATTGTTGAGTAGATTTTATTCTTCCATTCTTTTTTAACTCCAATATTTGGTATAAATTTACTATCGCAAAAGTAGAATGAGAAAATAAAATTCAGGTTATTGCTCTCTTAATTTCCAGAAATTTATTATACTTGTCATGCTTTATTTTATATAAAAGAATGAATAACTTGATTGTATAAACAAAATTATAACATCGTATATTAAATTTAAATATAATATTTAAATGAGATGTTTTTTATGTCTTTACAAATTTACTTCTCAAGAATTAAGTTTATAAATAATTATTTAAAGTTTTCTTTTTCATTTATTCATAAAGCAAAATACCTGTAGAAAAATTCCAAATAAATCTTAGATTTTAATGTTTTTATGTCATTTTAAACATTTATAAAAAAAAATTCATTTTATTCAATTATTCTTTTTTTAAAAATAAGCTGATTAAAATCACAATTTAATCGATGATTTAAATTAACTGATTAAAATCGTTTACACCCTAATATTAAATATTCCTTTTAAGTGTTTACTTGATATAAAGTTATTTCAATTATAATAGAGGTATTTTGTTGACTTCTCTCCATTTGATCAATAAAATATGCGAATAATAAACGTATAATCATCATTTCAAACAACCGAAAAAAGTTACAATTTCCAAAAGAATTTTTAGACATTGATAACAAAGATTTTTTTTTTTTTTGGGGGGGGGGGGGGGAGAGAGAGCGGGGAGGTTCGAGGGATAACGTAACGTATGATATCATAAAGACAGAAGGGAAACCAAAATTACCAAACAATTGTGAAAAGTGTTAAAAGATGTTCTCCTAACTTAACCCTTCAGTGACTCTGTGAAATCTCATCCATAAGCGTTTAGGAATGCTTATATTTTTATAACTGATATTGAAAAAAATTCAAAACCCTCGCCATTTCACCTCCTATCTCTGTTTAAGAATACGATCTGAAAGGCAGTCCGTTAAAATGGTCTAAATTTCCCAACAGAAAACTCAAATGCCGCCTATTTAAATAAATATATATGTATGAAGGTCGTCGCCATTATAACATTACAGGAGATATTCTTGTGGGCATAATCATCCCGTTACAGTTTACAATCAATATTTCCATAATGCGAAAATTGATCATAACGTGTATGGCAAAGAACGACCTTCAAAAAACAAAAATACCCAAGATTAAAATAGCCATCTTTTAAACATATTGGGTACTTCATGAATAGGATGAATTATTCGATGTCAAAAGTGTATGAGAGAATTTAAGAATAGCAGAGCATATCCGACATATGATAATAAGGATTATATGATAAGAATGTGAAAGAATATTAATTTTTTTTATTATGTTTTAGATTATGCGAAAGCAAATATACAGGGTATTCCCGAATTCATGAGTTAACTTTGCGGGAACGTAAAGTAGACATAAATTAGAAATTTTTGGTATAGCATTGTCGGAAATGAAATGTTGGTACTACTTGATTATCCCGTCGACCAAAAATCTATCACCAAACTAAAGGATTAAATGCCAATAATGGATGACCGTGAATGTCACATTCAATAATATTAAATACGATAAAAGGGTTTAAAATGTCATTAAATGATTTTTATTTCGGCCTTTTTATTTGTATTTGTTTTAATATTCTAACTAATTATTTGGTTTTTCGTTATTAGAAATAAAAATTGCGTCAATATGTGTAATTTGGCTATTAGTTTGGCGATTTGTACAATTTGGCGAAATTGGTCGACGGGATAACCAAGTAGTTACGAAGTAGTAACCAAGTAGTTACGAAATGTTAAACCGAGTAAAAACGAGAAATGAGGAGGAAATGAAAACAAGCGCTTTATTGATATAACAATTTTGTGCTCAAATGTTACATTGGCAACGTTTAGCAAATGACCGGTGATCCCTTTCGATGATTCCAAGTGTTTAATGAACATTTGCAGCAACGACTTACAATAAGGTCCTCATCAGAATCAACTGGTGTCTCATGCATGAGACATCTGGGACTTTCGAAAGGATAAGCCAGCCATTTACTAAACACTGCCAGGCATAAAGGGTCGCCCAAATGAAAGTGGCACTGCTGTTGTAATAATTTTTACATTTCAAGAGAAAAATGACTGCATGCTCTTATAAAGTGCGCAGAATGCAGGAAATGCGTGTTTAGACCCCTGTTAGATGCGTGTGGGATAGCGTGAGAGTATGTTAAATGGCATCGTACGCATCATGGGTGCCTCTAAAAGGTGCCAACGCACGATCGTTCCTTTCTTAAATCAAAAAGGGCAACTTTGTGACATATGCTTTAATTTATTTTTGTTCGGAAATGCTTGAAAATAGCAGGTGTGTTGTTATTCAGAAACTGTCTAATTGCACTCAATTTTCTTTTTATAAAAAAGCACAACAGATCTTTCATAACAAGCCTACAAAGTTGACGTTTTTGAGCACATTTCCCAACGAAAGCAGAAAAACCGGTCGAAAATTAGGAGAAAAACGAGTGATCACGTGACCGAAATAGCTTAGAACTGGACAGGTAATTTAATTATCATAAAATGGAAAACTAAGTTCGATTCGAAATCGCTTCCATAGTCGGACATTCCAATGTTATAACTTTCTGTTAAAAAATGAATTTGTAAATGAGTCAAACCGTTTTGCGCTTTTTGAGCGGAGCAGTTAAAAACACCCTTAACAGCGGAAAATTTGAGCGCTAGTGAAATCTATCGGCGAATGCAAAATGTGTATGGCAAGGAGTGTATATCACGCAGGTCAGTATTTCGATGGTGTAAGGATTTTCGTAGCGAAAGAAAACCGCATGCGCTTGACCAAATCGTGACCTGTCATCAGTACTACTTCTCCTAGTGCATATACCATAATAAGTTCTGTCAATTGGGGTAACTTTATCCTCGTTTAGGGTAATTTTGGTCCACATTTATGAAACTTTGGTTCTGGCTGCCATGGTGGAACCTCGACGAATTATTTACAGTCAGCAGTCAGCCTCATGATAAAGCTGCTACCTAAGTTTTCAAAGATTGACCGAAGGTGTGTATGAAACCAAAACTTTGCCGATAACTGAAGTAATGTGGCAGATTTAATCTTTTTTGTCCTTTGGGCCAAAGTTACCTTTATTGATCAAAGTTACCAATATTGACTGTATCTTTTCTAGTGTCTTGCTTTAAAAGAATAAGAAACTTAAGAATTGTTTTTATTATTATTATTATTTGTCTTTAAGACGAAAATGGCATATTCGTGTAAAATCGACCATAAAATAGTCTTTTTATAAACAAATTTATTTTGAAGCAATCAGTATTTTAATTATTTTCACTTTATGAAAAAAATGTGTGTCAAACGCAATGAAACGCCTTCATCGCAGCATAGAAACATCTTTACTGCAGCTAAAGAGAAAGGTTTCCATACGGCCATTTTCCAAAAAGCCTGAAAAATTACGGAATGTTCTTTTCATGAGCATATATATATATTTAAAGAAACATTTCGGCCTAATCTCCATAGAACATCCGTAAAAAATAATGAAAACTTCGTTTTTTTGGCGATTTTTCATCAGTTGGCGATAGATTACAATTTCAAAAAATATTTTTTTTTAATGTCAAATACACTTTAAAGAATTTTTTTTTTTTTTTTTTTTTTTCATATTGAGCTTGTTTAAATAAATTTAAATAACGTTAGGTTTGTTAAATTTTATTTGTTTTAACTGTAATTTATAGATATTTATATGTATTTATATTGAAATTTAACTATTCAAAATTACGATTTAAAACGAAATTCAAAATTTAAACTAATTAAATTGTTTCAAGCTCGAAATTAAGTCCAATCCAGCATTGTCGATTCAGTGTTCCTGCTAGGGAAACGGTTTCTTATATGTTGAAATATATTACTGCAGCATTTTGCTTCTGGCTTCTACTTTTAAATACGCTTGAATGTCTGAAATTATTTTTTAATATGAATTTTTTCCTATGTATGACATTTTTTTTCAATGATAAATTGAATTTCACTGCAACAAGCAATACATATATGTTATGCAGTACACACACACACACACACATATATATATATATGTGTGTAATAAAGTAAAAAAAAATTGCGCCATTTTTGTTCTCTCTTAGCTTCAATTCTAAATTTGTGGAACATATTTCAATCTTAGTTTCGTAACTTGTAACAGCTAAAATTCTTTTTCTTACTTTAGTTATTAATAAATTATTGCTTGCTTCTCAAAACGGCGGGAGGTATTTTGTAACCTTTTTACTTTCTGGAATATTCCTGGGATTTCAATTTTATTTTTTATTTTAACATCGCGTGACAAGTGTTAATACGCGTTGCTAAAGGGCTTGTACTTCCGAGGAAAAAATATAGTTCTAGCCAAGGACCGCCTGCTACGACCAATCAGAATTGATCATTTTTTCCGTTGAGACTCGAGTTCATCCTAATTGGATTTTTAAAATGATTGACGCGGAGTAGGAGGGAGCTAGTTTTGTCGTGAAAATGATTATTTTTGATTTGGCTTTTGAGGAGCGTTAGAATGGATTTGCACTTTAAACTACCAAGCCGCACGTTTCATTTCTCCGCTGAATTAGAATATTTGATGATGTGGACGAGATAATGAAAGTTGTAGTGTCGATGTGTACTAAGGTGATTGCGGGGAAGATTTTACCTATTTTATGAGTTCATCAATAAAGAACTTGAAGAGTGATGGTATCTGTTTTTATAATGGGGAAATACCCCAATGAAATTCTTCTACTGCTCGCCAACTGTCGGAGCGACTACTCTGCCCGTGCTGCTAAGAATACCTAGAATTTATGCAACATAGTTTATTTTCGTCGAGTTCAACATATATTTATTACATATATATATTAAACTGTCTCATTATTTAAGTTGAAATTCATTACACACCATTTACACACATTCTAAAAATCCATTAACAAGCAATTTTCAGTGACATATTAAAATCGTTTGAAAGATGGGGATGGGATCGAGGAAGATCTTGATCGCCAAACTGCGTGACGCTTTTGTCTTTTTCATGCCAAACATCGGAAAGTATATTTTTTTTACAGACTTTCTACTGTAATTCCGCCACTAAATTTGATTGATCTTTTATTACATACATACGCAATTTAATTAGTACTTTTTTCATAATATTTTGAATATGTATATCTTCCTTGTAAGTTCAGTAGTTACTCATTTGCGCCAGGACTACGCCATAGCTGATGACAGCGCCGGCTGAAGCGAGGATAAAGTTCCTGTTGATGGTGAAGACACCCCAACCTGTCAGATTCACATCACGAGTGAATTCCCGGATGTTGATGAACAGGATAGCTGATTCGTTAGGCGAGAGAATGCTAGCTTTCTGAAGTATGTGCGATCGAATCTTTTGCACCGATTCTCCAACACTGGCTACGGAGACACTCAAAACAACGTAGAAGAGGATGAGATTCAAGAAACACACAAGAATGTAAATTTTTCGGATGTCGTTTGGATCTTTGTTTTTTCCTAGAACAGAAGAAATAGAGAAGAATAATTAGGATAAAAAAAAAAAAATTAGATATGAGGACTCCAGAAGCCAAGGGGTATAAGTGACAAAATTGAAAAAATTGAACTAACTAGGGAACTGCAAGAAGTGTAAGTCACCGATTTTGACGAATGGGGTATCGTTAGAAAGATCTCATCGTGAGTTGTAAAAACTTCACTGGAACTGCCCGTCGGAAATGAGTCGTTTTCGAGATATCCGACAATTTATGTCACATAGCTAGTACACACTTACTGGGGAATCGCAAAAAGAAGTCTCGATTTTGACGAAAGTGGTATTGTTAAAAACATATTATCATGAGGAGTAAAAAACTCAATGGAACTACCCGTCGGAAATGGTCCGTTTTCGAGATGCTTGACAATATATTTCACACAATTAATGTACACTTATTAGGAATCCGAAAAAAAAAATAGTCTCGATTTTGACGAAAACGACATCCTTGGAAAGATCTCGTTTTTAGGAATAAAAAAACTATGTAGGACTAGCATATATATCTTTCCAACGATACCACTTTCGTCAAAATCGAGACTAAATTATTTTGCGGTTCGCCAGTAAGTGTGCAATAGCTACATGATATAAATTATCGGATATCTCGAAAACAGCTCATTTCCGACGGGTAGTTCCATCGAGTTTTTTTCTTCTTAAGATGATATCTTTCTAACAATATCACTTTCGTCAAAATCTATGCTTTTTTCTTTTTTTTGGGGGGGGGGGGCGATTTTTCAGTAAGAATGTACTAACTACGTAACATAAATTGTCGGATATCTCGAAAACCGCTCATTTCCGACGGGTAGTTCCATTGAGTTTTTTACTGCTTACTCTGAAATCTTTACAACTATATTATTTTCGTCAAAATCGGTGACTTACACTTCTTGCAGTTCCCTAGTAAGTGTACAGAAGACCTAGAAGTATGCTTTTTTCTTTTCATGTAAAGCAATATAAGTGATTTTCGAATTATGTGCTGCAATCTAGATATAAATCGCTTTTGCCGCACAATAATCAATGTTGATTAATCATAAATTTAAAGAAAATTGTACTTTTAACAGTTATTGAAATAGGAGTTCAAAGAGCACATTGAAACAAGCGGCTATTTCCTATTTTATTTCATTCAATTATTATTCATATCCAAATTTCACGTCAATTATCTTTGAAATAAATTTATTCCAAATCGAATTTTTGTTACTTGTACCCCTTGGCTTCTGAGATCCTCACATATTATCGCAGTCAATAGTACATTAAATATAAAATCAGTAAAAATAAAAGAAGAAAAAGAAGAAAGTAAGAATTAACACTTTTCACTCGAGAGGTGATTCTCACTGATTACTAGTGTCCTGCGTAAATGGGGGCTCCAAAATGTCTGGTCACCAGTATTTTAAACTAATTTTCTTCGCCTTATCCGATGACCGAATAATCTGTGATAAACGATGGCGAAATAAACTGCGAGATGTTAGTGGTGTCTCATACATATGGCGTCCCGATTTACAGGGGGACACCTGACAGCCAGGGCCGTAGCTAGAAGTGAATAATAGGGGGAGGGGGGGGGCTCAAGAAAATATAGGGAGAGCTCATATTTTCTGTCAAGTAGAAATATAAATTAGTGCATATTCGCACTGTAGTTACAATGTTTCTCACTAAACTGCTGTAATAATTTCATTTTATGATAATAAAGTAATAGGATGATGAAAAATTCAAGTGTATAACTAGTGCAATATTGAATATCATGTTAGCTTCATATGTACAAGTAGGATAAGCCAGTTTTGAAACACTTATTTTAGTAATAATTAAGTATTTTCGCAAAACTGCGAAAGGTCCTCAAAACTAAATTATATTTTTGAACAGAATTTCATTTGAATTTTAGGAACATACATTCACTTAATGACCTTGGAATCTATTCCAGGGGGGTTCAAAATGTTTTAGAGGAGCCGAGCCGCCCATAGCACCCCTTGGCTACGGCACTGCTGACAGCACTAGTGGCGAGTGAGAGTCACCTCTCGAATGCAAAGGCTTAAATTTATAATAAATTACGATAATTATTGCAATTAAAATAAGTATATTAAATATACAATCTATAAAAATTGGGAAAATAAATGATAAGAGTATACATTAAATAACAATTAAACAGATAATAAATTGATTTCGTAATCAAGTGTACTTTAAATATATAACCAATTTAGCACGATTTTCTATGCATAAAATTTACTGAAAATTTCACATTATATTTATTTTGGACAACCTGCACAGTACGCAAATTTTTCATACTTATACATAGACATTTCACTTCAATAATTCACCGATTTAAAAACTACTAGATGCAAAAAAATACTAGACTCTATTAAAATACAAAATTTGGTCAAAATCGTTAGAGCCGTTTTTGAGATAACACTTACAAACATACACACACACACAATTCTTGCTCGTATTTTTTATTATATCAAACATACTAAGACGGCTATACATCATTAATAAGGAGTGCAGGTTTTTCCGATATGCTTTCTCTGAAGTATATAATAATTTTCCAATGTAGTTCCTATTCAAGAACAGGTAAAAATTTTCCATTATATTATGATTTATCGAAAAAATAATTTTCGGTACAATTTAACGATATTATGATGATTTTAGTTTAAGGAAATTATTGATTGCGCTTCGCATTTTTAATGGATTATAAAAGGCACATCATTTATTGTTCATTTACAGAAACACACAAAAGAATCCCGTTAAAAATACTGATAATTTCTGGCAGTACGTTGTCTTGTGTGATATAAATTTTTAAACTAATCTAATTTTGAGTGTATTAGGTGGTATGTATAACTCTTACAAGATGACACATAAATACTGAGACAGAATGAAAAAAGTCAATTTATTTTCATGTTTTTAGCTATACTATTGTTTTACTCGTGTTCCTCGATCCTTTTTTTATTGTGTAATTGCTATTTCCGCCTGCTTAAGTTAGCGAAGAAGACGGTTAGTCCAAGAGCCGACCGCACAAAAATCTATGTTCTCGAGCAAAAGAAAAAATTTTTTTTATGGAAGAGTAGTAATAGGGGAATCTAATCTTCCATGTCTGCCGGAAGTGAAGTGGTGCATAAGCCAAAAATGAATACCCCTAGTGATTTATGCGTAGGCTTATCGTTGTGTTTTCCTGCTCCCAGTTTTCCACGTTTTCATACTTTTGACTGTACGGCAAACACAAAGTTAAACCTACGCATAAATCACTAAGGGTATTAATTTTTGGTTTATGCACCACTTCGCTTCCGGCAGACATGGATCATTAGATTCCTCCTGGAGCCAAAAGGCTGTGCAATCAAGTAAAAATCCCTGGATTCCCTGAAACGTGTTTTTGAAAAAGCTTGGGCCAAAATCACGCCGAAAATAGTCGTGGCCATATTGAAGAATTTTCTGAATCACCTAGAAGCCTGTATCGCTGCAGAAAGAAGCCATTTCGGATTATCTTAACCCTTTCGGGTCTGGTGTAGTGTTAATAGCACGTCTTTTAAATGAGTATTGTTTTATTTTAACAAATACTTTTGTTTCTATTTGCATATAGTAATGTTAGTATGTGTTTATGTATTTATTATGTGACTTCAGTTATGTTTAGGTATTCAGTAGTAGTAGCAGTAATAATAATAATAATAATAATAATAATAAACATTTTCTTAATACTCTTTACACCATTTGCGATTCTTTTATTTTATGCATATATTTTACTCTGTAACTTTAAAATAAAGGTTACTTTTCTGAAAGAATTATGTGTGATGAAACGCAAAAAGTAATAGAGAGTTGTAATATTAGTTAAATCTTGTTGTAATGCAATATTTTCTAAACATTTCCAAAAACTCTTCCGTAGGCTATTATCATATGAAAATAATTTGAATAGTACGCTAAACATCGATATTCGTTATGTTACAGACAGTGAAAAAATTGTGAAACTCTAATTAAACTATTTAAATAATTAGTGTTAATGTTATTAATGTAAAAGTAGTTTTTTTCTAAAAGTGGAAAAAAATTCGGACTCGATAGGGTTAATTGTTTCTTATGCAGAATTCTCCTTCTGCAAATTTCTTCTCTTTTGAATGGTGAATAAAATGAGTTGTTTTGTTCGTTCAGTGAAAAGTTATGTTTACGTCACACTATTTATGTATCCCTCTGTTCATAGTGCTACACGAAAGAATTTTGCACACATTATCAAATATATAAAAAGTTACAAATGAATTTTGGCAGAGTTATGTTTTTCTCTAAGTTGCTTATTTAATACATCATTTCATTCTTGGAAAAAAATGAAATTTTTTAATAACATCCTATTGGTGACAGAAATGATTTCATAAAGTATGCCTAATGCATGATTTTTCGTTTTTTGCTTATTTTATTGTCCAACTGTTTCTATTCTTACGCGCATTTGAGAAAGAAATTCCATCGTGCGCTCTGTAATAAATATTGAACGTAAAAAATGTTATATTTTTCTCATTACTCTACTGTTTGTTTCTTCATGATACTCTTCGCAATTTCCCAAAGGACCCACGAATCCTTGTTAAACTAATATAAATTGCTTCAGCCGGAGTCCTGTTTCTGGTGTTCTTTATTACCTTGGTTTTGAATGAAAACTATTATAAAATATAAAATATTGGAATATCATATTGTAGTTCAATAAATATGTCAGCTATTCTTCTTAAATATTTTAGAAGATTGACATACCGTATTTACTCGTGTATAAGACGCACTTTTTTTCCAAAAAGTTAGGGCAAAAATCCTTAGGTGCGCCTTATACACGGAATAATTTTTTTATTGTTGGATGCAGTCGAACGATATACATATGAAACAAGAAATTATTCAAAGAAGATATTAAAATTTGGAAAATGTTACTTAATTGAAGTATTACTGCATGTTTATTTCATTCCTAGCAGTGGCGTAGCTAGGGGGGGGGGCAAGGGGGGCGTCCGCCCCGGGCGCCGAGGCCTAGGGAAATTGTTATATATCTATATTGGAATGGGGGCGCAAAATTTCTTGCTGGCCCCGGGCGCCAAAAAACATAGCTATGCTACTGATTCCTAGCAGTTTTTTATGCAACAGAGCTAATGACATTATCTAATCGCTAATTAGCAATTCTCTTTACCGTCATTCATTCCTATTTCCCGTCATTCTTTTACATCCGAAGTCTAAAAATGCATTTTCGTCTTGTTTTCTGGTCTGGTGTAATGTTTGTTTCGACTTTTTTTTAATTGAAATTCATTTGGTCATTTTTCATTAGCGTATCAAATTTACGGTGCGCCTTATATACGAGATTTTAAGAAATCGCCATTTTTACTTGTAAACTAGGGGTGCGCCCTATACACGAGTAAATACGGTACTCTCTGCTGGAAAGAAATAACCAAAAATAAAAGGACAGAAACTCGGGATCCCCAGTTTACAGAATATAAGTTATATACCATCATATATATTATTTCTAGTGTTAACAAGGTGCGTTCATAATTATATAAATACGTGGCACCTATAATCGTCGTTCATCACTGTCTGCCCGCACATAACAGAGCAAAAACTACTCAACCGAATCATCTGAAATTTAAAATACATAATTGTTGCATAATTTTGGCGAATCATTTCAAATTTTATGAAAATCGGACGTGTATAGTTTTTATTACAGGGACAATCAAAAGTATTCCGTTATATTACGGCCAATGAGAAAAAATAGTTTCAAGTGCATTTTAACGGTGTCACACTCTTTCGAACGGTAAATAAAATGAGTTGTTTCGTTCGTTCAGTGAGGAGTTATGGTCGTTTATTTACGTCACAGTATTTATGTATCACCCTGCTGTATTTATGTATCACCCTAGACTGCTACACGAAAGGACTTCACAAATATTACCGGATGTAAAAAGAAAATGCTGTAAATGGATTTTGAATGATTATACATTTTTCTAAGTTGCTTATTTAGATATATTATTTCATTCTTGGAAAAAAATAAATAAAATTTCTTAATAATATCCTATTGGTGTTAAAAAGAGTTTCATAAAATATGCCTAATGCATGATTTTTCTTTTTTTTTTTTTTTTCTTTTTTTTTTTTTTTTTTTTTTTATTTATTTATTTATTTTTTTATTATTATTATTTTATTGACCGACTGTACCTATTTTCATGCGCATTTGAGAAAGAAATTCCATCGTGCGCTCTGTAATAAATATTGAACGTAAAAAATGTTATATTTTTCTCATTACTCTACTGTTTGTTTCTTCATGATACTCTTCGCAATTTCCCAAAGGACCCACGAATCCTTGTTAAACTAATATAAATTGCTTCAGCCGGAGTCCTGTTTCTGGTGTTCTTTATTACCTTGGTTTTGAATGAAAACTATTTTAAAAATAAAAATATTGGAATATCATATTGTAGTTCAATAAATATGTCAGCTATTCAGCTTAAATATTTGATAATTTGACATACTCCTGCTGGAAAAAAATAACCAAAAATAAAAGGAGAGAAACCCAGCTCCCCGGGCTACAAAATATGAGTTATATACCGTCATATGTGTAATTTCTGGTGTTAACATCCTTTTAGATGCATTCGTAATTATATAAATAAGTAACATACCTATATAGTCGTCGTTCAGTCTGTCCGTCTGTCGGTTCATCTGTCCGCATATAACAGAGCAAAAACTACCCAATCGACCAATTACAAATCAAAACAAGCCGCAAACAGAATAATTATGTGATTTTTTTTTCTTTTATATATAGGCACTTTTTATGTATTAAGAGAATTTCACAACTTTTCTGCTTATAATATTATTTTAGTTTTTAGTATTATAGACTTTTTTTTTTTTAAGAATCTTACATTTTTATTGACTGTGCAATGTGTCAGTTTGAAAAAACTGTTATGCATAAAATTATTTAAAGAAATATATAAAATTAATAACGTTGAACATATTTAACCTAAAATTATTTCAAATGCCCAAACAAAATACTGCTTTAATTAAATTGATAAATCCCTAAATGCGAGTATTGCATAAGGAAATGAGTAAAAAGTAAAAATTTTTATGATTGATGTGCAGACCACATATATGAACAGAACATACATCATGACACATGTTTTTCAATGCCTACTATTAGTTCACACTCTTCCCGTATATATTTATACATCTTTTTCAATTTTTCAATCGCTAATAAAATACTTCTTCTGCATCCATTAAAGTTCAATACATTTTTTAAAACTTGTAGTGGATGACACTTGACGTTAATGCAATTTTTTCATATATTATTTCATTAATTTAATTTAATTAATTAATTTTATTTTTATATGGGAAAAGTAACTACAATTAATTGAAGAACTGGACTGCTTGAAATTCACTGGGAAGTTTCCTTGCAACAATGAAGCATTACAAGAGATGAATAGAATGAGAAATTACAGACCACCATCAGCTTCATGAATTAGAAACAATAAAAAAAAAGTTGGAAATTGCACGTAAAGCGTAGAAAATAAGGTGCGTTCGTACAATAACGAAATTATCAATCTCATAAAATTGTAAATAGTTAATTGTAATTAAAATGCGCACCAAACAATGTTCTCCCTAAACCATTATGTAATGGAATATTTTTGTGTGGCCTTGTAAATCAATAACAAATGTTCTTTGCACCACAGATTATGCAAAATGTATATTATAATATGTACTTTATAGATGCATATCAATTTTAATGTGTTCGAATGAGTGTAACACCATTAAAATGCATTTGAAATATTTTTCCCATTGACCGTAATGTAATGGAATACTTTTGATTGACCTTGTAATTGATCTATGCATCTGATTTTCATAAAATTTAAAATAACTCGACAAAATTATGTAATAATTATTTATTTTAAATTTCAAACATGTAAAATGCATTTGAAACTCTTTTTCCCCATTGACCGTAATGTCATGGAATACTTTTGATTGCCCCTGTAATTGATATATGCATACGATTTTCAAAAAGTTTGAAATAACTCGACAAAATTACGTAATAATTATGTATTTTAAATTTCAACTTATTAAAATGCATTTGAAACTTTTTCCCCCATTGACCGTAATGTAATGGAATACTTTTGATTGTCCCTGTAATTGATCTATGCATCCGATTTTCATAAAATTTGAAATAATTCGACAAAATTATGTAATAATTATATATTTTAAATTTGAAACGATTCGGTTGGGTAGTTTCTGTGTTGTTATATGCGGACGGACAGACGGACTGAACGACAACTATGGGTGCTACGTATTTACATAATTATGAACGCACCAAAAAAAATAGAAAGCGAATAAATATTAACAAACAACAATAATGGTTCAACACCATAAACAGAAAAGAAAATGGAAAATTTCAAGGAAATTCGTTTCTATTTTGCCACTTAATTTTATGATTTTGTGATATGTGTATATACATATGTATAATAATTGTAATTATTCAGTAAAATAACTAAAATAAAATTTTCCTTTTTTTAACCTAAGTAAGAATTGACTTCATATTTTTTTATTATATTACTTGTTTAAAATTTAAAATCAGATAATGTATAGTAGCCAATAAATGAATATGAGTAAAATTAGAAGTAATCAGAGAATTATGTCATAGGAGAGAAAATAGATATTGTAAAAAAATAAGGTTGAATCTGAAAATTCTACTTGTGAATTATATTACTTATATAGACTCACTGTTAAAAAAAATCTTAATGAAGATCTAAATTCAATTACAAAATGTATCAATTTTATCAAATATAATGTAAAATGTGATTCTTTTCAAAAAAGATAAAAATGGAGACTACATAACACTTTTGCATCTGTGGTAAAAAAAAAAAAAAATAAAAAAACAATAACATTTTTCTTAGTACATATATAAAGATGTATCAGAACATTGGATTCATAGAATTATAATAAAAGCATAATTGAAACCAAATTTAAATCCTTTTGATAAGTTAAAGAATGCGAAAGGACTTATGGAAGTTAATTCTCTTATAGAGTGATCTCCTTATGAATAAGTTAATTTTTATATAATAAGAATTTTATGTCAGAGAAGGAAGGATGTGTGTGCGACAGAGAGAGGGGGGGGGGGGATGAAATTTTAAGATGCTTAAGTGTGGCGCGGCCAATAATAGTTGGGAACCACTGTCTTAGAAAAAAGTAAAAAAATTACCGTAACAGGATACAAAATCTAAGCATCCTCCTTTATATTTTTTAGGTGCGTTTGTAATTATATAAATACGTATCACATATTAGGGATAAACCGAATATTCGGTTAGGCCGAATATCAAACTATTCGGTTAGGTCGAATATCAAACTATTCGGCCTGCCGAATATTCGGTTTGGCCGAATATAAAAGTATTCGGCCGAATCCAATACTTAATAAAGCCTTTTAAAACACATTTTAAAAAACATTTCACAATTTCTACTTTTAACTGTCAATTTATTAATATATTTAAAATAATTAGAAATAAAATCATATTTAAATAATGTAGAATGTTTTTACAATATTTATTTGCTGTTTGTAAAGTTTAACTTAAAAAAATTAACCATGAGAAAGATTAAAATTATGATTTATTAGGATTCTCCTTAGGAATAAATGATGCGAGTGCAGATGCAAGTTCCTAAATTCTATTTAGTAAAAAATCTGTTTCTTGCTTTTGAGATTAGTAATAGCTATCAAGGCAGACAATTTTTTGTTTATGAAACCATAATCATAATCAACTTATTGAATCATAAATGCATTTATTTCATCTCACTCTAGGTCAAACTTGCGTTTCCGTTTGTTGCATTAAAAATAAGTAAGATACCATAACTATATTTTCAACTCACATGCTTTGATTTCTGTAAAATATGATATGATGGGAAGGACGGAAAATGCCACTATTCATAAGAAAAGAACTATGAGCTAGACATTCCTTTATTCAGAATTAAGTTGAAAGTATTTATCTTTATATTGAAAAAAATCTGTTTTGAGTAATTTAAAAAGAACAAATATGAGACTGTACAGTTTTTCTTCAACTATTCTTTCATTATTTCTCTTTGATTTCAAAATGTTTGTTTCAATTCGTAAGAAATGAAATTTAAAATTTTACTAATTGAAAAAGATCTCATAATTATGCTTCTTAAATAAAATAAGGCAGATTTTTTTCAATACTGAATGTTCTTATAAAAAGCTCTTGTTTATCAAAATATAAGTTTCTCTTATTAAATATTATGTAAAATTGTTTTAAAAAGTAGCAGTTTAATACCTTTAAACTTTGAAATATAAAAAGTATTTGGAAAGCCCAATATTCGTTTTAGCTGTCGGCTGAATATTCGGTATTCGGCCAAAATCACTATTCGGTGCACCCCTATCACATATAGTCATCGTTCAGGCCGTCCATCCGTCTGTCCGTGTTTCCGCATATTACAGATTAAAAACTACCCAGCTGAATCATTTGAAGTTTAAAATATATATTTGTTGCATAATTCTCTCCAGTCCTTTCAAATTTTATGAAAATCGGATATAAAGTTTAATTACGGGGACAATCAAAAGTATTCCATTGTATGATGGCCAATGGGGAAAATAGTTCCTAATGCATTTTAATGATATTACATTCTTTTGAATGTAATAAAATTGATATCCATCTATGAAGTACATATTAATATATACATTCGGTACAATCTGTGGAGCAAAGAGTATTTATTATCCATTTATAGGGCAACACAAATGTATTCTATTATTTAATGATATAAGGGGAAACATTATTTGCGGCGGGTTTTAATAATATTAAACTATTTCACATTTTATGAAATTGATATACATTGCTGTGTTTTATTACCCGTTTTTTCCTGTGTAACAAAAAGTAGATAGTATGTGCAGGAGCAGACAAAAGGTTTCGGATACTCTTCTGTATCCGAAGTACTGTATATTATTACATCAAGATCTGAATATTTTAAAAACTTTGTTATATCTCGTTCGTTAAACCGCACTTCATTGGCTCCGCTTGACGTGCAATTTCCGACTTGTTAACGCATGAATTTCTACTTAAAAGAATCGAAAAAAAAGGGAAGATTTTTGTAATTTTGCGGGTTATTTTTTTAAAAGCTAGAGTAGATTTTATTTTCTTCCGTTTATTACCATTTCTTGTTTCATATCTGTAAAAGCAGCAGGTATGGTCACATTATTATTCTGTTTGTGTTAATACTAAAATAAATACTAAATTATAATACTAAAAACCAAAATAATATTATAAGGAGAAAAAATGTGAAATTGTTTTAATACATAAAAAGTATCTATGTATAAAAGAAAAAAATCGCATAATTATTCTGTTTGTGGCTTGTTTTGATTTTTAATTAGTTGAAAATTTGTTTTTATTGAGTTGTGTTTCAAGTTCTCATTTGTTATTTCTATTACGAGTTCCTGAATCCATTAAATGATGCTTCTTTTTGCGGTGAGCGAAGTTCCTGTTCGTTTTCTTGGAATTTCCGATGAGACAATGCTGATAGCAAAAGCGTTCGCCGTATATATCCGCCCAGTTCAGGTAGAAACACATCATGATCGCTTCTATAATTCCGAAATTCTAGTAATGCTAAAACTTTTATGGTCATATACGACCTTTAAAAGTGAAAATTAGGCAAGAAAAATCATCATGTTTACCATTTAATTTCTCAGAATGTATTTGCTCTATGACCATAACTTTTTTAATGGCTGTAAATTGAAGCATTATAATTTAAAAGATATTTTTTATATTCTTATAAAGGAAAAACAATTTTACTTTTTGTAAAGATTTAAACAGTAAGTATTAAAAAAAAAACCTGATACAACTATTTGCGCGCATGATTTCATACAAAATATCCAATGTAATACAAAAGATCAACTTTAGTGACATATTACAATACTTTCTCTTTAATCTGAACCTAAATTTGTTCAAATTTAAGCTAAAGATACATTTTTTTTTGTAAGTAAAATAACAATTATTTTAGTAAAATCTGAAGTATGACCTGCATGAAAATGGGGAGGGCTGGTGGAGGATGTAAAAATTAAGGTTTGGTTTGAAGGATCTGATATGTTACACAATCTGTGAAAACTTCAAGAAGAAATATTAAATAGTTTCAGAGATATCGTGCGCTCAAGGTGAAAAAAAAACACATTTTGAGATAAATGGCTTAAAAGTTAAATTATTAAATAATTCACCATAGGATTGACTTTTATGTTTTGTATCATATCTCTGGAAATAATTGGAATGTTTTCATGATTTTTTTAAATGCGCAGAAATGTTCAGACTTTCACATATGTTTTTTGTGAAAAATCGATTTTTTTTAAGCTTAAGGGTCGTTTGTCCCCTTAATGGGAAAAAACTAGTCGTTGGGGGCCTCTGTAATATTTACCCATCATTAATCTATTCAATATGAAATATGAAAATAAGACACGTGTAAACTATTTATAAAATGCACTGCAATACCATAATAACATTTAAACGTATATTTAAATATTTTTAATAATAGTAATGCTCTATTATAGAATTGCGAGTACTACTTGGTTATGCCGTTGACCCATTTCGACAATTTATATAAATTGCCAAACCAGCCGTAAAATTATACAAATTGCTAAAATCTTTATTTTAAATAACGAAAAAACAAATAAATTAGTAAAAGGTTAATAAAAATATGAATAAAACTTCGAATTAAAAATCACTTGATGACACAACAAACACGTGTAACATGTTTAATATCAAGTAAATGTGATATTACGCTAAGCATATATTGGCATTTAATCATACGAGGTAGAATACGTCGAATTTCGACGATAGATAATGTTTAAGAAGGAAAAGTTTCCATGCTTCATAATATACCAATAAAAATTAGTTACAATAAACAATGCAAAGCCGTATCTAGAAGTGAACAATAGGGGGGGGGGGCTCAAGCGAATGTAGGGGGGCTCAAGAGAATGTAAGGGGGGCTCATAATTTTTTTTCTCTCGCATTGCCACAAAAAGATAAAGTAACGCATATTCATATTGTAGGTACTATGTTTCTTATTAAAAAGTGTTCTAATAACTTCATTTTATACTAAGAAAATTATAGGATGATGAAAATTTTGAGTGTACAGCTGATCAAAATTAAACATCATGCTAGCTTCATATGTACAAAGAAGATGAGGGAGTGTTGAAACACTTATTTTAGATACAATTTAGTAATCCTGCAAAATTATGAAAGGTTCTCAAAACTAACTTAGATTTTTTAACAGAATTTCATTTGAATTTTTGGAACAGAAATTCATTGAGTGACCTTGGAATCTTTTCCAGGGGGGGGGGGGGGCTCAACCGCCCATAGCGCCTCCTTAGCTACGGCCCTGAAACAATGTACCTTATATTGTTAAATCCAACACGTAATCAAATGATATTTAACCTAAAGTTAATAAAATACTATTTCTATAAAACTCAGTTGCAGAAATTATTAAAATTAAAATTTAATCGGGCTTGTAAACAGCAAAATAAAATAAAAATCTGTTATTATGATAAAGTTATCAGTTAGGGCTCTTATGCCTAGTATTCCAAAATTGAAAACAGCAAAATTTATTCCACTTTGATTCAATCATGGAATTTCCCCCCCCACCCCCACCCCCATGAAATCTAAACCCGACATCATTTTCAGTAACTAAAAATTTACATAACACCTCTCACATACGTAATTATGTATATTTTTTTAATTGATATTTTAATTTGATGATTTTATAATCATTTTAATTCAAAATTTGAAGTTTCGATTGCTTTTATAAATAATATACTACACTAGGATTTCTCTCAGAGGGATAAGTGTGAGCGATATTGCTGAGAAGAGAGAATTAATAACTTGCGATAAGTAAAGAAAATGAGATGCTATCTTTTATTGGACTTACACAGCGATAAAATGAAATGATGAAAATAAGCAAATTGAATCGTAGAATTACAAAATCTTATAGATGAATTCGTATACACTGTTTTAAAAAAGTGGAAAACAAACCATGCAAGGATATAAAATTGGAAATATATACAATATGTTAAAAGTAATGCAGAAAATAAAACACTAAATTATCTTTACATTGGAATTTTAACTCGTTAAAATGATATCAAGAGCATAAAAAGACGCTTCGCATCAAGTTAAGAAACTTTAAACAACAAAAAAACATTATGTTCTAAGGGAATGAACTGGATTTTATATGGTGTTAGGTCCATCCGAATACTTTGTTATACTGTTGAATATCTGTTTTCCACGGATGCAGTGATGTTGTCGATAAGAGTTTAACGAGCATTTACAATTTATAAATTGCTCCAATGCCAAAGTTATATATTCTAACGCCAACAGTATCCCAGAAATTGCAATATTCCAAATAAATCGTGTTTTAAAATCGTTCTAGAAAGTTTTATGTTTATTTGCCAAATTAAACTTTTAAACCTTTTAGAAATTGTTCATTTATATCTTTAAAGTAACCATCACAAAAAATTTCAAGTATCTTGTCCAATCAATATCAGAGTAATCGCAATTCTAGAACTTTTTTCTTGTACATTGATGGAGGTTGTTGTACCAACATAAAACATAGTCTATTTTAGAACAAAGACGAATGCCAAAACTTTTTTTGCCTCCATTATTTTTAATTGGGCTAGGTAGTTTCAATATAACACCTCAAAATTACACAAACGGTTCTGCTTTATAAGATTAGTAGGGGAATAAAGAATTAGAAGCTATTTATCTCTTATTATGCTTAAATAATTTATCTAATTAGTGTTAGCAGATGAATTTTTAAATATACATAGACCAGTATAATGCTTCTTTATTTTTCTTTTAATAATCATTTATATCATTCGGAAAAAAAACTCATTTCCTTAAACCTGAATTACATCAAACTTTTATAAAATTGCCAAAGTCCATATAACAGCGAAGTACTATGACGTATATTAAATATATGAGATACATGGTAATAAGGCGCTTAGCCGGGCACAGATAATAAATCACAAATATTGTTCTTTTCGCTTTCTTTCGAAATGCATTCTTTCAATATAAAATACATAAATTGAAAATAAATATTATATATATTTAAAAAACAGAATTTTGACTCATTTGATTTAAAATACAAATAAATAAATAATAAGATGAGATAATAGCATAAGTCAAAACATTTTATTCTAACATTAAAAAATTGCATCTAAGTTACACATGTGGAAAAATGCAGTATAATTTTAAAAAATAGTGATACTATTCGAATATAAATAAATAAATGATTTTAGAAATTCCATGTAAGAAGTCATTTAAAAGATACTTTAAATTTTGTATATACGTAATTAAAAAAAGTAAAAAAAAAAAAAAAAAAGGATTTACGAACAATCTCTAGATGTTCTTGTAAAAAAAATCTGTACAAATCTATAAATATAGTGATATTACCCAGCTAGAAATAAATAAACAAATTTAAAATTTCCGATTACAAAATCATTTAAAAGTTAGCGGATCCTTTTAATTCAGTACATATTTGATGGAATTAAAAAAAAAAAAAAAAAAAAAAAAAAAAACTTTACAAAATATTTTTTACACAGATGGTTTCACAAAAAATCCATACAAATTCATATTGACAGTGATACCCGAATACAGGTAAAACGGTGGAAAGAAATAAACGCTAAGAAGATTAAAAGTTTTCAAGAAGCATTCTGGATGAAGTAAAAAAGGAAAGTGGCAACTGTTTTTTACACTGCCGTTGCACTTTTTAATTCTATGACTGGAGTCATTGGCTGAAATAAGTTATTGCTCGGGCTTCTTCCCAGATTCTTATTTTGGAATTATTCTTCTTTTTGTTTTTCGATGATTGGTAATTAAAAATAAATCAGATATCGTACATTATCTTTGCCTGGTAGGATTTTTCGATACTGTGTAAAGTTCTCACACGTCGTGAATGAGAGTGGCTGTTTGTTTCGAGTTTTGCTGCACAGGCTGTTCAGGTATTTTGCTGTACAAGTCATGACTAATTGGGGCCTTGGGGAATTTCAGTTAGGGGGCCCATATGAACCATTGCCACATTATTAAAATAGAATTGATGGTGAGTAATATGTATAATGCATAAACATATTTTCGCATTTTGGATTTCAAATAGGAAATTCTTAGTTCCGTCAATTCTGAATTAAGTACCTTAATTAACGTTTATTTGTTTGTATTTATGTCGACCAATTACCTCCACTAGGAATATGGCTCCTAAAGAGGAGGGGGGACTCCGTGGACGTCTTTCTAAGGAAATCTAACCCGCATGTTCCTTGATTAATAAAAATATTATCTTTTACCTTAGTACAGAACAAAACTCTTTTCTAGAAATTTAACAGCTTGTTATATTATTTTAAGATGAATTCAATAACTTAACTTGTGGAAGGATGTCAAATATTCAACATGTAAATATGAATTATTCATGTAAATATGAGTACTATATGAGTACCATTAAGATTTAGATATGATTTATGTCCACCGCTAATACAATCTACTATAATCAAAATAATTTTTCTTATTTATTAATGGTTGAGGTTAGCTTTGAGGAAAGCATTGAGCACTGTGAGTTAAAAATTAAATTTTGTTTTTCAGAAAGTTTAACGGAAGCTTTTAAAAAGAAAATTTACATTTTGTATTTGAAAATTATATTAAAGTTGAAATCGGGGGGGGGGGGGGTAAAATTTTTATAAATTGGTATATGGATTTGGGGGCCTTTTGAAGTCTGGACCCCATGGTCAAAGTCCGGATTTTCCCATCCGATAATAAGGGGCTGTTGCTGTACCAGAATTCACACTAGAACATGGAGTAGTGCGATTTCCACAATGTTTTGTAAAATCACAATAGTACTTTTTTTTTTGTTAAACATCTGTTTTACATCTTTTAGAAACTAACGAAATAAAATAAATATTATTTGAAGTATCAGAGGTGCGTAATTTATATTTTATTATAAAATTTAACATAATTCATGAATGAATTAAAACTACATGAGGCGAAACCTGTCGAACTTTAACAAAAGAAAATATTTAAAGGATCTCGGGACTCTTAAGGTATCTGCACACCTTCGGAAGTGATTTTTTGAAATTTTCTCTTGTTGCTCATCTTTTATATTGGCATTTACTTTAAAACTTTAAAAGTATATATAACATTTTTAGTAATTACCCAGAAATAAATTTTTAAAGAGAAAAATAATTAAAATAATGTCCAAAATTGACATTTTTGCAAAACGTGTTGCGTCAAAAATAAAACAATGTATTAACATTTTGTAAAATGCATAATAAACAGTATAACTTTCTCTAAGACTTAGATATTATAATCGCATATCTATCTGAAATGATATAGCAGTTAAAGTACTAATATAATGAAAAATTTGCAAAGTTTGTCTCATGTTTCTCATTGTACCAGTATAAATACAGTAAAACCTCTAAATAACGAACACCTCGGGAGAGCGGAAACTGTCCGCTATTCGGAGGTGTCCGCTATTGGGGAAACATTAGATATTCAAAAATTATTAAGTGCTTAATGCTTTTTAATTGGCTAACATTAGGCTAATATTAATTGCTTTAACATTTAATGTATGATTAATCAGAAATTGAAATTATTGTTATAAGCAATATAGCTGAAATACAATTCAGCGGATCAATAAATATGTATACAAAGTAAATCAAAGGAAAATCCCAAATATGTCAAGGAGGAATAGTTTCTTTCTCGGAAGTGGGCAGAGTAGAATTCATACATTTTTCTCCGGGAAGGATTTTTGTGGGTCCGTGGAGACATTATAGAGTTCCAGGGAGGGAATTGCACTTTTTGACCATTAAAAGCACAAACTCTCAAATAATCTGGGGAACTTTTCAATGCTTCAGGGGAGGGATATTCACTCCCTGACCCTTCCTTTATTTTAGCACTATACCTGGGAGAAGGAATTTTCCCCAGCCCTTCCCCTACATTTATTTGTGATCACAAAATTTGTGACACGTTGCTGTTATGCATTTAGAGGCTTTTTTGCCTTATATACCCTTTTATTTCTCGTTAAAAAATATTCTTTCATTCTTTATCACCAAAATTACTGTCCACTATTCGGAATGTCCATTATTCAGAGGTTAAATATACGAAAATTAAAATTTTTGGAGTGGGGATTAGAAAAATGTCTGTTAAATAGAGGTGTCCGCTATTCGGGAGTGTCCGTTATAGAGGTTTTACTGTATAAAACTATTTAATATATTATGATGAGTGTAGTCTGTTCCCTCAAAAGATATTTGTAAAAGAAATACAGAAATTTTTGTGGTATTTCATGCATAATTTTTTGTTTTAAAATGTTTTGTGTACAGTAAAAATCGGAAAAATTTATTTTCAGAAAAAAAAACTAAAAATAACTTTAAAACACAATTAAAAGCTGTAATAAATGTAATTTTAAACGGCTGTAACTAGAGTTCGATTTTATATACAAACAAAATTTAAACAGATTTCGATAGATAAAACATTCAATTGTAATGTTACTGCAAAAAAAAAATATATATATATATATTGATCGAAAATAACATTTTGGGTGTTCGGGTACCTTAAAGGTTTAAAATTTTTGAAAATTTAATTTCTTTAGATGTTAAACTTCTAATTTTTTTTAAAAATTTTGAAGTAACTAAGGTAAGTGTACCAGTAGTGGGCCACGTACCAATAGTGGACCACAAGTTTTCAAAGTTGAAAAGCAAATTTTTAGTCACCCCTGTCAGATAACAAACTAACTGCTGATTGGCTGCAACCCTTATCTGTTATCAGACAAAGGGACAACTTCAGTATTCTGATAGTCTTTGAGTTGGAAGGGTGTTTCTCTTCCAGTCTTAAAATACAAGGATTTTGTGGCTCATTCTTACTGCTTTCCTTAAGAGGTAAGTTTTCATTCAATATTTTTTTCTTTAAAAGTATATTGTATTTTATGTAAAATGTCACATTTCTAATACACTGTATCAATGAATACTTTATTCCGTATGCTTAAAAGGTATAAAACTAACATATTATTAAGTTTGGGGGGTGATCCACTTCTGGGTCATTAAATTTCAAGTTATTCCAGTAGTGGTGAATCCACCAAGTTATTCCAGTAGTGGTGAATCCACCAAGTTATTCCAGTAGTGGTGAATCCACCAAGTTATTCCAGTAGTGGTAAGAATCTGAAGTGAAAGATGGACAATTTATACTTGTCTCAATAATCGGAGGAAATAGAAATACAGAAAAACATGTGTATTTGTGTGTAGTTCAAGAAATTAAAGATATATTAATATTTTTCCAAGGACTGAAGTCAACTGGAAATAAAAAACACTTTGTCATTAAGGAAAACGATGTCTCTACCATAAATTTTCCGATATAATTGAAGTAGTACTACAAGCAGAACTCAGACAAACAGATAGCCAACTTTTGTATTCATTTTGTAAAAAAAAATGGCTGTAAAAGAAAAATAAATGCAGTTAAATTTAAATCCTACTCACATTATCATTTTTTTTCTTTTCTTTTTTTTATAAATGTAATACAGTTTTGCAATCATTTCAGCATTTAATTACCCTTTTTTATTATGTATATCTTATTATTTGTCACTACTGCAAAGTAACAAATAGGGCAGATATATTTTTTTAAGTTATAAAATATTACAGACTGTTCGAAAAAACTAAAGAGAAGTTGAAATTATTTTACGTAATCATCAAAACTTCTAAATATGATTTCATTATATTATAGTGTAAGTTTAAGTGTAGAAATGTAAAAAAAAAACTATAACCTCTTTACAGTACACATTAAACTCAAGAATAGAGTGGCCCGTGTAACATCTTGTTAACTCTAGATGTTAAACTAATAAGAGAGACTAAATACTGAGTTGACCATAACTAAACCATTAAATTTATTAGAACACTCGAGACATGAAGTAAGTTGAAGTAGTAATACATAAACTGTTACGTGACAGTAGAAATATATAAACTGCTCACGTGACACCTCCCTTTACAATAACAAAAGATAAGACTAAATATTATTTTATAAGTTCAAACGTTCTGGAGGGCGGATAACTCTTCCAGAGCGGGTAATCACTGTTTTAGATTTGGGTGGAGTAAAAGCTGGACGAGGAACATCAGGAAGAGGGTCAACTGACGCATTGTTACCATGTAATATCTTGTTAACTCTAGATGTTAAAATAATAAGAGAGAGCAAATACCGAGTTGACCATAACTAAACCAGTAAATTTATTAGAACACTCGAGACATGAAGTAAGTTGAAGTAGTAATACATAAACTGTTACGTGACAGTAGAAATATATAAACTGCTCACGTGACATCTCCCTTTACAATAACAAAAGATAAGACTAAATATTATTTTATAAGTTCAAACGTTCTGGAGGGCGGATAACTCTTCCAGAGCGGGTAATCACTGTTTTAGATTTGGGTGGAGTAAAAGCTGGACGAGGAACATCAGGAAGAGGGTCAACTGACGCATTGTTACCATTCTCCGATCGAACAAAATTTGAAGAATTAACAGCAACCTGGCGATCGGGTACAATCAAAGTCTTTGTTGGACGTAGGTGGGCACTGTTTCGACGAAGAGTTTTCCCAGTAGGAGTGGTGACATAATAAGAACGTGGAGTATCAGCAGCATCTGACACAGTAGCAGGAATCCAAGTACGATGATCAGTTTGAAGCTTGACAGATTGGCCTTTAGTCAGCACTGGAGATTCATTTCTTGAGTTAGTGGTCGAAGCTGCACGTTGCTTTTCTCTACTTAGTTGAAGAGGAACGGTAGATGACATTCGAGGCAAACGTAAAGAGGGATGTATAGGTATTAAACTTCGAGTAAGTCTTCCAAAAAGACGTTGAGCTGGAGAAGGCAAATTTTCACGCGGTGTGTTTCTCCAATTTAAAAGTGCCAATCTGACATCTGTATGATCTATAGCACATCTTCTTAAAATCAATTTGGCTATCTGGACGTAGCGTTCCGCTAGACCATTAGATTTAGGATAATGCGGGCTAGATGGGATATGCTGTATTTTCCAATCTTTAGTAAACTTGTGAAATGCATCTGACGAGTATTGTGGACCATTATCAGATTCCAAAATATCTGGAATTCCATGAGTTGCAAACACATCTTTCAAATATTCTATTACCGAATGTGATGAAGGATGCACTAGTTTTTTAAAATCAAAATATCCTGAGTAACTATCAACAACAAGACAATAATGGTTTCCAGAAAATTCAAACATATCAGTAGCCACTCGTTGCCATGGGAATTGAGGAACGGGTTTCATTTTCAATGGCTCTGTATTTGGGGAACGAGCTGTCTGTTGACAAGCAGGACATTTTTGTATAAAGAGCTCAATATCACGGGTCCTTCCATGCCAAAATATAATTTCTCGAGCACGATGTAAAGACAAATTAATTCCTAAGTGTCCTTGATGGATTAAATTTAAATACTTTGACTTTAATGTAGATGGAACTATTAAGCGCTCTGATTTGAATAACAAATTTTCAAAAACTGCTAATTCTTCTCTGAAGTTCCAATATTTCCGAATTTGTGGAGAAACTGAGTTAATACTAGATGGCCAACCATCAAGAATTAAACGTTTTAACTCTTGCAATTCAGAATCTTCATTTACCGCATTCAGTAATTCAGAAAAAGTCAACAATGGAAGAGAAACATCACATACAACTTCAAAAGTTTCTATCTCTTCATCTTCTACAAGATCAATATTGCAATCACGACTTAAAGCATCTGGAATCGGTATATCTTTACCCTTTTTGTATACTATCTTGGGAGAATACTGAAGAACATCAAAAAGTATTCTTTGAAGACGTGCAGGAGCTGCTTGTAAGGATTTCTTTGCAATGGCATCTAGCGGTTTATGGTCAGTTTCAATTGTAACAGGTTTACCATAAATATAATCGTGAAACTTTTTACACCCAAAACGAATAGCAAAGCATTCCTTTTCAATTTGAGGATATCGTCGTTGTGAATCTGTTAATGCTTTAGTCGCATACGCAATTGGTCTACCATTTTGAAGAAGCACAGCACCAACTGCATGTGAACTGGCATCGACTGAGACAACTGTAGGTTTATTAACATCAAAATAAGCCAATTTTGGCGTATTTTTAAGAATATTTTTTAATTTAAGGAAAGACTTTTCTTGATCTTCAGACCATTGCCACAGTACATTTTTGTGTAATAATCTACGTAAAGGCTCTGTGATTTCAAGGAAATTTGGTATGAATTTTGATACATAGTTAATCATCCCAATAAATCTTTGCAATTCAGCTACAGATGTTGGTGTTTTCAGTTGTTCAATAGCTTTCACTTTTGATGGATCTACTTCTATTCCATTTGATGTAAAAATGTGGCCTAAAAATTTAATTTTCGTTTTCTCGAATTCACATTTTTCTTTGTTTAGATGTAGTCCAGCATCATAAAGACGTCTAATCACTTTCACAGTTAACCTTCTTAACTCTTCTTTCGTGTCTGCCCATAATAATACGTCATCCATGAAACATTCTGTATTTTCAAATTCATTTAAGAGCGAATGCATTATTTGCTGAAATATTTCTGGGGCTGATGCAAGCCCAAATGGTATTAACTGTTAAGTAATCTGATGTTCTTCTAGTCACGGGAATCTGCCAAAATCCTTTTTTAGCATCTAATATCGTAAAATACTTTGCTGATCCAATGCGAGCTGCTATCTCTTCAACTGTTTTGAGAGGAAAATGAGGCCGTTTTATAACTTTATTGATATCAGTTGGATCTAAACACAAACGTATTCTATCACCTTTCTTTATAATTACTAGGGGGCTAACAGCAGGAGTAGGATGCGTTACCGGTTTTAAAATTTTCATTTTAACCATAAGATCAATTTCTTTTTTAACAGTATCACGAATTGCATACGGAATTCGTCGAGGTGGATGAATTTTCAAATTTGCGCCATCTTGAAGTTCAATATCGTATTCAAAAATTTTTAAACAACCTATACCTTAAAAAACTGCATCTGGAATTTCAGTTCCTATTTCATTAATCTGTACAGATTCAGGAGTACGTTTGACTAAGCCAAGTTTTTCGCATGTAGAACATCCCAATATACAATTAAAATTTTAATTAACTGCTAAAAATCTCAGATCAACTGGCACATTTTGAACAATACACTTGATATCGGTTTCGCCAATCACTGGTGTAAACCCATTATTAAAAGACTTTAAGCGTTTTACTTTAGAGTGGTGTATAAAAGCTTTAATCTTTTTAGCCAATCTTTCTGTGATAACATTCACTTCGGCGCCGGTATCTAATTTAAATTTCACAGCTATTCCATTTTGAAAAGTTACGGTTGTTAACCAAGCATTATTCTGTGAACGCAAAAGTTCTCCAACGTGCAATGTATTGCTAAAATAATGATTAATCTCATCATCACTATTATTAGAAACTTCTGAAAGTTCCTGTATGACTCGTTTCTTAGATCCGTGTTTCTTTTTAAATTTACATTGGCGCGCATAATGTTCTTTTAACGAGCAGAGATTGCAAGCGACATTAAAGGCTGGACAATTACGAAATTCATGCATTAAACCACATCGCCAACATATTTTATTTGCTTTATTGAATTTTGGCTTATTTTTATTTTCACGAATCGCTATATCGGATTTAGTATTGAATTTTAGTTTAGATTTCCGAATCACCATAATATCTTTTTCTGTATTATCACCAGCTGCGTGCATTTCTTTTAATTGAAAAGTAGCTTGTTCGTTAGCTCTACATATATCAATTGCTTTATTTAAAGTTAAATCTTTTTCAGCCAATAGTAATTCACGCACTTTATCAGAATTAATACCACAAATTACTTGGTCACGCAATAAACTATTTTGCAAATCGCCAAAAGCGCAATCTTTAACTTTTGTACGTAACTTAGTAATGTAAGAATCAAAAGTTTCTTGCTTACCTTGAATGCATGTAAAAAATACATATCGGGTATATGTTTCATTAACTTGTGGAGAAAAATATTCGTTAAATTTCTGTTTGATTATTTCTACATTCTGCTGCTCTTGATGCGTCAAATTAAATGTATTAAACATGAGTATTGCAGCAGATCCTATAGCTGACATAAAAGTAGCAGCTTGTACTACAGCTGGTTTAGTATTTAACTGCGTAGCAATTGCATAAAATTCAAAAGCCTGTTTCCAAACCTTCCATTTAATGGCCATATTATCTTCTGTAACTTCCAATTCTGGTGGAAGGCGAGCATTGATAGATTCTCTTTGTTCTCTTTGCATTTTTTTTTTAAAAAGGTCAGTAACAACACTATTTAATTTTCAACATTTCTGAACACCATGTAACATCTTGTTAACTCTAGATGTTAAAATAATAAGAGAGAGCAAATACCGAGTTGACCATAACTAAACCAGTAAATTTATTAGAACACTCGAGACATGAAGTAAGTTGAAGTAGTAATACATAAACTGTTACGTGACAGTAGAAATATATAAACTGCTCACGTGACAGCCCGCTTCTGGGAGGGCCTACTACTGGAGCATCAGAATTTTACTATGTCCATTACTGGAGCATAGAGGAAGGTAACATTTTTTATTTTTCATTTTTTCTAAAGAATATATTTTAAAAATTTGAATGTTTATTCTGATACATGAAGGTAAGGACTAGGCTAAAAATATATATGTTTTTTGGAATTCACCAATATATTAATAATAATTAGACAAATGTCTTTAAGTGGCCCACTACTGGTGCATTACTTTATTTCCTTGAAATTCCCATTAGAAAAGAAGTCATGGTTTTCAAATAGCTAAAGCGGCATTTCCGAAATTTTGAAGTCATTTTTCTCCAAATGACATTTTTGTGCATAACGTGCACGACATCTCAAAAAACTTCTGAGTATATTTTTATGAAGTTTTGAAAACATACGTTTCATGTCAGACTGTATATAAACTGAACCTAAAATTTCCCTTTTTAACAGTTAAGAAAAAAAAATCGTTAATTACACTATAGTAATATTCTAAATTTTGCATTAGCTAAATATAACTTTTATTTAGAATACAAAAATGATTTTAAAAAAAAATATTTAGATTCAGGATAATTATTACAATCTGAAGTGTAAGTAGGCACCGAACAGTGGGGCCAACTTTTGGAAAATATTGGGTTGGCTCAAAAATATTTTGGTAAAATGGTATGACCTGTTTATTTTTCTTTGCAGGGTTGACAGATGGTGAAAGATGAGAATTTTAAGTCAAGCTATCACGTTTTAATAAATTTGCAATTTTATTAAATTATATTCTCATGTGTTTTTCGTTATAAAAACTCTAATATTTGTTGTAATATCATCATGTCATAAACATGACTACAAATTGCATTAGCAGAAAGTTAAACATGCGCATTTCAGTCATTTGGGATTTATGGGAGTCAGTTGGAGAATTAAAACACGTGGTCATTGGCAAAATAAATTTTGTTTAAAAAAAAATATATAACAATAATAATAATAATGAAATAAATAACTAAATAGAGCAATGAAATTTGGGCACGCCAGGATTTAAAATTATTGGTTGGGCTCAGGCTCCATGGGCCCATATAAGTTGGCGCCACTGGCATCGAATATTTCATTCTAGTTGCAAAATTTATTTTTTAATCCTGCGTGTCATCTGCCATGCCAATTTTCAGCTTGTCAAATGTCTGGAAATTTGTAACACCCTATAAGTGCTAATTTTGCATCTTGCAAATTTTTAAATGTATGAAATGTAAGAACATACTTACAACTTTCATCCAAATAAAAATTGTGTCTTTAAACCAAAACATATTAGATATTAAATCTGGAATTAAATCTATTCTATAATAGAATTAAATCTATTTTCATTACCAAGAAATAAAATATTTACTTGCAAATATTTTTAAATCAAAGAGTGCATATATGTGCATCTATTTTGCCCACTAAAAGCAAAAATATTTGAAAAAGTATTTTTATAAAAATATATTTATAAAAAGTTGCTGTAATCACCAGTAATTGGCACTTAGACTTTTAAACACTTAAAATAACCCTTTTCAACTAAACAAAGCTGTTGTCAATTAAAATTTAAAATATGCTATAAATCAGATAATAATAAATTGAAATGCATGCCTTTCTTAAGCCAGAGAAGAAGCATTTGAAATAAAAATGGCTAATTTACTGCAAGCCATAATTGTTTCTCTTTCCTAGGCACTATTGTCATTTAGTAGCATAAATCAAAGTTATAATCTGTAAAGTAAATGAGCAAATAACTGATATGTGGTCTTGCATTTTTAAAAGACTGGATATAAATCTTATTTTAGGACATCTTTGTAGGATGTGCCAATCACTGGTGCCTGCCAATTACTGGGGATGTCACCCTATATCGAAGTTTTAAAAATATTCAAATTTTGGTGCAATAGTATACAGTATTTCGGATACATAGCATTTCACCCAGAGTATCAAATCCAGTATCAGCAGAAGGAAACAAGTCGGAAATTGCACATCAAACACAGCAAATGAGGTGCTTTCGTACTATAACGAAGTTTTAAAACTATGTAGTACAGTATCCGAATTTTTTTGTGTGTCCCTGTAAATACTATGTATTTTTTGTTATACTGGAAGTAACTTGTAATGAACCTCATCAATGTATATCAATTTCATAAAATGTAAGATAGTTTAATGAAATGAAATTAATGTTTCCCCTTAAACCATTATGTAATGGAATACTTTTGTGTCGCTCTGGTAAATTAATAACAAATATTCTTTACACCACATAATGTATGCAGAATGTGCAGAATGTATATTTCAGTACATACTTCATAGATGCATATCAATTTTATTATGTTCGAAAGAGTGTAACATCATTAAAATGCACTTGAAACTATTTTTTCACATGGACCGTAATGTAAGAGGATACTTTTGATTGTTCCTGTAATTAAAATACACATAGGATTTTCATAAAATTTGAAATGACTCGATAAAATTATGCAACTATTATATATTTTAAATTTCAAACGATTCGGTTGGGTAGTTTTTGCGTTGTTATTTGCGGACAGACAGACTGCCGACGACTATAGGTGCTACCTACCTAATTTACATAATTACCTACGTAATTATGTAAATACATAATTACGAGCGCACCTGTAAATATTGAAATAAAATGGTTTTATGTGCAAAAATGCATGTTATATTTGAAGCGTGATGCCATTTTTGCTCAATTTTTTTAAAAGTTATTTTGAATCTTAAGGAGAAAATGGCCTCAATAAAGATATTATAAATATAAATAAATGAATCTCATTCATCATCATCTTTCTTTCCTCTGCAGGAAAGAAAATAATCCGAATGCTACCATTTTGAAGAAATTTCATCTACTTTGTTTTATTATTACAATTAAAATATAAAAATGAGAATATTTTTAAAAATAGATAATGTAATCATATTTAAATGAACAGCTTTCAATTAAAATTTAATTAGTGAAATTGGTTCACTTGAAAGATCAGGGCAGATTATTAAATAAACAGCCTTACGTTTTAAATAGATAAATTAAACACATTGCAGCTAATCACAGAAACATAAATTTAATTGTGAAACATAAGGAAGTAATTAATTAATTTTTTACTCACTTATAGTTATTATAGCGATATAGAACAAACTGCAAAGCAAATAGCTAAATAAAAAACAGATCAGATGAAATAACATTTACTGTTTTGTGGATTATTTTGTGAATCTTTCTTAAATGTCAAATACAGGTTTCAATTATTATTCTGTAAAATGAATACGATAATCTTAAATTTGATCGAAATTTTTTTATTTGAAACTTGAGCATGAGCATCATTTTTTAGCATTATATTTAATTTTAGCCCCAAAGACTGGACTAACACTATTTCTTGCTTTTTTTTTATTGAAACCTCTCCATTCTAGTTTCTAATCTGATTACATGTTAGTTAGCTAGAGAGGAAAAGAATGGCATAATCTGCACATGAGATAGATATTATCTTTTAAACTTGGTTTTTTTTTTCTTTTAAAGGACGAGAGTAAAAGGAGATCCGTTGCTTGCAACATAGGTAAAGTAAAATGAATAAATGTAGAAGAGAGAATAAAATGTCGTTTGAGCTTACTTTTAAGATAAAATTTAAAAAAGAAAAACAAAGCCATATTAAATAATTTGGTCGCTAGTGATGAACTGACGACCACATTAGTCAAACTTTGTTCATAACTCAATAAAAAAAAAAAACAAATAGGAAAAACCATGCGTTAAGCATAGATTATGAAGCACTTTCCAATGCTTCATGAAATCTTTAACAAAACTTCGTTATTTAGGTAAATAAGGATATAAAGCCAAATATAGCCAAATATGCATTCCAGTACTATTGAACAGCCCTGTATTTGATCTATCAGCTAATATACGTACTATATAATGGGAAAATTTAGTTTAGCAAAAAATGCCTAGTAGCTTGAAATTTCTCTTTCATCAATTTATACTAATAGATGGAAGCATACTTGAATACTCTGTTCAGCCTTGTAGTTTGCCTGGTATCTTTATTACACATAAGTGTTAAGAAAAAATTTCTTTTAAACTAAAACACTCTTAAAACAACTGAAATCACTTTCTCATAAATTATCATTCATAAGCTCCATGTACCCAACTTTTGCGTGGCCCTGTATATAATTTTATCTATATTCTGCAAACATTTCTTAGTAAATTTAATGCGGTTCAGCGTAAAAATGCATAATTTATTTAAGAATCACCTTTTAGTAATTTATGCTCATATTCAGTAACGTTGGCGAGCTCTTTTGGATAGCCTGTATATTAACTATAGCATTTATACACATCATATAATATGCATAAATTTAGTGAAACTTATATGCACATATCATAATTAAAATGCATTTCATCCATCCATCAGCTACCATCGGATACATATACAGTACTTCGGAAAGAATGTACTATTTGAAATATTTTGTGTGTCCCTGTAAGTACTATTACTTTATATAAGGGAAGGCAGTATTGTACAATTTATACTAAGCCTCATTGACATACATCAACTTTATTATACATGAAACAGTTTAATATATTTAAAATATGTCACACACAATTCCCTCTTTTACCATTATCTAATGGAATTCTTTTGTGTGGCCCTGTAAATGAATAATAGCTACATTTTCACCTTATATTTTATAGAATGCATATTTTAATGCACCTCGTAAAAGCATATAAATTTTAATATGTTTGACAGGGTATAACATCTTTAAAATTCCTTTGAAACGATTTTTCCCCATAGGCCGTAATGTAATGGGAAACTTTTGATTCTCCCTGTAAATAAACTAATCATGGTAGAAACTTCATATTCAATAGGGTTCGTGCTAGGGTAAACTTAAATAACGTCCTAAAATTTCATGGCAATCCGAGTATAATTACGTGAGTTAGAGCTCGAACAGACGGATATGCAGACAACCGAATGCATAAGCACTTTTCAACTTTGTTGGAAAGTCAGAGAAAAATACAATATAAAACTGAAATATATATATTGTTATAAGTAATTACTGAAAAAATATTTAAAATTTAGTTAATTTTATTTATTACAGGATCATACTTTCTTAGTAATTACTTAAAACAATATAATTTTTTTAAATTTATATCATATTTTACATTGTCAATCATCGGTGACTAATGCGACTTAAACGGAAAGTTGAGTGTTAATCACCGTGGCGCACAACGTGTTAAATACGTTGGGGGCAAATCATACAAATTGAAATTTAATAATGCAACATAATAAATTTATTAATGTTTAACATAAAATGTATAATATGAACTTTAAAATGTTCAGGCTTATTTAAAGGCGATTAAATAATCAACTACCGATGTTAAAAGTTAATTTTATTAAAAAAAAAAAAAAAAAAAAAAAACATCTTAGTACTTTCAAACCTTTAAACAGGTTCTTCCTCAGAGAATATTTTCTTTTATAAATACAAATATAAGATTTTATTTTGAAAAATAAATGAGACTCAAAACGAAACCTTATATTTGTATTTATAAAAGGAAATATTCTCTGAGGAAGAACCTTTTTAAGGTTTAAAAGTATTAGGATTTTTATTTTTTTTTAATAAAATTAACTTTTAACAACTGTTAGTGATAGTTGATTATTTAATGGCCTTTTAAGTAAGCCTAAACATTTTAAAGTTCATATTATACATTTTATGCTAAGAGCAAGGCGAAATTTTCATTCCGTCATGTATTTTATATTTATTTATTAATGTTTTACTCACTTATAGTTAAGCTAACGATATAGAACAAACTGCAAAGTAAGTAGCTAAACAGGAAAAACAAGACAGTCGAAAGGGCATTTTCTGTTCTGCCAATCACATTGTGAATCTTCCTTAAGTGCCAAATACAGGCTCCCACAAATGATGGCTTCCATTCCAAAGTATTAGAATGATCTTTAAGTTTTGTTTTGAAAGATAAATTGAAGAATCCGATTCCGTTGCAGGCCAAACAGCAGAACAAAATGCATATGCCGGGAACACCGTATAAGTTGGTAATGTATGTCAGGTGCAATAGAAACACTGCTACATTTCCAAGCTTGTGAAGTAAGGTATTGTTTCCATAATCTGCTGAAAACATGTAAGATTCCTTGTACGTTTGAAAACCTTTCTCGGATAACAACTCTGCAACAGCTTTTGATGTGCTCATTAACATGGTTAGCAAGAATCCGCCAAAGCAAAAGGCGAAAAACATTTTCTCACGTCGCACGTAAAATGAAGACGGCGAAACTTCTACATCTGTCTGGATAAAATGAATTGACTTAAAAAACTTATTCAAGGCTGCCCTTTTCCAAAGTAAAATAAATCTCAGCAGTATGCTAGAACCAGTGGCGGCGGTCTCTGAAAAAGAAAGCATCAATGGAACATTCGGTTGAGCAGCTTTATATACACGGGCAGCGAAAAAATAGAGCATTAAAAGGCACATCAGCCATCGATAACATAATTGCAAAAACACCTGAACTTTTCCAGTATCGTCAGGTTTTTTCTTAATTAAATCAATGCCAACTATGCAAAATAGCTTCAGCATTACTTTGACTTGCGACTCCAGGCATAATTTCGTTTGTAGTTGAAGATGAAAAGGACCTAGAGAAAATTCATGATGTTTTAAAGATGTAGCTTGTTTTGTTGATTCCATTTTAGAATTAAAACAGAAATAATTATTAGCCGAAATGGAAGTTATTCACCTGTCATTTCTTGGATCTCTAAAAGGAATTTAATTCATTTTCTCCATTTATATGACGAAGATGGCATAACAATGCTTTAAACCAAATCTGATCGTGTTGGGTAATGTCGTTGTTTAAAAGAAAGGGGGGGGGGAAGCTATAATTGAAACCAGCTTTAGATTATCTGCTTTAAAAGAATGGAATATCTATAAATAAAGATGGAAAGCCCAAAATCACAGTTATATTACTTATTATTTTATGATACTTTATTTTAAAGAATTTTTGTTTGTTGTATTCCTTATACAAATTGTTTACTCAATGTATCAGTACAAAATTATATGTTATTTTCCTTTAATACCAGATGGTATAAATTTAATGGTAATATAAATGTATAAAGTTATCATTTGTACATAGAGTATTATTTATAATTTGTAATTATTACAAATTACGAATCCAGGATTTTGTAATACGTCAATATTTTTTAATTATTTATGCTACTAGAGAATTTTAATATTACCACAAACTAGTTCTATATATTCCTCTTTTCGCTGCAAATCTTAAAGTATTTATTCTTGATTTTGTAACATTGTGAACAAAATAGACTACTTCCAAAGCGAGTACAATAGAAAGCGTTCAAAATTGATTAAAAAACATATCCTGTTTCATAGAAAAAAATCTTTGCACTAAAATTATTCATAATGGAGCAACATTATAGGTACTGCAATATGTTCTTCATTTTCAATAAATTTGAACAAAAACAAGGAATAAAAAAACGTGAAGCTAATCGAAGTGATATCTTGAAAGTTAAAACTTTGTGAGCATTTTTCTGGTATTACAATTTTTCTTCTCCTTTAATAAAATTTTGTTACATACTCTGAGGTATAGAATTTTTTAAAGGCAATACTCTTTTACGAGCACAAAAGTGTGACTAATAACAAAACCTTTAAGTTCTTTATACGTGAATGCTTGTGAATTTTTAAAAATACCTAAATGACTAGACCTAAAAGTTCCTTGAACTACCATAAAATGTTTATATCTTCACTATGTTTGCCTTCAGGCGATCGATTTTTCAGAATGAATGATTAATACAATTATTGAAAATAATCATAATTTAAATTACAAAGTGGATTTGTTTTCACCTTGTAAATGATAGTTTCTAAGCCTAAAATAAATAATTACAGGTGTCTTGGATCGATTTGTCTGTATCCAATCCTTTATGTGATATTGAAATATTTTCCAATAAAAGTTCGCCCTTTTCGCACTTTAAGTAAATAAATATAATTAATAATTTATTATTTTTACCAGAGTTAATGAATGTTATTTCGCCAATTTTAATGAATAGTACTCTTTTTTTTTATTTTTTGTTAAGTCATCATGAAGGCTAAAACACAATTGCTGAGTTACTTATCACTTATATTTTGTTGAAATGTGGCTGTAACAGACTTGTCATTCAGAAAATCGCAAGAATCGATTTAGTGTCTACCATCACCATGAAATTCACATTAAATTTATTGAAAAATGATTAAAAACTGTTGCTTTGAAAACGTATAGTGCTTGATAAATGTTCATTTGTTCAGAAGCATGCTCATGCTATGCTGGCACAACGTACGTCTATGTCTTCTAAAAGGTTTTCAGGAATTAATTTTTTCAGTGTTGAATTCAGAACTTTTTTTCCGGGAGGGAATTCTGTGACTTTGGGGCAATGACGCATCCAAGGGAAAGGTCATGGGGTGCCCCCCCCCCCCCCCCCTCTGAACGAAGAACATTTTAAAAGGAAAATTAAAGAAAGAAATATAAATTAACTTTTTTCAAATGTATGCCTTGCTTAACAATCAGGATCTTTCTGACTATTTTAAATCTGTACTTAAACCCACAGTAGTAGGTAATTTCCGACAAATCCATGAGGTATTTTCTTTTTTTAATTTTAGATGCAAGAAGCATTTATTCAGAGCAAATGTGATTGATTAACGTTTTCCATTTTTAAATAAAGGCAAAGAATATTTCGATAAATCTCCGTAAACTGTAGAATTTTAAACTAAATTTCAGGCCATGGCAGCCACTTGCTTCCTCATGACGGCTTTTTGTAACTGTAGGGTCCTAAAAATTTGCATAAAATGCTCAGTTTCTTCAATGCTTGTTTGATTTTATAGAAAATGGAAAAATATTCAATTTATTGGCATCTGAATAAAATGTATATATTTATTCTTTTACGTATATTTATGCAACTTTTTTGTTAAGAATGAAATAACTTCAAAAAAAGGATTAGATTTAGCTGTTTTGGATGTGAGGACAATCTTCAATATAAAAGTTGCTTATTAAAAGACGTGACATCTCAGTAAAAAAAAAGAGTCATGACCCCCCCCCCCCTGTAAAAGGAGGGCTGGATCCGCCCTTGACTCCGAGGGAGGGGGGACATTATAGAGTTTGCAATTGAGAATTTGCAATTTTTGACCATTGAAAATACAAAATCTCAAATTTTCTGAGGGGGTGTAGAGCATTTCATTGTTCGGGGGGGGGCAATGTCCCCGCGGTCCATCCTCCTGAATTCAACACTGATTTTTTTTACTGACTGCAAAAAACAGGTCAATTAAACAGTTCTTTTTGTTACATCATGTTCATGAATATCTTCTAATATGGTGATCTGAATATAATTTATTAATATTTTTAAAAAGTGAATTATCACATAGTTAGCTAAGCGTAGAACCAACAAAATGAAAAATGTCCAAGCCGGAACCCTTGGAATGGTACTCCAAGTGCTCTACCATTTAAGTTAAGAAGACGATGTCCAGCTTGGTATCCCTCACTCACATACGTTGGTAAAGCTGTAACTGCAGCAAAAGATGTGAACGTCTGCATGAGCACACAAACCTGCGGTGTTACATGAGACACAAACGAACCCTGCATCGGTGAACACATGTGTAGTTTTAATTAATTTTTCAATTTATTTACAATATGTACTGCAATTAATTTAGAGTATTTAATGTAAATTAATTGAAAAAATAATTAAAATTACAAAATTTATTAATTTTTAACACAGTTATTTTAATTGGTAAATGAATTATATAAAATGTAATATTCCAACTGGATGAAAAAGTGTCCTTGCCAAAATTCGATCCAAAGACCTTTTGGCTTAAGCTACCAGCTGAACTATCCTGGACAAAACTGATGGACACAATTTACTCAGAGAACATTGTTGATTATGACTAGTCTGACATCTGAATCAGTTTAATTGAAGGAATCACGGGTAATAGAAGTTTAAAAATACTTCCGATATCCAATGACACTTTATTAATTTTGAGCTCAGTTATCTGAATGGATAAATGAAAAATAAGAAATGTAATTTCTAACTGAGTTCGAATTCTATCCTTGACACTTTTTCACTTAGCTGAAAATTTCAATTATAAGGTTATAAATTAACATATATATATATGCACATATATATATATATATATATGAAGTAATTGAAAACAAAATTATAATGATAATAATAAATAATTATTATAACTGTAATTATAATAAAGTGTCACTCCACAGATTTTTAGTGACTCTCTAACTTTTTGCTCGATCTCCTCTGCGGGATTGCGACCCAATATTTAAGAAACATTAAGAGAAATCTGTTGCTAGAGTTTTAACCCTTTCAGCTCTGATGGTTGATTTTTTTCCACTTAAATTTAATTTCGAACTGTCACAACGGCACCGCAATAATCGACAAAATGTATTAAAAATATATATATATATATATAATGTATTTTTTTTGTGTGTGCATCGTAATCAATTCATTAATGTTTTACTCACTTATTGTTATGCTAACGATGTAGAACGCACTGCAAAGTAAATAGCCAAATAGGAAGAACATGGGAATCGAGAGAGCACATTCTGCTCTGTCAATTATCTTCTGAACCATTCTTAAGTGGCAAACACAGGCTTTCAAAAATAAGGACTTCTTTTCTACAGCGTTAGGATTGTGATCGAGGTGTTCTTTGAAGGATGAAATGAAGAAACTGATTCCATTGCATGCGAAACAACAGAATAAAATGAAGATGCTGGCCACAGTATATATATTGATGATGTATATCAAATGGGATGTGAACACAGCTATGTTTGCGAACTCGTAAAGTAAAGTGTCATTTTTGAAATCTGCTGAAAACAAATATGATTTCTTATATATTTGAAAACTTTTCTCGGATAGCAGTTCTGCAATTGCGTTTGAGATGCCCATTAACACGTGTAGCAGGAATCCCCCGAAGCAAAATGCGGAAAACATTTTCTCACGCTGCACGTAGGATGAAGAAGATGAAACATTTGTTTGGATGTAGTGAATTGATTCAAGGAACTTGTTCAATGCTGCCCTTTTCCAAAGTAAAACAAATCTTAGCAGTATGGTAAAACCAGTGGCGGCTGTCTCCGAGAAACATAGCATCAGCGGAACGTTCGGTTGAGAAGCTTTATATACACGAGCAGCGAAAAAGTACAACATTAAAAGGCACGTCAACCATCGATAACACAGCTGCAAGAAAATTAGTATTTTTATTTTAACACTTTCAGGTTTTGCCTCGTGAACTACTAAATCAACGCCGATTATAGCAAATAACTTGAGCATTATTCTGACATGCGACTCCAGACACAATTTCTTTTGTAGCTGAAAAGGAGCTAGAGGAAATAATTGCTCGTTATCCTGTTTCCAGGATATAGTTTTCCTCATTGATACCATTTCCATTTTATAATTATTTAACGAAATATAAGCTATTCGTCGTTATTTTCTCTTAGTTCTGCAAGGTATTCATCATCTTTACTCCATTTAGACAATAAAGTTAAGATAATAATTCATTATGACTAAGAATGACACAGGGGATAATGGGAACATTGTTGCTATAGTAGCTGAATGTAACATTTCAAATAAACTTTGTATTATATGCATTTAAAAATTGAATATGCATAGTTAAAAGAAACCAAAATTGTAAGACAGAATTTTCGAAATTTTCACTGTTGCAGATTCCTTGAGCAATCAAAATGTGCGGGCGTCTTGCTGCACTGTTGGTATAAATGAAACCATTGCATGTGTAAAAGTGCTTAGTCGAATTTCGCTATCTTGAATATGAGGAAAAGGGTGAAAACTAAAAAATAAAGTGTTTACGAACTGTCAAGATTTAAAGAACAATCATTACATACAAAACTGCACACGCGAAACACATTCTAAATAAAGGAATAAGCATTATGAATGCTTAATTACAAGCTTTAGGTACCTTATCATTAATTCAAAGTAAGCTAAAACGTTATCTCGCCTCCGCTGGGAATTATTAGGGTGTGGACATAAAAATAGCAACCCCTGGGAATAGAGTTATACGAGATAAAAATAAAATAAAAACTTTTAAAACTCTATAGCACAGTTTTTCTGACTTTTTTATCCTACAAAATTATTAAACTCATAGTTTAACTTCCGCGGAACACATAAACGACAATAACTAACAAGAAATTGAATGTGCCAATCCCAAAACTTTCTTCTATCTCAAATTAGTTAATAATTCAAAAAGCGTGTATTTTTGTATTTTTTTTTTTTTTTTTTTTTAAGCATTTTAGAAAAAAAATGATTAACTTACATATTTCTTACTTGTTTTTTAGTTTCGTACTTGAGGTGCAGTGGGATATATTATATCTCACCTAATTTTAATCCAAATTGTCACCAGAAATTTTTCATTAAAATATACCTTTCCAACTTTGGTGGAAAGCAATAAAAAAATTGCTTTAGAAAAAACAATTCTATCTAATAGAATTATCAAATTATACTTAATGCTATTTAATGCTACTTTATAATTTTTACATATACCTTATTCTCAGGCATTAATTTTTTTCAATACAAAAACTACAAGCATAGACAAATTTTCTTATTTATTACCTTTATACAAAATGTACAGTTTCCAGTCCTCTTTATACAAAATGTGCAGGAAACTGTACATTTTGTTTAAAGAGTATAAATAAGAAAATTTGTCTATGCTTGTAGTTTTTGTATTAAAAAAACTAATACCTGAGAATAAAGTATATGGAAAAATTATAAAAAAATTGCTTTTCCTTATTCTGAAACAACATTTTTCAAATATTCCGGTGTGAATTTAACATGACTGAAACGCAGTTACTTGCCCCCTAAAGTGCTAAGAAGCTATCTAAAGTGTTAAGAAGTAAAAACGGAACCATTATACGAAGGGTAGTCTGCAAATAAGTTTCCCTTGTCGACTGCGGACAGAGTTGTGTATGAAAGTCAAAAATAGAATGAGACATTAAAGATAAGACATACCTTTATTTTCCCACATAATTACCAAATGCATTTGAGATATTTATTATACCTCTTGATAAGCTTCGAAAAGTCTTCCAGGAAAAACTCTGGGCTTCGGATACCGAAGAGTTTAACGGCTTGTCCGTATGCTAAGTCCTGATGTTTTACTGGAGGGATTTTTGCAGACAAATGTTTCAACGTACTTGGTACTTATCTTCTATAGTAAAAAAAAAAAAAAAAAGAAAAAAACTAGCTTTAAACAAATCTTCAGGAATGACTCCTAGAATGATGCTGATGTGTAAGGTTTCCGGAAATAACGCGTCCGGCTGGACCACACCTTCCATGAGTCGAATAGACCAATCAGGCAAGGGCTCCGTCTATGCTTCGACCAATGACTAGAGGGATGAATTCCAAAATTGAGTGTACACTGTTAAAAATCTGCTGCATTTTGTTGCAACGCACTCCACCGCTTGTATATAATATCTCTATTCCAACCAATGAAAAAGCTCTATTTCACGGCCAAGTAACCGTTTTCTATACAAGCAGAGGAGTTCGTTGCAACAAAATGCAGCAGATTTTTAACAGTGTATGGAAAATAAGGTATCGCGAGGCGATTCCATGGGGTATTGGCGAGCGCAGCAAGCAGAGGTAGCCTACAACTTGGAATCGCGAAGCGATTACGCGTGGGATTGGCGAGTGTAGAGAGCAGGGGGACAGCGCCCCCCTAGTATTGAAAAAAAAAGTTGTGTCGTATCTTTCATGTCTCATTATATTATTTGATTTCCATACGCTTTTTTGTCCACAGATGCTAGGGGAAACTTATTTTCAGACTCCCCCTCGTAATATCACTACTGTATCTGTCTGTCCGTCTGTCACAGCCATTTCAAACTCGTAATCTAATAATGAAACGTGAAAAGTTCAAATCTGGCTGAAATAATAAAGACTTATAAACCGAATATTTAAAAAAGCAATAAGGGGACATAGTACCTTTGAAACCATCTCTTCAATTTTGAATAATATGTGGTGACGCAATACTTAATACTAAAAACTTAATCAAATCAAATAAAAAAATCTTGTAGAACAGAGTTGAATTCTCCTTAAACTCACAATTTTACTAAATTATAGTTTTTTTTTAAAGAATTTAACATTTAAAAAAATCTCTGTTACTTTTTTAAATATGAATATTTTGATTTTGATTTTTTTTTCCACATTTAATATAGTATACTTCTTAAAACTGTGCAGGATTTTTTAAGTGTTTTTCTCGTATACATTAAAACATTTTAAAAATTCAACTTTCTCTCCATTTAAATATAAAAGAAAAATAACTATAAACTTCAACATGCACAAAAATATTACATATGCCATGGAAAATAAGTAAAAAAAGAAAAAAAATCAAACCTCTATCTAAATTAGCAAAAATATTTAGTATTTTTCGAACTAGCCAGTTATAAGAACATGAACAGAGAGATAAAACAGTTTATACTCTTCATTTGTATGGGTAATTGCGCTGGATCTGTTAACAAAATTTATAATATCTCGCGATATGATTGTCATATAAATAAAAGTAGGGGGAAGTGGGGTACATTGATACAGCTTTTTTCTAAAAAATTTTTTGGTGTCTAGAAAGCAGAAATGTCAAGTTATTTTTCTATGTGATGTCAGCAAAACCTGTGTAGTGCGTTATAAAAATGTACAATCGTTGTTTTATATATTATTTTTGCATGTAATTAAAAAAAAAAAAAAAAAAAAAAAAAAAAAAAAAAAAAATTTGCATCAATGTGCCTCATCCCCGGGGCAGATTGATACACTTTGATAATTCTGAAAAAAATGGAGACAAAATAACACCAATGCATATTTTTCAAAAAAAAAAAAAAAAAAAAAAAAAAAAATAGTTAGCAAATTATTTTATATTATTTTTAAAAATTCAAATCACCCACACTTTATTTGTAAGCAATATTAAAGAAATCAAAATGAAATGTTTAATTACCTGATGTTCTGGCTGTTCCTTCTCTGATTGTTGGCAGTAGTAACTTGGTCATATCTGATACTTCAACCCCAGCATTATCTTCTTTCTTAGGAAATATGAAGAATTACCAAGTTTTCTCTTTATAAATCGGTTTATATACAGAAAATAAAGGATAATTATATTAAAAATTCTGTTTTTAATATAATTTTCCTGTGCTGTTCTGCAGCTTGTTTCTCTTACGTAACACTTTTCATGTATGAAATATTTTTTTCTCTGGAGAATTGATATAAATTTGAGATTTTTCAGGCTGCTGACCTTTTCTTTAATTAGTTCTACTAGCACTATATGTTGGGTAAGTTCGTACGTCTTCTCTTTGCAAAAATACTATAACACGTTCTAATATAAAGAAATTAAAGTTATTTCACTTCAATGAAAACTAATATTAAAATTTTTTAGCGAAAAATGGTTGGATTAAGGAGTGCATTGTAAAAAATAATAAAAGGTAGTGAAAAAATGAACTAGAAAAAGATTTAGGTTATATCAATGTGCCCCGACAAAGACTATATCAATGTGCCCCATGCAACCATTTTGAATAAAATGAGTCTCAAATCCAATACTTCATAATTTATCTTACAAAAAAGAATCAGAAACTGATAAAGAGTAGTTTTACTTGCCAGAGAGAGTATTTTTTTCGGTTGAAAATACTGTAACAATAGTATAATACCATTTCAATTGTACAACTCAAATTTACTTTTGACCTACAAAAGCAATTAATCACTCGTCCCATTTCAACAAACAACTGAATCATTCCAAAACTTTCTGTATATAGTTGAGTGCACTAGTATCACCTTTTGGAGCTGTTGTGAAACTTCCTGTGATGACCCTGTGTGCAGTACAGGGGGTGTATCAATGTGCCCCATGTATCAATGTCCCCCACTTCCCCCTAAGGTGTCAAAATATTCACAATTAAAGAAGCTTTCAGTTAATATTTTAAAAAAAATCGTTATTTTAATTAATTTCAAATTGTATCCCCTTAATCATTCACAAATATATTTAAAAAGAATGTGGAAGGTTAATTAATTTACTTGATTAAAAAAATTTCTTTGTGCATCCTGTGAAAGCTTCCATAACACGGAAGTCAAAAATACATTTCTTTTAATTTCAGGTATATTTTTCAGAGTTTTCTGTATTTATGCATTCTTGCATATGGGTGCAACAGCTATTGCACAAAAATCTGTGTATTTGTAAAACTAGTTACAATACGTTCGCACCTCATTTGCCATGTTTGACGTACAATTTCGATTTTTTTAATCATTAGCTGTAGTCCTTATTTAAAAAGCACTTTCACAAAAATAAAAGTTTGATCGATAAGAGAACGCCCTTCTCTTCCAGTCTGTTCATATTTTGGAGGCTCGTGAATCTTTAATAGAATCTAAACGACCTAACGTCTAATTTAAGCTTTTTTAAACTGAAGTAAAGTGTTTCTATGTTTATTAGGCCTGTCTTCATGCGATCGATTTTTCCACAGAGTGATTTGTAAAGCTATTGGAAACCTTCATGGGTGTTAGCAAAATGAAAACATGGAGAAGTGAGAATTTGCAACAGAAGTACTTGCAATCCACTGACAGGGCCTTTTTTCCTTAAATTAAAATACAAATAATTTAAACTTTGATACTTTTATTTATAGTTTCAATTGTAACAGTTCGGAAATTGCACGCCAAGCGTAGCAATCGAAGTGCGTTCGTACTATTTCGAAGTTTTAAAAATATTACATTCTTGGTGTAATAATATACAACACATCAGATACAGTATAGAGGACTCCCTGTAAAATCCTTTTTGTATTATATAGAAAGTAACTTGTAGTAAACCTTAGCAAAGCATATCAATTTTATAAAATATGGAATACTTTAATATAATTAAAATGTGCTCCAAACAATGTTTCCTCCTTTACCTCTATGTAATGGAATATTTTTGCGTGGCTCTGAAATTGAATAACAAATATTCTTTGGAACTCAGGTTGTACAGAATGCATATTTTAGTATAAAGTTTATAGATACATATCAATTTTATTATGTTCGAAAGAGTGTAGCATCATTGAAATGCACTTGTAACTATTTTTTTCCATTGGGTGTAATGTAACGGAATACTTTTGTTTGTCCCTGTAATTAAACTATGCATTAAATTTTCTTAAAATTTGAAAAGACTCGACAAAATTATGCAGCAATTAAATATTTTTAATTTCAAATGATTCTGGGTAGTTTTTGCTCTGTTGTGTGCGGACTGAACTACTACTATATGTATAGGTACGACGTATTTACATAAATACGAACGCATCTAAAAAAGAATATAGTGTAGTAACAAATAAGCGGTATTGTTAATCCAGTAATAAGCTTCTACCGTTTTTTTTTTTTTTTTTTTTTTCAAAATAAAGAATTAAAACAGTTTATTTTACTTCTTAAGGAACTTCAACTTAATTTAAGCCAAATTTTAAACACATGCACGTATAGAAATGAAAAATAGAATTTAAATTACAAAGAAGATTTTATTCCCCAGAGGAAGAGGAATATTATATTCTGAAATAAATAAAGATTAATGTCTACTTCCACTAGTCAAAATTTTCCTATCCAATCATTATATGTGAAAGGCTATGTGTATAAGTATTATCCAATAAAGGCTAGTCCATCTCCCATCCTAAAGTATTTAAGAAGAATTTTATTGCAGAAAGCCGAAAAAAGGTGTTTTTAAGCATTTTTTTTCTGGAATAAGAAACGAAGATTTTAGTCACTGTTTTTTTTGCATAGTATTTATTATAATTTGAAGAATATTTAATTTTTTTAAAATAAAATACTAATGATGTGGCTCGGGTTGCATAGACGTACATAGCCAGTCGGGTGGAATCCGATTGATTGACGCAGTCGAATGCAATGAATTTCCTCTGAGGATTATAAAATAGATAATAATGTTTAAAGCTTCAATCAGTTTGAGATCAAAAGGTTGAAATTCAACAAACTGGCGGACATTTAAAATAAAGTCTAGATTTAAACTTTTTTTTTCATTTTGATAAAGGGTTGAAAGAAGGTCCAAGCTCAAATAAATTATGTTTCCTTTTTTGGAAAATATATATATCGGTTTATGTACTCTATTCCCACCTAGTTCGAAAAAAATGTCATTTTGCACAAAATGCGCTTAAAGTGCTCCAAAGCGGTTTGAATCTGTGGATACGTTGTGCTAAAACACTAAGTAACAAGAAAAGGACTTCAAGTTCTGTTAAATTATTTTATGCGGATAAAATATAAATAACAAGAAATAAAAAAAATTCCTCCCTCCCCCCCTAAAAAAACTTTAGATTAAGTAATTCATCTTTTGTTATTCATTTTTTGTTTACTACAAAGCAGCTGAATATTCTTCCAATTATTTTATTGCATAGTATTCGCCTTTTGTTAACTCATTATGAAAATTAAAAATAATCATTAAATTACTTATTACTCATATAATTCATTGAAATGTGTCAATAATGTAGACATTCGCGATTGAAAAAAATTGCACGAAATTTCATATCGTCAAAAAATCCATATTAAGTTTATCGGAAAATAATTATTAGTCAAGAAATTCTTCATTTAAAACAAGTTGTTTGATAAACGATCTGTTGTTCAATATTTTGTTAATTTCACATAAAGCACTCCTTTATTTCCTAAAAAAGGATTTTGTTTACTTTTCAGCGGTCAACTTCAACAGTACGGAAGCTTTCAAGTTCATGGAGATATTTTATTATTATCTACAATATAAAAGGTAAGAGTATTTTTCTAAATGTCGCATTAAAAAATTAATTATTTTAAAAAAATCAAAAGATCCTTCGCCATTGACATGCAACACATTGAATTTCTGTGCCAGCTAGTAAAACACACACACACACAAAAACACACGCACAAAAAAAAAAAAAAAAAAAAAAAAAACTGCCAGAAAGAATAAATTTTCAGTTTATCATTTTGGACAATGAAGATCATTAACTTTCAAAATATTCAACATCACGGAGACATGAGTTAAAATGAACTGTAATGCTTTTATTTTATTCAATAAATGTAAAACAAACGTATTTTAAGGGCATTGATATACAATTAAGAAAATCTATGCATATATAGTGTTGGTGCAATTTTTTACTGCCGATTATTTGCACGTGGGATATAGGTCCTACAGGGAGGTATTTGTTGGGCATTCGAACCCATATTTACGCAATACTCCAAGAGCCAACAGCACAAAAACCTATGATATCGAGCACAAGAAAAAAACATTTATTTTCTGAAAGAATAGTAATAGAGGAATCTAATGTTCCATGTCTGCGGGAAGTGAAGTGGTGCATAAGCCAAAAATTAATACCACTAAAGGTTCACTCGTAGGTTTAACATTGTGTTTGTCGTACAATCAAAGCTATGAAAACATGAAAAACTTGGAGCAGGAAAACACAATGATAAACCTACGAATGAGCCACTAGTGGTATTAATTTTAGACTTATACACCCAGGGCCTGACTAATGCAGGAGCATGCGCGGCAATTGCCCCCCCCGGCTTGAGGGCCCCCCCCCCCCCAAGGAGAGAAAAGTTTTTCCTTAAAAGAGTGTCAAATGATAAAAAATGGCGAAATATGACTTTTTTTTTTTTTCAGATTTAAGGGGCCTTTTTTCTCCTATCTCCTCTGTTTGAGTGCCCCCACCCTCCCTTAAAGTACTAGTTAATTATAAAAAGAAGCTAATAGTTAAAATTATCTATCTTCTGCTATTATGTATATATATATGTGAATAGTATTTGGTACGAAATTTATACATATATATAATAGGTTTGAATTTTAATTTTAGTCACTTGAGTATAATTCACGAACAGTTTTAAGTTAGAAGGGGGCCCCCCAAATAATGTTTGTCCCAGGGCCCCCCACTGTCTAAGTCGGGCCCTACCACTTCACTTCCGAGAGACATGGATCATTAGATTCCCCTATTACTACTCTTCCATAAAATAAAAGTTTTTTTTCTTGTGCTCAATAACATAGGTTTTTATGCTGTCGGTTCTTGGAATACAAGGTTTCCCTTGGTTCAAAGAAAAACATCAAAACTCCGGCATTTAGAAGATTCGACAAATTTTACCCCCAACAAAAGTTATCCCTCTTCTGCGGTAACAAATGGGCACATAGCATAATTTGGTGCTTTTTCGAATAACTACATTTAGGGTTCTTTGCCTACAAGACACAACTCGCCTGCACAATCGTGGGGGAAAAAACACCCCCTACTAAATCTGCAAAATATTATCGTAGAAAAAAAAATTCTGGTACCGAATGATTGGAAATAAAGCCTACTTTCAAATGATGTGTATAAAAATTGCTTAGGGGTTATCTACATATTAAAACGAACCGTAACTTTTTTTTAACAACAATACCCAATTCTGACAGCATAAATGCACTAAAAACTCTTCAATTAGCCCCCAAAAAAATTTTATGCTAATTCGTATGATAAGTTTTTTTATGTTTGGGTACTTTAGTACTATTGCTACATAAAAGGTTACAAAATTAGGAATATAATTTCAGGAAATATTTATAAAAATATGAAAATTTATTTTAACTTTAGAAGCACTAACTTTTGAATTTTTATAATTCAAAAACTTATCAGTTGAATGACATGAAATTTGATGACTAGGCATAGTTTGAACCCAAGATTTCAAATATCTTGTTAAAGTTGAGTATTTCTATTGAAAAAAATTAAATTTGGACCCGCATCAATATGTAGAAGGCTCCCTAAGCAAATTTTATATATATAATCTAAAGATAGACTTTATTCAAGCCGTTAGGGGTCCCCACCAGTGGCCGAGAGGCTTGCACAAATACGGGTTAGGATTTCTTAGAAAGACATAAAATAAAACAAACCAAGTCGTTAGGTACTAGTAACTTTTTTCAACGAATTAAATGCTGAAACTGGGTTTTCAAAATGTTTTGTGATTTTTTCCAATTTGTTTACTCAGATATATTCTTTCAGATTATTAAAAGGGGAAATTTTGCATAGTTTTTTGAACGTATTGGAAAATGTTTTATAATCTACACTTGACACATTTATTTTCGTTCTTGTTTTTCTCACAGTATGGCTTTATAATAATAACAAATAAACATATGGGGCTTATATTTTTCCAAACAGCCAGTTATTACTTTATTAAAGAACAAAACCCTTTAACACGAAATGTAATTTTCCAACTGTATAAAAAAGTTTCCATGTTTGGATTCGAACCAAAGACTTTTTTTGGCTTATGCTATCAACGCTCAGCCAATTGAGGTATACTGGACAAAAATGGTGGATACGATTCACCCAGAGCATCTCTTTGATTACGTCATCTTTCCTGATATCTGAATCAACTCAACTAAGAGCAGGCGCAGGTATTGGATCGCCCAGAAAACATTAGATACGTAATTACACCTTCACCAATCAGTAATTAATAAAACGAGCATACGTGTCTAGCATTTTCTTGGAGCTTCATTATATTTAATTTGTTCTATTGACCTGATTCAGCTAATGTGACCAGGATTGCTCCGTTGGCAAGCTAAAAAGGTCCTTGATTCAAATCCTGACATAAATTCTTTTTCACTTAGTTGGAAAATTACATTTCTTGTGATCTATTTACCAATAAAAATAATTCTGTAAAATTAATAAAGCTCTTTTAAACAAAACATTATAAACGCAACGTAAAACTAAATGTTCTATAAAAACGAATCCAATTTCTAGACGAAAAATTGTTTCAATGACAAAAGTAGAACTCATCTTTTCTGTAAATGAAATTTTATTGCTTTGATACACCTGGCTTTTAAGTCCCTTCACGATTTTTCTATTGTTATTATTATAATTTTTTTTTTTTTTCAAGTTCAACTGAATCAGTTTTTCTAATTTTTTAATATTGTCATTTATTAATAACATGCAAATTTCTTTTCAGGCCGAAACAATCTTGGTTATAATTTATGTGACTGTTTTTCCAGCACGCTGAAAATCCTACTGACAATATGGATGATATAAAAATTGCCGCTTTGAAAAAAGTTTCTTGAACACAGTCGAAGTAAGTGCAAAGGAAATTCAGGAAAAGGATGATTCGAGGTAAAGTAGAGTTGTAGATGACTGCATCCTCATCCAGATGATTGCGCTGTCGGAAAACTTGCCTCCTTTTCTTGAATTCAGCCTGAAAAAAATTCTTTTTGTTATACTCCATGTAGGAAAAATTGGCTTTTCAAAATCAAATGTGCTCTTTTCATTATCCCTTCGTTGGCCATTCCTCAGTCTTCATCTTAGCTTAGTAACTCTGGCAACGAAGGAAAAACGAAAAGGGGACTTTTGTCCTTGAAAAGCCGACTATCCCTACAGGGAGTATAGTTTTTACACTAAAAAGTCAACCAAAAAAAAAAAAAAAAATATATTTTTAATTTTTTATAAATATGTATTTTTATGTTATAAGCGTTATATTTGTATTCTGTTAAAAAAGAAAATAAAAGCAAATAAAAAAATTGTAATTTAACAAATTGTAATTTAACAAATTAAACGACTATTTGGAAAATAATATTTTCAAAGACTAAAATTTTAAAGACTTATAAATAAATTCTATATTTAAATTAATAATAATAAGCATCATTTTTAGGATGATCGTAACGAGTCATATATTATGTACTCCATGAATTAAACATTAATATTCATAGACCAATGATAAAAAAAACAGTAGTTTATAGGTATACAACTTTAATTGTTTAAAAAGTGCATTTTTATTGGATCGAGTTAATCAGACTGACTTCTGAACGCCTCATATTACGTACGACATGGATTAAACATTAATATTCCTGAACCCATCACAAAAAAAAAATGAAATTTTATTTTTACAATTTTTGAAACTGCAAATTTTTTAATTTTTAAACTTCTAAGCATCGCACATTTTAAATTTTCACACCGTTGCATAAAAAAATGCACTTTTAAATGAAATTTGTTTGAAATCGTTATCAAAATTTGTTTTCAAATTATTATTATCATTTTAAGTTTATATTACTGTTTTTGTCATTGTGGCTACAGAAGTATTCCCTTTTTTGGACATTAAACATTGACCAATCAGAAAACGAATAAGATAAAGAACAGAAGTATTCCATTTTTGGTCATTAAACATAGTCCAATCAGAAAACGAATAAAATAAAACAAATTGCGGAATTCAACCATTAAAAAGATTCAGATATATTTCAGATTTTCCAGTTCTCAACCGAAGATATTAACTATTTAACTAAAAAAGACATTAACTATTTAACTAAAACTTAACGAAGACATTAATTATTTAACTAAAACAAAAAAAAAAAGGAAAAAAAAATATGCGTCAAGCATAGATAATGAAATTATTTCCAACAAATTCAGAATAATGTACCGTTTAACATGTCAAAATAGGATGCCTCGTAGAACAATTTGGAAATGCATAACATAGCAGATATAAATTTTCTAAGCGGGTGAAAAAAGTCCGGGCCGGGATTCGAACCAGGGATGTATTGGCTGAAGCCGCCAATGCTCTCCCACACTGAGCCAGATTCTGTGATCATCGGGTCATTTTGGTGAAGAAGTCCTCCAGAATTCGTTCGGGATGGCTCAGTTGGAAGAGCAGCAGCCAATACATCCCTGGTTCGAATTCTGGCCCCGGGCCTTTTTCACCCACTTGGAAAATTTATATCTGCTATAATTAATTTATCGATTGAATAATCGTGTTTAAAAATTTAACCTAATGCACAACATAGTTGAAAACCTGATTTCAGCAATTCTCATCTCTTGTACAAGTGCAGATTTCTAAATTTTTAATGACCCAGTGGCTGCCCAACCCAAATATTCCAGCACTTTTCGTCAAATGATCATGGAAGAAAACGCAATTTTGGTTAGAGGATCTCTGAAAAACGCGCGATTTTCCTCAGAAGACCGCGAAATTGGAATTCTTTTCCGAAAATTGAGGAAAAACGCGATTTTTGTCAAATGCTCTCAAGAAAAAAACGTGAAATTAGACTTAGATGCCAAAAATTAGTGGCCAAGTAAAAAAAAAAATTACGTGGCTACTGGCGACCTTGAATCTGCACCTATAATCTACAGTCGGAAAATTATCCGAATTCTTTCAGCAGACCTCTATAATACAGAGACACAAAGAGTAAGATGACATTTTTTTTTTCTTAATTTGAACGTGAATATTGAAATTGAAAAAGCATTTCCTGCAATTATTGCTCAAAGACAGTATTGCAACCCATTTGTTTTGTGAGTCCGTGTAAATGAACGAAAAATGCTATGAACGTATGTCCTCAAAGTAAGCATCTTGTATTAAAATTCAGTGATTTATATCAAATTCAATACATTTAAAATAGCGTAAACGCTTGAAAAGAAAAAAAAATTGAAAACAATATTTACTTAGATAACCACAAAGGACTTTGCAATTACTTTAAAATATCTATTAAAAAATAAATTTATGATAATCTGTAATTTACTTTTAAATAGTTATATGATAATTATGAAATTTGAATGAATTAACGTATTATAATAAATTGTATGGTGCTGATTATCTTTACCTACGCAAATCCATTACATTTATAATCACAAAAGTATGCAACAACTAATAAGCGTTATTCCGCAATATCAAGATTAAATTATTTAAAATCTTAAGAGTTCTGCCGCCTACGAGCTACGCTCACTAACCGGCAAATAATAGGATGAGAACACAAAAAAGATTAAATAAGAATTTAAAATGCAATATATTTTTAAAGTGATAAAGATAAAATATGGATGCTTGAGACAAAATATGCGATTTGATAAAAATATAATACTCACATAATAGAAAATAAAATAAAATTTAAAACTACATCAGATTTTGGACAATAATTGAAAGAATTTTCAGCATCATTTGGGGAATGCCTGAAAATCAAGGATTGGGGGTCAGTGCTCTTTTGCCCTGCTGTAAATCAGGAACTGTTAAACATAATGTATTTCCCAAGAATTATGATGATCTTTTTGAGACTGTAGAACCCCGATAATTTGGATTAATTGGGACCAGACCCAATCCGGATTATCCGGAGAATGTGAACCGATGAAATAAAATAAAACATCCTTACAGAAAATCATCTTTACATTAAACACATTCAATATTAACAGACAGTAAAAATGTTCATTTTTTAATTATAAAGTTTGTAATCTTCTGCTGTGCCAGTTGTTCAGGCCTCATGGTCACACATCTGCTTGAGCATGAATAGTTCGTTGGATGTAACCTCCACATGACGTTCAAAATAAACCATTAATTGTTCTAAATGGGTCTTAATGGTTCTAAATGGTTCGCTGATTCATTATGGCTAACAATATTTGACTGATCATCATTAATAATGGTATTTTCATCTGTATCATCTTCACTTCCATTTTATTCAGTTGTGCACAAAGCAGTTATTTCGTCATGTAAGTGAAGCATAACCTTTTTTAGAAGCATAACCTTTTTTATTTTCTGCTTCCAAGAAATTGGTAATCTCACTGATATCAACATCGGAGCAATCATCAATTTATTTTAACATCCTCACAAAATCTTCAGCCGTAATGCCTCTTTCATTCTCGTTTATTCCTCCTTCTATTTCAATTTTCTGCAAGTGATTTGTCGAAGCGTTTTCTCACGAAGACAAGAAAACAGTCTCGACAGACTTGCATGGACTAGCTGACAAAGATCGGAATGCGATCCTTATCAGTCAGTATATCTATGTGGACTATTTTACCTTACTTTCTTGCAATGCTCCAAGTAAAATTTTATAGTGCAATGAGCTTTAGTTGACATTCCTAAATGGCCAAAAATCATAGCAAACTGTAAAGATTGGAATTGCCAAAACATAAATGATACACACTTGTTCCTTTCATAATTAACACCAAAGAGTTTTAAAAAGAAACCTTGAGGTATTTTCCAAAAATATCTCCGAAAAAACTATTTTATTTAGAATACGAGGTTGAAATAAATTTATGTCATAGAATTTTGACAATTGTTTCTCAAACTTGGAAAAAAAAAAAAAAAAAAAAAAAAAAAAAAAAAAAAAAAAAAATCGACCAGACCTATCCGGATTATTCGGGGATTGAAATCAACGGGGTCCGAATTAGCGGGGTTCTGCTGCAATTTAAAGTGACTTGATAGCTTGATCGTAATATTTATCAATTGAAATGCAGCATGGTTTTATGTAATAGTTGAGCGAAGAAGACACTAAGTGGAATTTGTATTCTATGTTATTTCCTGTTCTCATTCTATCATGACCAAATAAATGTGGATCAACCCTTTCGGGTCCGGTTTTCTTTTTTTTTTTTTTTTTTTTTTCTTTTTTTTTTTTTTCAGTTTTTAGAAAAAAAAAATTACTTTTACGTTGATAATATTAACACTAGCTATCCCTTTCGATTAATTAGTATTTAACGAATATTTCATTATCTGAAAGAGAACGAATGTTGTTGTTTTGGACTCGATTCAATTCATATTCATATGACAATAGGCTATGGAAGAATTTTAGGTGATGTTTAAAAAATATTGCATTACAATAAGATTTAACTTATATTACTAATTTCTAATACGTTTTATTACATATGATTCTTTCAGGAAAGTAGCTTTTATTTTAAATTTAAAGAGTAAAATATACATTTAAAATAAAAGAATCGCAAACGGCGCAAAGAGAATTAAGCAAATAATAATTATTAGTAGTAGTAATAAATGCTTAAGCCATAAAGGAAGTCATATAGTAAATGTATAGACATATACTAATATTACTACGTGTAAATACTAGCTAAATTATTTCTTAAAACACAGTTTTACTCCATTAAAATATATGTACTATTAATAGTACACCAGACCCGAATTGGTTAACTGTCGCAACTTGTGCATTATTTCTTGGGTGGAGTCTCACCCCGCAAAAATATCTTTTAAATATTTCTTTATTTAAAGGGATCCAGGACACAAAAATCTTCAAATTATCTAAAACAAAATTACTGTATTAAAAAATTTTCTGCATCTTTATGCTTAAAATGACGTTTAAATAATGTTTCTATCTTAATTAGAAGAAGAAACATTCATTTTTACTTTCTTCAATCTTCAATAGAAGAAAGTATTGTAATCGAATTTTTTTTTCAACTTCCGGATTTCGACGGAATTATACGTTTTAGGGGTCAGAGATTCCAAAAAACAAGTTTTTACAAAATGTCTGTCTGTCCGTGTGTCTGTGCGTGTGTCTGTATGTCGCCATTCTACTATCAAAAAGTATATGAAGTTATGCATAAAATTGAGCCAAATTTTTTGGGAATGTTTTTGGCTGTGGCAAGCAGGTCCTCCTTCAGTTTTGAAATATTCCGCCGGAAGGGGGCGCTGCAATCGCGATTTTTGTGCCATTTTCAATATTGTACCGACCTAAAGTATATGAAGTTATGCATCGAATTTAACCAAAATTTTTGTGTAAGTGCAGGACTATGGCTAGTTGGTCCTCCCTGAATTTGAAAATAATCCGCCGGAAGGGGGCGCTGTAATCGCGATTTTTGTGCCATTTTCAATATTGTACCGACCAAAAGTACATGAAGCTAAGCACCGAATTAAACCAAATTTTTTGTGTATGTGTATGACTATGGCTAGTTGGTCCTCCCTGAATTGGAAAAAAATCCGTCGGAAGGGGGCACTGCAATCGCGATTTTTTGTGCAATTTTCAATATTGTACTGACCAAAAGTACATGAAGTTATGCATCGAATTGAACGAAATTTTTTGTGTAAGTGTATTACTATGGCTAGTTGCATCGCCCTGAATCTGAAAAAAATCCGCCGGAAAGGGGCACTGTAATAGCGAATTTTATGCCATTTTCAATATTGTATAACATAAAAGTGTATGAAGATAGTTCTAGAACTGAACTAAGCTTTTTGTATATAACTAGGGGGGCCCCGCCCCCCTGCTCGCTATGCTCACCAACCCCCCGCGTAATCGCTTCGCGATTTCAAATTATTGGCTACCCCTGCTTGCTGCGCTCGCCAATACCCCATGGTATGAATAAGCAGTTGCAGACCTTTCAAATGATGTGTCACACGACTGGTGTTGTAAAGAAATTAAAAATGTGCCCCCTGGGGGGCAGAGTGGGGGTGACACACAAGACATCCATAAAATGAATAAACAGTTGCAGACCTTTCAAAAGATGTGTCACACAATTGGTGTTGTAAAGAAATTACAAAATGCGTCCTCTCTGAGGGCAGAGGGGGAGGGGGTTACACACAAGATATCCATAATATGAATAAGCAGTTGCAGACCTCTCAAATGATGTGTCACACAATTGGTGTTGTAAAGAAATTAAAAATGTGCCCCCCTGGGGGGCAGAGTGGGAGTGACACACAAGACATCCATAATATGAATAAGGAGTTGCAGACCTTTCAAATCTTGTGCAACACGACTGGTGTTGTAAAGAAATTAAAAATGTGTCCCCCCTGGGGAGCAGAATGGGGGATAACACACAATACTTCCATTATATGAATAAGCAAATTGCAAACCTCTCAAATGATGTATCAAACGACTGGTGTTGTAAAGAAATTAAAAATTTGGCGAAATATTACAGTTATCGCCAAGTTGGCGTCCCTTTTGACAACTAATTTTGGTCGCCAAATTTGGCGATATATCGCCAAGTTGGCGACAAACTTGGCGATTGTTGGCGATGGTAACCTTTCCTCTCTTTATGGTAACCCATACGGCGATGCATAGACGGAGCCCTTTCCTGATTGGTCTATTCGACTCATGGAAGGAGTGGACAACCCGGATTCGTTAGTTCCGGAAATCTTCCACATCAGCATCATTCCAGGAGTCATTCCTTTTAAGGCTAGTTTTTTTTTACTATAGAAGGATTATTTTTTGGTATGGCAAGTAGGTTCTTCCTGAATTTGAAAAAAATATCTACCTATCATTCTATTGTCCATCGGCTCGTGCATTTTTAAAAAATAAAATGTATGTATGAGATAGAAGAAAGTTTTGGGATTGGCACATCTAACTAGTCTCGTTTAGGTTTGTTTTCAAAATCTAGCTTTCAAGCAATGATTGTCATAAAATGACCTCTTGTAATTTTTTTTGTTTTGTTTTTTTTCGTGTTGGTTTTTTTACAATTTCTCGTATTTAAATTGCTATAACTGAAAAACCGTTACAGATAAATGCTTCAAACTTGGAACATACCATTTTCTAATTGTTGTTTTAATTTAATTTTCATTCAGCAAATTAAAAAAAATATTTACTTTTGAAAATAGGATTTTTTTTAAAGAAAAGTTACATTTTTTTTTCAAATTCTTAGTTTAAATATTTTTAATTTTTTTTTAAATTAATTTTCTTTTAAATACTGAATTAAAATTTAGTTATTTCTGTTTATTTAAATGTAAAAAAAAAAAAAAAAAAAAAAAAAAAAAAAAGGAAATTCTACAAACAATTTTTTGAGTTACAAGAGTTTTTTGAGTTGAGTTAACAGTTTTAAATTGCCCCATTTTTTTTAAATAAATTTTAAATTTATTTTTTTTAATTATAAGAAGTTTTGTCATGTGATTTTTTTTTTTTTTTTTTTTTTTTTTTTTTTTTTTTACAAGTAATATGTTTAACCATTACAAAAAAATTCAAAATCTTAACTCAATAAATAAAAATTATTTTAAAATGTGTCCCGGATCCCCTTAAGGATGTATTAGAAAAAACCTTTCCACCTGCAACAGCTTGAAATTTTCTGATGCAATTTCAGACAATTTTTAAAAGTATAAACGTGAAACTTGCTGAGGGGGTTTTGGAAGAGACGTATAAGGTTCCGTGTGATGTCATTTTACGCTCAATTCATTAGAATTGGATTTATAAACAATTACCTTCTCAGGAGAACCCTTTTTTTAATTCACAGATCTCCGGTTTCGGAAAAATCGGTTCAAAATGCCGTTTTCGATTTTTTTTTTCAATATTTTGTTGTTTTTATCAAAGAATCGACCCTCACGCCATCTTGTGTACTTTCTAAATAAGACAATTTGCCAGTTGGATGGATTTGAGAGCAAAAATAAATTTAAAAATAAATAGGAAAATAAGCAGTTTGAATCGAAATACACCCTTAAAAGTTAATTTCTTTCGTTACATTTTTCTATATTTTTCAGAAATGAGCAAATAATAATAAATGTTTCTAAACAAAAAATTATCTTCGAATATGTTGGCAATGTAAAGTATTTTCATGATTTTAAATCAAACGAAAAATATTTTTGATTGTTTCTTTATAACAAAATCCCAAAATATACTTAAAAACATTCTACTGCTTCCACCGCAGTATTAAAATTAATAAAGCATTAAATTAATTATAATTACTTTTATTGTAGCAGGAGGTAAATTTAGCTGTTCAGATAACTTTAGAATTTCAACCATACTAGGATACGCACAAGTCTTAAAACTATCGTCGAGTTCACAAATTTCTAAAAGCACTATTTTGGGTTTCACAGGTTTCGGCGATGGAACACCTGAAAATACATAAAGCCAAAGAAAATAATGATGTTAATTGCAAATATATCATAGCATCATTTAAAATTCTGTTTACAAGCAATGAGTCGTAACAAAAATGTGTAAGAGAATATTGCCAATACAATCTTTGCATTACATTTACAAGCAATGAGTCATAACACCAATTTATAAAAGAATATTGCCAATACAATCTTTGCATTAAATTTACAAGCAATGAGTTATAACACCAATTTATAAGAGATATATTGTCAATATAATCTTTGCTTTACATTTACAAGCAATGGTTATAATGCCAAAGTCTAAGAGCTATATTGACAATACAGTTTTTGCTTTACATTTACAAGCAATGAGTTATAACACCCATTTCTAAGAGAATGACATATAGGAATTACAATTTTTTACGTATTTTAATTTCATACAACTTGCAGGAAATAAATAGAATATCCAATCAATTAATAAATTATCTTCTTTTAAAGTCTTTTGAAAATGGATGCGAGGGCATCCGAAAGATCCTAGGTAAATACTAAATAAATAATATCTATTTTTGCAACACCTTTTAAGGCTACAGTGGACTTTCAAAATCGCAAAAAATCATGAAATTGTCGAATTTTCATTTTTAGCATAATAACATTATGTGAACTCCCTGCTATTGAACACAAAAAGAATTTTTCAATTTCGACTATTTTTACTGGAGTTAGAAGCATTTTTGTCCAATCAGCTGATTGTGCCACGTCCCTTTGTTTACTTTTTTGCCGATTCACATCGGTAAAATTTAGCCTAGTTTTTAGTTTTGCCATACAAAATGTTATTATTTTGCACTGAAATTATCAATTGTGTGATTTCGCAAAACAATACTTTACTGTAACTTTTAACTGTTTCTTTAAGCGTTTGTTTACAATGTATTTAGAGGAATTGCTTTTTGTCCCCAATTTTTTAGCGTAAATTTAAAAATATTAATATATTTAAAATATTAAAAATATTTAATATATTTAACAAAAATTTGTACAATAAGAGGTATTTATACCATGAATATTTCTAGTAAAATTTGAAAAAAAATTTATTGGAAAATACAAAATGTTACTTTTGAGAAGACTTTTTTAAATTCAGATACTTCACGTCCTTTGCATGAATTACTGTCGAAGCCACATATTTTATGTGAATTTACCATAAAAACATAAAACACTTACATATAAGCTAGAAATGATACTATATCCCTTAATAGCTGAAACTGTGTCAGTAGGAAAATATTAAGCAATTATAACCACTGTAGTTACTAAAACCTGTTTTTCTCAGAATCAATATTTTCGTTGTTTTCATGATTTCAAAATGTTCCATGCGAAATTCTTTATGCCCAATTTTTCTGCTTTTTTGTTCAAAATGCTCTTTATGTATGTGTTAACAAATGTTACTAGAAATAAATTTTTTTAGACGCATGTAATTTTTTTAAATTTCAGTTATATGAAATTTTTAATGATTTTTTAACGGAAAATACAAAAGAATTAAGTTAAAATCATTATTTTTAAATGTTTTACAAGTAATATGCTAAAAAGGCTTAGTAACATTTGTTAACACATACATAGAGAGCATTTTAAACAAAAAATCATAAAAATTTGTGCATAAAGAATTTCGCATGGAGCATTTTGAAATATTGCCATTCTTTGTTAATTTAAAAAAAGAAAAATCTGTATCTCAAAAACTATTGAATGTATTTTTAAAAAAAAATGTGAAATAAGAGATATATATATATTATGATTATTTCCAGAAATTTTTAAAAACATTCATTGAAAATTAAAAAAATTAGTTTTGAGAGTCCACTGTATAGCCTTAAGTATTTATTTATATATTTTAAGGATAAATCGAAAGATTAATAAAGAAGTGACAAATATAATAACTTTTGTAATGAGAAAACAACGAATACATATTGTAATATTTCTATACTATATGATCAATAATATCACAGTAAAAATGTAAAAGCCATAAACAAATTTTAAATGAAAAAGAAAAAAAAAAGTATATAGAACATGGTTTTGACGCATGGACATCAGGGAAAATTGATAGAACTGTGAAAAGAGAAAAGAGCGGATATATAAATCTTCCACTATGGAAAGCTTTGAAACTGAAAAATGTTTTCGCACCTCTCCTGCGTCCGTAAATATTTGACGGTCTCCAGTGCAAAACGCAACTAAATATGCAAGAGAAACGAGGTAAACACAAGAGAAGGATAGGAATGCTTCAAACGACATCATTTATGACTACTCAATCTATTGGATCACCTGATCAACGCATAGTAGTTCTATGTGATAAGCAATTTGGCCGTTGTGACTGCAGCACTTCTTTGAAACAATCTTTAATTTGTTGTGTAAACTGGTAACAAATTGCTTTTTTTTTACATTTTTTATTTACATTTTGCATTACAGTGTTAGAAAATAATGCTAGGTAAATAAAAATAAATGAATGTTTTTGAAGTCAAATATGCAGCGCAGATTATGCATGAAAAATACAATAGCCTCCAAAAGTTAAGGTACAATATTTTTTTCGAAGCTCACCAGAAAAAAAATAACAGTCAGATTAAACTTCATAGTTTATATGAATGACAATAATAAACTTTAAAAAACTTACGCAAAAATTACAGCTACCACTTTTATTTTACAGAAAAGAATAGGTATTTGTGAATGAGAGAAAAATATGCAATTACGAAGCTTTCGTAATTTCGCGTGTAAGTTTTGTTGTATTTGAACTATTGTTGTCAGTTTTGTTCACAACAACCAGTAGAGTCTATAAATGTCTAGAATAAATCGTTTGCTCGATCCATTAAGGTGGCGGGCGGTAGGATGGATGGAAATGGGATTGTCACAGGCCGATAGTGCTAGACTAATAAATATATCTCGCAATGTAGTCCAACGATTCTGGGATCAGTATGAATCCGAAGTTTCTGTATCCAAAAGACATGTTCTAGGCCGCCCACGTGTTACAACACCTGAAGAAGAACGAAATAGCTCTTTCGGTCTGAAAGAGAAGACACACTACTGTGCCGCAACTCGTTGCAGACCACTTTGCAGCATCAGAGAGAAGAATCTCTGCTACTACGGTACGAAAACGTCTTCACAATGCAGGTCTCTATGCAAGCCGACTAGTTGTGTGTATCCCCTCAACAGACGATAGAGAAGGGCTCGCTTATGGTGGGCAGCAGAACATGTTTCTTGGACCAGACAACAGTGGGCTTCTGTACTCTTCACAGACGAGTCCAGATTCACACTGGAGAGCGATACAGGAGAGGTTCACTCTTGCACAGCAATTACAAAGGCTTTGGGTTGATGCATGGTACAATTTTTCTTATTAAATTCTATAAATTTATTACGATTAATTAATTTACACTTAAATGTTATCTACTATGCCATGATGCAAAATAATGATTCTTAAAGAAGAAAGGTTTGTATAATTAATTGTTTTAATCTCATATATCAAATAAAACATACCAGGGAAAAGATAGAGAGAGTTTGGGCTATAACTTATATTAGTAAATATAAGACAATAAGCTATGAATTAGCCTGTAGAATAGCTGCTAATATAAAGAGAAACTTAACGGAGACCCGAACCCCATTTTCGGCCAAAAATCATCAAAAGTTCAAAAAAAAAATTTATCTCAGAAAACGATAAAATACATATTTGCGAACATCCAAGCAAAATTTCAGAACTCGGGGACACTTGGAACAGGCAGCAAATGAGCTTTTTTAATTGTAGTCACTAGAGTTTAAAGGACAAGCGGCCATTTTAAAATGTGTTTTCCTGAAAATGACCTTTTTCATATTTTGCCTAAGTTCAAAGTACTAATTCTCAGTGGTAAAATGATTTAGAAACAAAGTATTTATGTTTTTAGAATCTTAAAAAAAATTTGCAAGAAAAGTAAGGAGAAATATTTTTTTTAATTATTTCTGAAAATTTTACATAAATTGTTAAACATGAAAATTATAACGAATTTAAGGAAATTTACCGTGCATAATTTCTTTCTTTTTTTTTTAGCTGATTAAAATAAAAAATTAAAAATATCTCTCCTTAGGTCTTTTCCATATACTATAACACTATTTAAGAAATTTTAGTAATATCAAAATATTGAAAATTAAATGAGGAGTAGTAACTTTAAAAAGTGCATTTTTCGATTTAAAAAAATCATAAAAACCCCCCATAAAAAATATACTTCTTAATAAAAAGTGAATTTTTTTTATAATTATTCCTTACAAAAAGATTCTTAAATATGAATTTAATCTACCAAAATTCATTACTTTAAAATCAATAATAAAATTTTTGGGTTTTTTCTTACGGGTCTCCCTTAAACAAATCTATACAATACATTTGGAGATACATACATCTAAAAACACATGCATGCATTCTTACAAACATACTTATAAAAATAAACTATTCTTATTAGACATGTATGCATACAAAGATACATACAAACAAACAAAAACACATACACTTAAAAATATTATTATTATTATTATTATTATTATTATTATTATTATTATTATTATTATTATTATTATTATTATTATTATTATTATTATTATTATTATAATCATAATAATAATTATAAACAGTGGTAATAATAAGAGTTGAAATACGAAAAATTTGGTTAACTAATTCAGCAAGTTGGGTTAGTAAGGATAAAAAAAACTAAAGAAATAATAAAATTGATATGAGAGAATTGGCAATAAGAATTTTTATATATTAAAGACATGGATAGAGATAATATGGAGGAAGTTGGATCATAACTATGACCTGTCCGCGAGCAGATGGGGAAAAAATAGATAGTAAGGATTTAAAAAAAACCTTTAAACAAAATGGCAGAGTTTGATAATAAAGATGTTAAATAATTATATTAGGTTTGAACATAACATTGATGGCTTCTGTTCAAGGAAAAGAAGTTAATAAAAGAGTGGATATAACCTACATTCTAAATGTGATTTTTATCTTAAACTTTGTATTGAATAATATAAATATTATATATCTGTGGCTTCCGGTAATAACCAGGTAAGGCATATTTTTGAAAAAATTGAGATAATTTGGGAAAATGTAACTTTAAAAGAGTACTTTCATCTGCCATAGTATTGAAAAATGAAAATCGAATACTTCCCGTCATAGGGCGACAGTAAATTTTCATTTAAAAATTGAAATTTTTTAAATTGGTTCTCAATTAATAAAAAGCATTTTTTATATAACTATTTTGACAAAAAAAAGAGGTTCTTATATCCTAATTGAATTTAGTGAAAATTATTAAGTTCTAATCTATTTTTAAAAAGTAATGATAAAAAGACATTTGAAAAATTTAAACGTAAATTACTCAAAATATTAAAAATGTACCTTACCTTGTTATTACCGGAAGCCACAGATATATTTTCTAGATATACAATAAAATTAGATTTATGTTTCCACAAAATAACTGAGAAAGATATAGTGAAAATTAATCACAACACATTCATTTCCCATGTAGATGGAATTCATTTAAATCTGATTAATAAATATACGATAGTTTTTTTTCTTGGGCAAATAAATAACAATACTAATTATGGGCGAGGTTTCCAAAAGGATTTATAAACATGAAAGTGTGATCCTAAAATATTTCCTTCTACTTAAAATTACTGAGAGGTTTTAAAGTTTTATTGATTATCATAAGTCGACATGTTACAAGCAGCAATTAAAATTCAGAACCTTAATTGTGGGCTAAAAATTTTAGATAAAATGGAGCTTTCAGACAAATCGCACGGTTTTTTTTCTCAAGTGACAACTTATAATGCGTGACTTTTGATATATTAAAGCGAGTTAATTAAGAACCTACGGTCCTCATTTGTCATTACACGTATATTTAAATGTAGCTTTAAAAATGGTCAAATTAGTGTAATTTTTATCATTTTGCGTTTAGTTGTTGTATAACAGTACTCTAAAGCTGTGTCTATAATTATTCGGATAACTTAAATTAATACTAAAAATCTAGCAGGGATTTAGTCAAAAGAAATTTAAGAGAAAAATTATTTAACCCTTAAATAATGTCAGCGGTCTCACAGATTGTTGCTTTTTTTCAATTGGCATATTTTAACTTGTAATTTTCAGTTTAACTTTAAATACTGATTTAATTTTTTTTTTCTTTTAGACCCTATTACTATCACTAGAGATTCTTGAATAGGTAAACTTTAAGTATAATTGTCCTGTACATAAAATTTGGTACAGAAGTAGTATTTTGTGAGTTAATTTAGTCTTTTATTCACCTTTAGATTAAGCGATCTCTCAGGCAGCTCACAGCAGTTGTGCGACAATTTTTGTCACAGCAGTCAAGGGTTAAACTAAATAGTTTTAGTTTTTCTGAGAGTTAACCTAAAAAAAATATATATTGCTCTATATACACTGAGTATACATTGGTCAAAGATGATCGGCCACTTGCGATTTTTGACATTTTGTTAAATATCTAGAAAAATACGTGAGAGATTATCCTGAAACTCTAAGTGTGTAAACATAATAGTACAGGTCATATATTTCTGTGAAGCTTTTTTTCCGAAACGCCATAGGGAACCGTCAACAAATTGAAAAAGAACTAATATCTTTTGGATTAACCCTATCAAAATTAATGTAGCCAAAGCGTTCAAACTGTAGATTATGATTAAGTGGCTTATTGTAATAAACTGCGTTCAGTTTTATGCGAATAGCATGTATACTCGTTGAGAAATTAAGATTATTATAAAAGCTGTCCCAAATTTTTGCAAGTTTTTTGCTTATAATTTGCAGAGTTCTTAATATAAAGTAACCCGTAAGACATGGTGACGTCACGGTGACGTCGTTGTGAAGTCACACTGTGACTTTGTGACCGTCGATGTGACGTCACGTGACGTCGATGTGAAGTCACTGTGACTAAAATGTGAAGTCGTTATGGCCGTTTTAGAGCTTGTTTGTGACGTCACATTGTGACCACTTTGTGACGTCACAATGTGACCAATTTGTGAAAAGTGTGTCATTTGTGACGATTTTGTCATTAAAATTGTGACGAAATTGTGACGAAAGTGACAATGCTTTCAAGTCACATTGTGACCAAATTGTGAAATACAGGGTGAGTCCAAAATCATGGAACAAACTTTGAGGGAGCGGCAGGACTCACTATATAACAAATAATGATGGCACAGAAATATATGACCGGAAGTGACCCGTCAAGACGCTACACCAGTCACCAAAAAAGACCCGGATGAGAATGTTAAGTCTATGGGGGGGGGGGGCGTTGTTTTCAAATATCTTGCTCAAATTTCAATATTTTACATGATATTATTTCCATAGGATAGCTGAGGACGATCCACAACCGGGCTAATTTTTACTTTTTCGATTTTGGTTATATTTTTTTTATATTACAATAGTTTTAGTTTTAGAACCGGTTTAAACTGGTTCTGAAAGTTAAAGTATATTCTTTTAATCTGTAACCAAAATCAAAAAAGTAAAAACCAGCCCAGTTGCAGGTCGTCCTCAGCTATCCTATGGAAAAAAATATATGTGAAAATATTAAAATTTTAGCGAGATATTTGAAAATAGCGCTCCCATACGCTTAACATTATAATCCATGTCTTTTGCAGTGACTAGTGTGGCGTTTTAACGCGTCACTTCCAGTCATACATTTCTATGCCATAATTATTTATTATAGTGAGCTCTACCACCTCCCTTAAAGTTTGTCCCATTATTTTAGACTCACGCTGTAGATCATTTGTGACAAAACTTTCGTTAACACTGTGATGATTCTGTGACGATTTAACTTTTCTTAACAATTCTCTAACAATTTAAAAGAAACAGGATCTGCTGAAACTATAACTCCATGCCATGTTCCTGTTAAAATAGGGTTTGAGTCCTAAAATCATATATTGACAATTTATGAACAAATACTGTATAATATATAAAAATAGTTACCTGCAGTAAGGAGACTTTCTTCTAAATTAAAGTTAAAAATTCTATTTACCTCACATGCCTTACGACTCTGGTATTGTTTTCAAAATTTGAAAAATATTACCTTTCAAAAATATTTATACATTTTTCCCCACATGCTGAAAATTGCATAGCTTCAATTTTATATATAACTGACACACATTTTGTAGTATGTTGCTCAAACTGTTTAATCTTTTTGAACTTTTTTTTTTAACTTTTACTCGCTTTAATATCCACAAATCCCAGCACATATCTAAAACTGTACAGCTTGCCAATATTTCTGACCAACAATCCTGATGTCTATAAATATATAGGGTGGATGCTCCAATTTTGGCCACATTAAGAGAAAAGTTGAAATGGAAATCTTATAGTTTTAGACTGAATAAAGCATATTAAATCGCAATAACAGTATTCTTTAGTAAATTTAGTTGCTTTCTGTTAATTATAATAACTTTCTATCAAATATTTTAGATTGTGAGTAATAACTCGTTAAGTAATTTCTTTCAATTTGCACCAGTTTTGGCCACCCTAATATCTTGTAATTTTGCAAACATTTTAACTGATAATAAGTAAAAATAAAGCATTTTTGTGCAAAGTCTGTTTTACCACACACATATTTGTTTGCTGTATAAAAAAGATTTGCAATTTTTTAAATGAAATCATAAAAACATCAAATAAAATATATTTAAGCTGATTTTAACTGAACATTTAAATTTAAAAACAAAAAATATATTAAATTCATAAAAAAGACTTATAGGACATAAAAAGCTTATTTTAACATTTTGCATATTTTCATTTATATATATCATATGTTATACTATACCAATATTTACGGTTATATGACTAGAATCTTGAAATTATTCCATTTTTTCATGAAATAGTATTTTGTCAATCTCTAAAATCCATTTTTTTCAGCTGATTTTTAACTTTAATTCCTCGTACTTAGCTGCCTGTCAGCCTAATCATTTGGAGTTAGTTTTCTTCAAACCTTAGATTTCCTTGTGTAAATATGGGCTAGGATCTTAGAAAGACCTTCACAGAGGGCATCCCCCTTCTCTTCGGCCCATATCTCTCATATAGATAATTGGCCATCATAAATAGCACAACCCTATTACTTGAGATTCAAAAATAGTAAAAACTCGTCTCCATTCTGTAAACTTGTGTTGCAAGGTAGAACGAGATACTACAAAACTTAACCATCTTGAAAAGCTGACAATGAATTTTGAAAAGCCATAATTTTACTTGCTATCTTATAACAGTGTTTAATTTAGACCATTTTTAAGAGTACAGAATTGTCTTTTTTAAATTTGTTAAAATGAATCCTATTTATAGTGTAAAGATTTTCACATTATTTGTTATTTCTAAATTCATGTGCTTGAAATTTTGCAAAAGTTATGCAACTTCCTCATTTTGTTTTGAAAAAATACAAGAAACAACTAAATCATGCTGTAATTTTATTGAACTTTTAAATTTATAAGTCATAAAACATTTCTAAATATATTGCTGAAATTTTCATTATAATTAGTCTTGTGGCCAAAAGTGGAGCATAATGTTGTGTCCTTTTTGGCCACACCATGGCCATAACTGGTACACATAGCAAATTTAAAGTACCAGTTTTGGCCACCCCTACTTTAAGCTGTAAAAATAATTAATTTATATATGAAATTGCTACAGAGAGAAAGCCTACTTCATAAAGCTTCATAGCAATTTGTTTCAGAACAAATAAAGTTCGATAAATGCCTAATATTGAAAGATTATGAAAACTTGTTACCTAAGCAAAAACCTTAATATATGTGAGTGCACAATATAGTTTTACGCATTTTTTTTTTTTTTTTTTTTTTTTTTTGCAAGTCATTTTTTATCAAAAAATAAACAAATGGGATTGGAAATGATAGAAGAGTGTTAGATTAAGGAGTAAGTATGCATTTAATTTGTTAAAATCAATTTACAGCCTAAATAGAGGGTAAATCTTTCCAATGTGGCCAAAACTTGTTCAGTTGCCAAAACTGGAGCATCCACCCTATATCTTTTAATTATCTTTTCTTGTAATTTTCCAACTGATTGAAAAAGTGTCCAGGTCAGGATTCGAACTAAGCAGTCTTTCGCGCAAATTGTCAATACTTTGTCGACTGAACTATCCTGGAAGAATCTGACGCACACAATTCATACAGTGAATACGAACGCATACTTATCATTATTATATATAACCCTATGTAATAATACTTTAATTTTTTTTCAAACTACCCGTTTACTACTTTTTTTCAAACTACTGATAAATGCATACTATTCGTATGAGTACCGTAATTTCGGGTGTATAAGCCGCGGATCAAACAATTCTTTTTGGACCCAGAAATCTTATTTAGCGATTGAACAGAAATATTTACGGCGATCTAACTAGTAACATTCATTTTTTTTAAATTTATGGGTTGAAAAAGAATTGTTTGATCCGCGGCTTATACACCCGAAATTACGGTATATAATGATATTTCTCAGGGTGAATTGTGCGTGCTAAGTTGCTCTGTTGGAAGAGCATTGCCAGCATACATCGAGGGTCTCTAGTTCGAGTCCTAACTTAAACACTTTTTTACTCATTTTGGAAAATTAATATTCGTTTGATTAATTTACCAATTAAAATCATTCTGTTAAATATAATATAGAATTATCTTTTGGTAAAACTACGTGACGTTTATGCGCAATATTCGTAATATACAGATTTTATTTGAAAATCGAGTACAAAGGAAGAAGAGGCAATTAGTTCTAGTATTACGCTTAGTTATTTTCTTACTATAGTGGCCTGTGCGCATGTATGATTACACCACGATTTAAATTCGTAGTTAAACTCATATATATATATATTGTATATGTCATATAGTATAGATGTGCCGGTAAAGGACATCCTTAAGGAATTTTTTTTTTAAGTTTCCTTATTAATAGTTATAATTGTTAGATTTCATTTTTTTTTTTTTGTATTAGATGAATCTATTAATACTATTTAAGTATTCTCAGTCTCACTTCCCAATATCACACAAAATTTTATTGAAAATAATAGAAATACATCAACCACTAAAAATTTCAGCAATGTACAACCCACAAAAGTGTACATGTAATTGTTTTTATGACTATTTAGAACCAGGATTTAATGAACACATACTAATGAAACAAAATTGTTATTTTCAACACAATTTAACAATTAAGATATAAAAAATTAATAAAATAATGCGATAATTACTCATTTTTTAAAATCAATAATTGTTATTACCACAAAATCAATATCTTAATTATTTTAGATACATGGTTTAAAATAAAAATGGAATTACAGTTATCAAATTTTTGGGATTATGAGAAATTCAGAAAGGTAATAAAAAAGTTTTACAAAAGTATTTTTGCAATATTAGTGCATAAAGTAGTATATTTATCACTATTTTCAACAATTAAACAACCCCAAACTCCTTTATATGTTAATTATAACGTTAACTTTTGATTATGTGTATATTTTTTAATTTATTAAAATGTGATTTTAACCATGTAATTAAAAAATGAGATTAAAGTGCATTTTAAAAATAATATTATTAACTATTTTCAAATCGTTGACATGCTGTTCCGTATTTCAACAAAATAAATGTTAAATTTATTGAATTTACTAAGGTAAGTGAATTCAAAAAAGTTAAATTAATATGATATTTATTCCTTTTATAACATGTTTTTTACGAAATTAACAGAAATCATTATAAAAAACAGGGAAAATAACATTTTCTTACCTCTTTCTTATCGGCACTATCCTCTAATTCCAGTTTCATAATCCAAATAGGTAAGATAATTTCGAAGTCGGAATGTCCGAATGAAGTACAATGACATTGGCGCGCTCATATTAACGAAACGCCACTGAAATTGTATTTTTTCGGACCGACATTTAATATAAAATGTCACCTGATAGCATTTCTGCATAACTTTTTAAAAATTTTCAACTTACGTACTAAATATACACACATAACATCATAACAAAGTTACTAGAGCAGCTGCCTAATATTCTAAAGAATAAATACATTAGTGTCAACTATTCTGGTCGTTGCCAAACGATATTTTTTAAGCAGGTGATTTTTTGTTATTATTGGTTGTTTGAGCTTCGAAGATTTATAAGTTGAATGCGCATGCGCATTAGTTTTATGAGGGTATCCCCAATTAAAATTTTGAGTTAATTTTTTTTTTTCACGCATTTCTATTTTACTTTCAATTAGTTTCGAAATACAGTGGAACTTTGATTTAATGAAGCCAATATTTAAAGAAATTATCTACTTTTTTTAATTTTCTGTTGAACCTTCATTTAGAACGCAATTAACATTTAAATTAATATTCATATTAAAAAAAATTCTACTTAGCAAAATTTGTTGCACTTCCGTGAGTGCACAATATTCAAAAGGATAGATTGCTGTTAAGATTGATTTGTGAGAATATATTTCAGCGGATTGTATGAATTGAAATTATGTATTTATGTTATCTTTTAAATAAAAAGGGAAAAATGCGAAAATTTTTCGATATGCTAAGAAAGGGATTCTAATTCCATGAAAATATTATAGGTCCATTCTCTGAATACTTAAAAAAGATGCGAAAGTTTTTATGATTGTATCTTTCATAAGAGATCGCACACAAAGTAATATTCCAATTTTTTTTTAATTTTTCGATTTGAAATACACGAGAAAACGAGAAATAGAACGCTGCGATTCAGTTTTTGTTTCCCTTCCTTTATTACGTGGTTTTTTTAGATATTATACTAATGATTTTTTTTTTATGTGGCTATATTGCATAACAAAAATTACTATCCAAATTAAAACACAGTTTTATAACATTTATAATACTTCCATTTTTATTTGTAGCTTACTATACTAATTTCATGAGTTTTCGTGGATTTCTATTCAACGATATTTTTTTCATAACGAAGCATTTAAGTGTAACGAGAAATTTCCTTAAATGGAAGTTTCACTGATAGGTTCATTGCTGGGTGCTTAGTTTCATATGATGGGAGGTTTATCTCACATATGTGATATGACGTACACGTTACACGCAGTGCATGTAACGTGTGACATAACAGCGATGGCACAATATTCTTCTGAAATGCCAGAAAACAAGTTTTTTGCCAGTAAATAACATGGTTTGAAGAATTTTTTTAATTTTCTAAAGTTTTCTAAGAAAGTCACATCTGAGTCACAATGTGACGTCCCTGAGTGGTGGTAATTTGGTCACAGATGTGATGTGACCACAGTGACTCGCAGTGACGTCATTGTGACCATGAATGCTATGAGGGATCTTTTGAAGAATTTTTGTATATATTTTTTAATTTTCTAAGAAGGTCACATTTCAGTCACAATGTGACGTCACTGAGGGGTCGCATTTTGGTCACAGATGTGACGTCACATTTCAGTCACAATGTGACGTCACTGAGGGGTGGCATTTTGGTCACAGTTGTGACGTCACATTTCAGTCACAATGTGACGTCACTGAGCGGTGGCATTTTGGTCACAGATGTGATGTGACCACAGTGACTCACAGTGACGTCACTGTGACGTCGCTGTGAACATGCATGCTATGTGGGAATGTTCTTTTATAAAAATATGACAAGCAACATTGTACACAACACCCTGTAATCAGAGTTAAAAATTAATAAAAATTATATGAAAAATGTGTAGGTTTACTAAATAATTTTTCATTGCGCATATTAAGAACTCTGCAAATTATAAGTAAAAGACTTGGAAATATTTGGGACTGTTTTTATACAACCTTAATTTCTCTACGAGTATATACATGCTATCTGAATAAAAATGAACACAGTTTATTACAGTAAACCATTTAATCATAATCTACAGTTTGAATGTTTTTCATACATTAGTTTTGACAGAGTTATCCAAAATATATTATTTTTTTTTCAATTTGTTGGCGGTCCCCTATGGAGTTTCAGGAAAAAAATCTTCACAGAAATGTATGACCTGTACTATTATGGTTACACTCAGCCAGTTTCAGGATAATTCCTCATCTGCTTTCCTAGATATTTAAAAAAGTGCCTAAAATCTCAAGTGGCCGGTCACCTTTGGCCATATGGAGTAGTTTGAGTACAAGGTTTGCAAACTTTAAGAGGTAATACAGCACACAACACCAAACCATTTTTATGAAAGACTTAGTTTTAGCTTATTTTTATGAAAGATTTGTAATCGTATAAAAATATAAGGTTACAAATACAAGATATTTCGTTCTAATAACCCATGTTTTTAGTCATACCATAAAAAAACACTGAAGATATTTTAAACCTTTCGTGTTTGTTGTACTATTAATAGTAGATGTCTTTTAGTGGATTATTATTTTATTTTAAGAAATAATTTTGATATTATTTACATATAGTAATGTTAGCATATGTCTATGCATTTACTATATAACTTCATTTATGTTTAAGCATTTCTTAATACAGCTAATTATTACTATTTTTTTAATTCTCTTTGCGTTATTTGCGATTGTTTTATTTTAAACATATATTTCACTATTTTAAATTTAAAATAAAAATTATTTTCCTGAAAGTGTCATGTGTTATAGAGCACAAAAAGTATTAGAAAGTTGTAATATAAGTTAAATCTTGTTGTAATGCAATATTTTCTAAACATCACCAAAATTTCTTCCTTACCCTACTCTCACATGAATATTAATTGAATAATGCTCAAATCAACAACATTCGTCATCTTTTAGGCAATGATATACATTAAAACTTCTAAATAGCGGACACCTCAGGAGCACGAAAATCGTCCGCTATTCGAAGGTGTCCATTATTGGGAAAATCTCAGAGATTTAAAAATTTCTAAGAAATGATTAAAGTTTCATTAATTGACTTTTATATGTCCTAAAACTTCTGTTTTATGATTAATCAGAAATTAAAATTATTATGAAAAAAAAATCGAAGTTATCTTACGTGCATTTAAAACGAAAGAGAAAATGATGTATGTGTTATGGAATTCGGCAGATCAAGAAATTTGTGCATCCTAAATCTTTCAAGGAGGGAAGTTTTCTTTCTCAGAAGTTGGCAGAGTTGAACTCAGACTTTTTTTTTTTCCGGAAGGGATTTCTGAAGCTCTAGGTTTAAAATTATAAAATTACGGGGGAGAACGGGAATGCACTTTTTGACCATTAAAAGCATGCAATCTCGAATCTTCAGGGGAGGGAGGCTTTTCAATGCTTGTGAAATGTTCCCCCTTGGGTTACCCCCCCCCCCTTTGAATTTAAGACTGGAGTGGGAGGGGGGATTTTCCTCAACCCACCTTCTACATTTATCTGTGATTACAAAATAAGTATAAACTGCTCTGATAAATTAAGACTTTTTACTTTTTTTCTTGTTAAAAAATAATTTTCAAGCTTTACTACGAAAATTACTGTCCGTTATTCAGAGATTAAACATACAAAAATTTAGGTTCTGGGAGTGGGGATTGGAAAACTGTCCGTTAAATAGAGGTGTCCACTATTCGGGAGTGTCCGTTATGGAGGTTTTACTGTATTCGTTAAACACTAATTAATCTGTTTGGATAGCTAGTGTTAATGTTATTAACGTAAAAGTATTTTTTTCTAAATATTGAAAAAATTCTGACCCGAAAGGGTTAATAGAAATTTCATCAAGCGTACCTTGCTTTGCATGAAATATACACTGTAAAACATTTGTGGAAACGTTACTCCATACAATTGGTGTAAAAATGGTGGCAAATGCTGCCTCCAATTTCATGGAGTAATTGTTTTCACATATGCAGTGGTGTAATTTAAACATATATTACTGGTGTAACATGACAATGTTACACCGGTTTTAACGGTTAAAATACTCCATAAAATTGGAGGCAGCAATGCTGCCACCAATTTTACGGAGTAACGTTTCCACAAATGTTTTTCAGTGTAATAATAACACAGGAAACTGTGAAGGTGGCTACCATCCCACATCTAACCATGCTGAACTGGTCTAACCTGCTCTGTGCTTCTTAATATAATTGACAGTGTATGTGGTGTCACCTACGGAATTACTGTAAACTTCAAGCATCTTTTAGAATTTTATCGAAACGTAAGTATGCAAGATAATACAAGATGCATTTGTCTTCATCATCATTAAAACTATGAGCAAAAATCTAGCTTCATATTGGAATGACACACCTTGTGTTTTGATTGAGAAAATGGTGTGTGATGTTGGTTTCTTATTTTTAAACATAAACATTCTGTAAAGCGAAATAATAATAAAGTTGTATACATGAAAAGCTCACGAATAAAATAATTTCGCATAGATGTTTTCTCTGTTAAGAAGCTACTTTAATCCTGCGAAAAGACCTGCTGACTAAAACTAATCTTAATGAGGGAAGTTTTTATTTTTTTAATTAATAAATTTATTATTATTATTATCATTATCATTATTATTATTATTATCATTATCATTATTATTATTATTATTATTATTATTATTATTATTATTATTATTATTATTATTATTATTATTTTCATTCTATAGATAAGAATAATTTTTACAAAGACCGTTTTTTACTTTTCCGATTTCGTTCGTGATTTTATTTATTTATTTATTTTTAAGAATGCTTTTATTTACAGAACCAATTCCGAAAAGGAAAATGTCCTCATTAAAAGAAACCTGTAAATAAAATGGAAAAAGTCAAAAACGATATTTGTACAGATCGATATCATCTATCTTAAAAAAAAAAAAAAAAAAAAAAAAATTAAAAATATTGAAATGCAAACGAGATATTTTAATAAATTTCTTCCGTAGACCATATCTCATTATCAAGTGGGTGTTTTCACATAACTGAAGTAATATCTTAACATATTTACGGAAAACCAGTTCTGTATAGCATTTCAGCTACTGTTTCAAATCTTTCTCCGCATTATCGCGTTAAATCAGCAAAAGAGCTGTTATTCGGGCATAGATTATGCGATTAAAAATAAGCCTTGGCCAGTTCTCTTTCCAAATCGACAGAATTTTGTCATTGAAATAAATACAACAGATGAACAATGTCATTAGATTAGATGGCTCAAAATTTACCGATAAGAGTTCATAAACCCACTGTTTGATCAGATTAAAACACAACAAAAATGCATAAAGCTAAGACGAAAAGTTTAAAGCTTCAAATCTTAACCCCTTGGGGGCGAGCGACACGTATAAGTGCCGCAAAAAGGCTTAAGAATCCCTGTTTATTCACACCAGTAAAATTTTACTGAAAAAATATGTGTTATTTAATCGGAGCTTTTTTTCCGATTTTATAAGATACGAAATTCTGTTTTTAAAATCCAGTGACAAAACATTAAAAATTTCGTAAAAAACTCCCGTCGTGAAGGGGTTAAACTTCCGTCTGCGCAGCTTTGGGACTCACGGATTCGGGCGCCTTGCACTTGCCAGACCCTTGATAGAAAATTGTCATTAGCACCCAATTAACTCAATTCTAACATACTTAAAGTGATTAAAATATTCGAAATCAGGTTTCTTCCCCACTTAAAACCTACTTTATTAACCGCTTCCCTGATTTACCCATACTTGCAACATGCTTTCGCCAATCATGATTTGTCTGTGCCACGTACGGGCATCCAAATTCCAATCGTAATTTATTATTCTCACCAATAAATTTTTATGGTAAATTTTGTATTGTTTAATCCGAGCATTTTCCCGATTCAATTAAGCAAAAATTTCTGTTTTGGAAAACCGATGAAAAAAGATAAAAAATTTTATAAAACACATGAAAAAATATTAAGCATTATTTGAAAGTATTTTTTTTTTTTTCAAAAATATTGATCCCGAGAGTGGTTAAACTAAAGGTAAGTAAAACAAAAAATACTGAAATTTAAGTAAGTCTATTTGAGGGTTAAATAAAATGGGTTCAAAATAAAACGCAATTCACAGAGCTTACGTTGACGCTTAAGATTTGCAGAGTTACACATTAGAAATACGATCAATTTTATAAAATCCGAGGAATAAACCTAGGCTTCCTGGGTTAATAAAAATTAAGTGAAAATCTTCATGCGTATTATTTCTAATGTCATGATTTTTTTTTTTTTTTTTTTTTTTTTTTTTTTTTGCAGATTAATTCTAAATGCGCAGCTATGATTGAGGTATTTTCCGAAAGGGCCTTTAAGTTTGATGCAATCTATACCTATATTATAAAGAGGTAAAGTTTGTTTATTTGCAGAGAATAATCGCTGGAGCTACTGAATCCATTTAAAAAGTAATGATACCAAAATGATGGTGTTCGCCCGGAATCAAACATAGACTACATCTAATGTCGATGCCACAAATCCAAAGGGGATGCAGGAGCAAAAAACGTCCTAAAAATCGATTTTTGTGTTACTGAAGGGACTAGAAGCATGATATATAGTATGGTAATCTGTACCTATATTACACAGAGGAAAAGTTTGTTTATTTGTTGGGGCTAATCTCCGAAAATAACGAACTGATTTCAAAAGTAATGGTACCAAAATGATGATGTTCTCCCGGAATCAAACATAGGCTATATCTTATTTCGATGCCACAAATCCAAAAGGGGTACAGGAGCAAAAGCATTCTAAAAAAGCAATTTTTGTGTTACTGAAAGGACTAGAAGCATGAAAGGGTATAGCAAGGTAAGAATGACCCCCTTGGCCAATGACTGTATTATTATTTGAACTAGTATCAGCACTCTAAAAGAGTACGGAATTAAAGGTCATTGACCCCTGATCTTGACCTGACTTTAAGATATTCGAAAAAGTTCGTACGCGCCCGTTATTTTTTTAATGTATTTTTCTGAAAACTATAAAAGCTAGAAAGATGGGACCAATCGTGTATGCTAATAGATACTTTGAAAAATATTTTGTATTTTTTTTTTCAGAGTTTTCGTGAAATAACAACTTTGCAAAATAATTAAACAAAATATAAATCTTTTTTTAGTACTGTTCTGTTGTGTCTACCGTGCCAAAAATATATATATAATATGCTTTAGTTTATATACTTATACCACACAAAAGCTGATCAAAATCAAAGAGGTGCTTCTTTAAGTAATATCTAAGAAGAAAATTGAAAAGGAAAAAGTAGAAACTGTAAATAGAAAAGGGGAAAAAAGACAAAATTGATACCGGACAAATTTAAAAGGAAAAGTAGACAAATTAACGGCACTGAAATACAGCTAAGTGGGTGGATGTGGCAGTGAAACCAGCGGTCGCTCCAATCTACATAGATAGTGCATCTATCTATGTAGATCGCACATACATAGTGCGTGCGATCGATTAATTATTCAATTAATCAATCATTCAATTATTCAATCCAAAAGGGGTACAGGAGCAAAAAGCGTTCTAAAAGGGCAATTTTTGTGTTACTGAAGGAACTAGAAGTATGAAATTTAGCATGGTAATCTATACCTCTGCACCTATATTATAAAAAAGAAAAAGTTTGTTTGTTTGTTTGTAGGGGCTAATCTCCGGAACTACCGAATCGATTTCAAAAGTAATGCTACCAAAATGATGGTATTCGCCAGGAATCAAACATAGGCTATCTATTATGTCGATGCCACAAATCCAAATTCGGTTCAGGAGCAAAAAGCGTTCTAAAAATCTATTTCTGTGTTACTAAAGGGACTAGAATCATGAAATTTAGCATGGTAATTAACTGTAAGATATAAATGATCTCTAGCATTTCCTTAAAAATTCGAAATTTAAAAGGGGGGAGGGAATGCGCGAAAAAGCGTCCTACATTTTTAAAAAATTGCAGGATTTGCTTCATCATCACTCCACCGCTTTGATAAAAATCTGTTACTTGACTATACAGGGTGTATCTAAACTACTGGGCAAAACTTTAAGGGGTGATAGTACAGATCAAGACAAATTATATTAAATGGGAAACGAAGGGTCCTAAACGTCTTCCGAAGGAGATAGGCGCCATCAAAGTTTAGGGTTCAAAATTTAAAATGATTATAAAAAACAGAAAAATTGGTCGATTGGTTTGCGGTTTGCACAAGAACTATTCTTTATGTCAGTACTGTCCTGAAAAAAAATTATAAAGATAAATTTCAAAAAAAAAAAGATAGAGGGCGCCTTAGAATTTGGAGTAACGAACAACTATTTTTTATCGTTATTTTTTGCATGTCATTAAATTTTTTTTAGAAGTTTAGCTCAAGTTTGAGCTCAAAATCTGTGGTTAAATAACGCAAACTGAACTGTGTTCAATGGGAGTGGGTAGATTCAAATTTCAAATGATTATAAAAAACAGAAAAATTGAGCAATTAATTTGGGGTTTTCACTAAAATTATTCTAATATGTCACTATTGTCTTAAAAATAAATTATACAGATAAATTTAAAAAAATTTCGATAGAGGGCGCTTTAGACTTTGAAGTAACGAACAACTATTTTTTACCGCTATTTTTTTGCATCTCATTAAATTCTTTTAGAAGCTTAGACACAAACTTAAATTTTGAGCTGAAAATCTGAATCGTTCAGAGTGGTTAAGTAGCACAAACTAAACTGTGTTCAATGAGGGTGAGGAGTTTCAAATTTCAAATGATTATAAAAAACGGAAAAATTGGTCGATTCCGTTTGCGGTTTTCTCTAAAACCATTTTTTATGTCAGTATCTCCTTAAAAATAAATTTTAAAGATAAATTTCAAAAAATTCCGTTAGAGGGCGCCTTAAACATTAGAGCAACCAACAACTATTTTTAACCGCTATTTTTTTTAAATCTAAATAAATGTTTTAAAAGCTTAGACTTAAATTTTGAGCTCAAGATCTGAATCGTTGTGAGTAATTAAGTAGCGAAAAACTGAACTGTGTTCGTAGGGTGGGCAGGGTAACATTTCAACTCCTGAACACTGTTCAGTTTGTGCTTCTTAACCCCTCCCAACGATTCAGAATTTGAGCTCAAAATTTAAGTCTAACTTTTGCAAGCATTTAATTAGATACAAAAAATAACAGTTAAAAACTGTTGTTGGTTACTCTAAAGTTTAAGGCGCCCTCTAACGGAATTTTTTGAGATGTATCTTTAAAATTTATTTTTAAGGAAATACTGACATAAAGAATGGTTTTAGAGAAAACCGCAATGGAATCGACCAATTTTTCCGTTTTGTATAATTATTTGAAATTTGAACCTTTCCACCCCCATTGAACACAGTTCAGTTAGCGCTAGTTAAGCACTCTCAACGATTTAGATTTTCAGCACAAAATTTAAGTTTATGTCTAAGCTTAAAAAAAAATTAATGAGATGCAAAAAATAACGGTAAAAAATAGTTGTACGTTACTCCAAAGTCTAAAGCGCCCTCTATCGACATTTTTTTATTTATGTTTATAATTTATTTTCAAGACAATACTGACATAAAGAATAATTTTAGTGGAAACCGCAAATCAATTGACCAATTATTCTGCTTTTTATAATCATTTGAAATTTGAACCTACCCACTTCCATTGAACACAGTTCAGTTTCCGCTACTTAATCACAGATTTTGAGCTCAAAATTTAAGTTTATGTCTAAACTTCTAAAAAAATTTAATGAAATGCAAAACATAACGGTAAAAAATAGTTATTCGTTAACCGTAAGTTTAAAGCGCCCTCTATCGGCATTTTTTGAAATTTATCTTTATAATTTATTTTCAAGACAGTACTGACATAAAGAATAGTTCTTGTGAAAACCGCAAACGAATCGACCAATATTTCCGTTTTTTATAATCATTTCAAATTTTGGACCTTAAACTTTGATGGCACCTATCTCCTTCAGAAGACGTTTGGGACCCTTAGTTTCCCATTTAATATTATTTGTCTTGATGTGTACTATCACCCCTTAAAGTTTTGCCCAGTAGTTTAGGTACACTCTGTATAATAGCAAAGTATTCTCATTGGCCAGAATAAAGATAATCTGTAAAAGAAGTAAATTTTCGATGAAGCAAATGCTGCAAATTTTTAATAAAGTAAAAATTTCTGAATAGCAATCTGTAAGCAATCTGAACACATATCAAACCGATTTCAAAAGTAAATTGGTGGTGATTGAAGCTGTTAAAACATAACAAACGTAAGTTACATTTTATGTAGATGACACTATCAACAGAGGGTGTAGGATACAAAAATATTCAAAATGGGGATTTTTATTGTACGAAGAAATCTAGATACTTTAAATTTGGCATGGTAGTTATTTACAAAATTTAAATGTCTTCTAAGAATTGTAGGAGTAAATTTTAAATTAAAAGTTGTGAAACGAAGGGGCACAGTGGAGTATTTGACCCAAAAACCTGGTCAAAAAGGCAAAAATTAAAATTTCGTCAACAATTGTAAAAATTATATTTTTTAATAGCTAACTAATTGGTGCATCGATCTGTGTCTATTTTAGGAACCTGAGTTATATATGGTGGCTCCGGGCCGCTAATTTCCATTCACTCAAGGATACAGCGCTTGGCGAAAGTCAAGGTGTGCCAAATGTTTTGACTAGCATCTACGCATTTTCTCGCGGATCATGGCTGTTTCAGACATTTTACTTACAACTTTTATCGTATATGAGGTACTTGGAAGCTACTGTAAGGTATCAGAGGTATAGCGAGGTGGTTAAAGCAGAAAGCTTGTAATGATAAGATTGTGAGTTGTGTCCTTGCTCTTGTAGAATTTTGTTTTGATTTTTATTTAAGTAATCAATAAAGAATGTTATAAAAATGAGTTACTTTGTATTAGTTTTATTGTCAATTAGACAATTAAATTTTAATTACAATTAAGTTATAAAATTTTATTTAAAATTTTATTACATAAAGTTTAATTTGAAATAAATGTAAATAATTAATATAAGTTTTTAAATTCTGCTATTTCAATAATTAAATAAATATAATTCAAAATACAATAATTATGAAAATAAAATAAAAAATATTTTTATTTTACTTATATTACCGCCTTGTTGTAAGGGATGAATATCAAATTAGTAAAACCAATTTATTATGTTTTAAATGTTATGTTATGTTATGTTTTTTATTATGTTTTATTAAGTTCTTATGTTTTAAAATAAGGCATCAATGATTAAAAAAAAAAAAAAAAAAAAAAAAAAACTATATTATTTATTAGTATTTATTTTAATAATTACTGTTTCATTTATAATTATAAAGTAGTGAAACATAAAAATATTAATTATAAATATTCAAATTTTAATATTTCTATACATTTAATTAATGATAATAATTTAAGAAAAAAAAAAACAAACTTGAATCTTCCTTTAATATTCCACTATCATAATTTAAGATTTTCTTTAAAAAAATTATCGATATTTAAATATATATAACTAATATTAACTATTTATTAATTAATATTAATATATATATTAATATATATATAATTATAAAATTACATTAATTAACATTATTAATTATTACATATATAACTAATATTAATAAGTATTATCATTTAAACAGACGATTAATGTTTTTAATGTTTTCGTTTAGTGATTTGTTATTAATTCTCTCAATTTTCAGTATCTTGTCAAATATTAAATATGAAAAAAAAAAAAAACAATCTATATTAGATAAAAAATTTTAAGGTGTTTTTTTAGATAAAACGTGATCTTTGTTTTATATTTGTACTTTGTACAAATTCAATCAGTTTATGCATGTATATTTAGTTTAGACTTATCAATTTATGAATAGGAAGGGTGCATTAAATCACAGTGTCACAAAAGTTGATGTAAATTCCCAAACATATTTTATTTCAAATGAAAAATTTCCAAGTATAAAAAATATTTTAATTTTAATACAATTTATTATTAACTGAAACATATACTTTTTTGATGATTCTTTCTTAGAATCTGGAAACTATACTTTTTTTTCCCTTAATATGTTATCAACATTAGTGTTATATTTGTAAGACATTAAAATCTGAATAGATCAGAACAGATGATATCGAAATTATGTACATTTTCTAACTATATAATTAAATGACCTAACTATATAACAACTATATAATATACACATACATAATATTCAAGCAGACATGTATGAATGTATAAGTTCATACATACTATGTACATATGCTGATATTTATGAATATATTCATATATATTTCCAACATTAAGAAGTTTTAATTTATCAATCTTAGTGCATTGCTACACTTGGTGATTTATATCACATTAGTAAAATAAATAAATAAATAAAAATTTGATATAGCAGATCTCAGTATTTTCTTATTAAGTTTTTGATTTGATACTTACCAAGAAAATAAATTAAACAAAATAAAATTTATTTTTAGCTATTATCATGTAATTTATCCGAATACAATAACAGCTCTCTTTCGTTCTTCTTCTTTTATTTTTTCATTATTATATTATTCATTATAAACTGAAATACTATAAGAAATGTAAAGAAATATAAATTAAAATTTACAAATTAAGTTAACAACTTACTCGTATATATTTAATTATTTGGTGGTATATAAAAAGAAAATTCCATTAAATTTATTATTTTATTTTCAAATAAATTATTTGTATAATACATTTTTTCAGTAGATGGCGACACTATACGACATTATCAAGGAATCTTGGAAGAGGAGTGAATGAATGATGGGTGGAATAGCTCTTTTTCGTCCAAACCATTTGGCACGCTTTGACTTTCGCCAAGCGCTGTATCCTTGAGTGAATGGAAATTAGCCTCCGGGCCTCAGCTGAAGAGGAAGTTTCTTCGTGAGAAGACGTGGTTTTTTGTTGTTTTTTGGCTTTGTTGTTATGTTTAAATATATTTTTTTTGTGGCTCAATGAATTGTTGAATTGAAACAAAACATAGCTTACGTGTTTAACAAAGGTCAGAGCTTAGTGTTAAACCATGTGTTAATTTAAATAGTTTAGTTTTTAATGTAATAAAAAAATATTAAATGTGTAAAAAGGTTATTTTTAAAGCGTTTTTGGCTCTAATTTATACATATCGAAAGCTTTTTAAATATGTGCCGCGCTTTGCCGCGCCATGTTTGAGTTATAATCGTATTAGTTATAGTCTTGAGTGTCAATTTCTGCAAAAAAATCTTGCGCATGTTTGTGCCATTTTTTTATAAAAATTTTTTTCGGGATGACTATTTAAATGCCCCGTTTTGCAGCCACCGAATTGAAGAGATAAGAACTATATATTTACTGTCGTATTGCAGGTTTATAGCTCACAGACTATTACCGGAGAGCTTTTGCACCTACATATTATGTCTGTATGTATGTCTGTATGTATGTATGTACGTACGTACATATGTACGTATGTAGGTACGTACATACGCACGCAACTCAACATCTTTGATAGAAATATCCGATCTCCTTCAAATTATATATACGTATTTATTGAAAAAGGGTCCCCTAATTAATTCTTGGGACTCATGTGTGTAATATAAGAGGAGAAAGGGGGGAATTAACCCTTCCGAGGGCGATGTCCTTAAAAAGGGACACCTAATTTTAATTTCAAAGCTGACAAACGGCAGCAAGAAAATTTAATTAAAATTTAACTTGTGATTTATTCGTATTTTTTAAATATGTACTTAGTAAATTAATATTTTAGCTTCTTTTTTCTTTGTGCTCTTCTTAAATGATGACTCTTTTTTTTCTTAATTGTAAAAATATTTATAAAATATATATTTATTAATATGTGAAGTCTTAAAATCTAACTTACACTTCGTCAGCTTTTAAGATATAAAATATTAAACTAAGCTATGGATTTGTATGCATAGGTCATAGTATGCTAAAAGTTAGTTCAGTGAAACGCATAGCACAATTAAAAATGTCCATTCCGTGAATGGAAATGTACTTGAGAACTTTTGTGCATCCCTGTATATGATATATAGAATGTATCCACACCAATAAATATTTAATAAAAGCTGTCCCATTTTAAAACGCCAACACAACTACAAACGCACTTCCAGCAATTATTGGTCATAGACTTCAATACTTAAATTTATTCTTCCGCCATATTCTTTTGTGTGTCCCTGTAAATGAATGATCTATTAAATGCACACCATATTCCACAATAAGTGCCTTAGTACACATTAGTGATATATATAAATTTCAGCACGTTTAAAAGTGTGATATCATTAAAATACAGAAGAAACGATTTTTTCCCATTGACTATAATGTAAGGGAATTCTTTTGGGTGTCTCTGTAAATGAACCGTCCAGGCTATAGACTTCATTTACAATGCCAAACATTCCATAGTGCTACCCAATAACATCTAAAAATTTCAAGCCAATCGGACTATATTTACATCGAAAAATATTTTTGACCGGGATTTCGGGTCAAATACTCCACTGTGGGGCGGTGCGAAAAGCGTTCCGAAAAATTCGTAAGTTACGATTTCTGTGCAATCTCAGGAAGTAATAAACCGATTATAAAAGTGATAGTTTCGAGTCAATGGTAACACTCTCTGATCCTACATAGATCATTCTCATGATCTTACATCCTCATGATCATCTATGTTTTATGCCAACACCGCTCCACTTGGGATAAACAGAAACAAAAAATATTCTAAAAAAGCCTTTAGAAAATTTCTAAATTACGTTTCTATGGAATATTAGGAAATATCAAACCGATTTCAAATTTAACATTTGCAAATTAATGGTGACCGTCCTTTTTCTAACATAGGCATTTCATGGTAATACCACTACCCCTCGAGAGATGGTAGATCCTTAGAAAAGAAACTTGGATTTTGACATGATGATTAATTTAAAAATGTAAATGCATACGAAGATTGTTTCTAAAAAAGAATAAATACTTCAGATGAATACTGAAAGGAATGTATGAATTGAGCTTAAAAGTTTCAAAATATTTTCTAAATTATCGTTTATTTAAAATTATCTGTAGTTCTTCGTATTATTTTTATGTCTCATTTCTGAATAATTCATGTAAGGAAGAAATTTAGTCAAATTGTGGCTTTAACGGAAGTTTTTGAATTATTCTTTAACACATTATTACTTCTTATGAAAATCAGACATACAGGTATATTCACTTGGCATATTTCAGCCATTACGTGAGCTTTGCTAGTTACTTATAAAATATAAATGTCCATTAAGAACAGTCGGAAGTAAATTCGAAATTTCAAAGTTGTGAAGCGAAAGAAAGGAACAAAAAGTGCTCTAAAAATTCTTAAATTACGATTTCTATGCAAGCTCAGGGAGTGTTAAAGCGATTATAAAAGTAATGGTTGGGAATCAATGGGAACATTCTGTGATCCTACATTGCCTTTATTCTATACCAGTACCACTACTACCTGCGGTAGGCAGAAACAACAAATGTTCTAAAAAATGCTTTGAAAATTTTCTAAATCACGTTTCTACAGAATATTAGGAAATATCATACCGATTTTTAAATTAACATTAGCAAATAATAGGGAATATCCCCTTTTGAACATAGGCATTTTATGTTAGTGTACCACTACCTCTAGAGAGATGATAGACCCTTCGAAAAGAAACTTTGATTTTGGCAGGATTTTTAATTTTAGGATGCAAAAGCAAACTAAGAAGATTGTTTCTAAAAAATTAAATACTTCAAATGAATACTAAAAGGAGCGTGTGAATTGAGCATAGCAATTTCAAAATATTTTCTAAAGTATCACTAATTTAGAATTAGCTTTAGTTCTTATTATTATTTTAAGTCCCATTTCGGAATAATGCATGTAAGAATGAAATTTGGTCAAACTGTGGTTTAAATGGAACTTTTTTAATTATTCCTTAATATATTCTTACTTCTGATAAAAATCAGACATACAAATATCACTTGGCATATTCCAACTATATTACGCGAGCAAAAGCCACGTGTTTTACTAGTATACTTATGGATCTTTAGAACGTGTTGTTTGATTAAAAGAAAATTACAGTTTAAGAGAAAACGTATCAACATATAATATAAAAGATTACTATGAGAAAACCTCACACGATTTTTTTTTTAATTATTGATAACTCTAACAGAATTTTTACAGTATATATATTTTTAGCATGCCCATTAGCAATAAAAAAAATCATACTTATACTGAAAACAACAATAATACGTTCAAATAAAGTTTTAAAATACATTTAAAGCAATGCTTTCGTACTGGTCACGCGCAAAGCCGTTCAAATCTTTGTATGAGCAGTATGGAATTATTCCATGGAATTATTTACAGTAGCGTCAGCTTTAATTATTTACAGTATTGTCAACATTTCAGCCTTTTTATATTTATTTATTTATTTATTTATTTTTATTTATTTATTTATTTATTTTATGTCATAGAAAGTTGAAAACTGAAACCCCACACTATCTGCGAAACTTATGTCTCTCCGACACATAAATCTTTTTTTTTTTTTTTTTTTTTTTTTTTAATCTCGTTTTACTTGTGAAACACCCAGTATGACGCTAGATAAAATAGAAAACATGAAAAAGGTATTTTCCCTTTTCTAAAGGAGTCCGGACACAAAAAACTCGTTGCTTAAAAAAATTCTTTTTTTTCCTCTCTTTTTCTGCTTAAAATGACACTTAAGTTATGTTTCTATCTTAACCCTTTATCTACCGACGCGACGGTACTTATAAGTACCATTAAAATTAATCTTACAAAATTCTTTTAATGCGCCAATTAATCGCAACATTCTTTAGAATGAGTTACAGATACATAAATTTATCTTGTTCTAAAAGCATTATTGTTTATAGAAAACAAAAATATTTTTAAAAGAATGATTTCTTTTGCCTTCGTATCTTTTCAGCTTTCTTGCCGCTGATGGAGGGGGATGGGGATTTTTCAATTCGGAAATATGTCTATAATTATATTCTAAGAACATTATATTAGCATATATTATAATTCTACAAGATACTAAGAAAACAATTTAAAATAAAAGATTTGAATGGGGTTATAAATGTTGCACAAAATCCCCCTAAATTCAAAATTAATTAATCATTCTAAATCCTGCAATTCTTCTAAAATCCTTCAAAAAGTTATTAAATGATTATGTAAGTCATTTAATTTAGTTAAAACAATTTACATAAAATGCTTTGAAATGTAACATTTTCGTGAATTCATAATTCGGTAGATAAAAAGTTAATTGGAACAGGGTTGGTTTGACTTAAGTTTATTTTATGTCGGCCGATTATCTACGCGTGGGATATAGGGCCTAAAGGGCTGGGATGCCCTCCGTGGGGGTCTTTCTAAGGGAACCTAACCTGTATTTACGCAAGGAAATCCAAGGTTCGAAGAAAACCACGGAAAACTCCGAACGGTTAGGCCGACGGCCATGATTGGGTTCGAACCCAGCACCTGCCGTCTACCAGTTGAAAGGTCAGAACCTGTCAGCCATCGCTGAGGCTAATTCAAACAGTTTTTCTTTTTCTTCTTTTTGCTAGTTATTGAAATTTAGCTTTCAAGCAATGGTTGTCTTTAAAATGACTTCTTGTTAAAATGCGTTTTTTTTTTTTTTTTTTTTTTTTTTTTTTTTTTTTTTTTTTTGTACATTTTCTCCTATTTAAATTCTTAAGTCAAGACCGTCAGAAATAAATGATTCAGATTTAGATACTTTAATTTTGATTCAGAAAATTTGAAAAAAATATTAACTTTTGAAAATATAATTTTTTTAAATATAAGTTACATCATTTCTTATGTTTTTTATTTTAAATATTTTTAATTTTCATATAAATTAATATTTTTAAAATGCTGAATCAGGATTAAAGCTTATATATTTCTGTTTCTTTAAATGAAAAAAAAAAAAAATGAAATTCTATAAATAATATTTCGAGTTATAGCGATTTTAAACTACCCGACTTTTTTTTAAATTTAATTTAAAAATTTTTAAAAATGAGAGGTTTTATCACGTGATTTTGCTTACAAATAATGTCGTCAACCATCTCAAAAATTTCAAAATTTTAACTCAATAAATAAAAATAGGGGAGAGTGGGGATGAATGGGACAAAAGAAATTTATATATGATCCACAAATATAAATAATTTGATAATTTACCTGATAGATGGTAGTACTAAGGTCATTCAACAGCCATAGTTTCAAAGCAATATCCATAACAGAAGATTAGCTATTGTACAAAGTGTATTTTTCAAGAACCAAAGTAAATTTATCTGTTTAAACTTTTTGGTATTTAATTGATAGTTAACTTTCTCAAAACCTTAGAATTTTTTTAAATGCTAAAATGATATAATCTCTTGTTATACTTATGATGCAAATGAACAATATTGACAGTACTTGCTAAGCCTAATCGCTATTTTATATAACCACGTGGCTATGGGGATGAATGGGACAGTGTTTATGGGGATGAATGGGACTGTCTACATAGATCCTCAGGGCTATTCCATAATAGATAAAATTACATTTTGTCATTACCTAGAAACCAAATGTTAAGAGGAGAAAATGAGGCTACTGTCGTGTTCTAACCGATACACCAGAAAAACAATATTTAAAAAAAAAATTGTAAAAAAAAAAAAAAAAAAAAAAAAAAAAAAAAAAAACTAATACGAAAAATGAATTGCCTGCCTTCCAGAAATATTTTTAGTAAAGGTATGGACAGTAGTGATGAATCTGACAATTTATCACTTTATGATTATGAAACTACCAAGGTACCTCTAGAAACTGCCAGAACCAAAGGACTGTTGTCATTTGATATTAGCTTCAGTCAATGTGTAGAAAAATAAAATGTATCACTCAATTTTCAAATAAAATATGTTTGGAATATTTTTTTTTACCTGTCCCATTCATCCCCACCATGGGGCTGAATGGGACAGTATGCATGAAATGTTTAAAAAATGTTATTAAAAATTTAAAAAAAAACAACTGTTTATTGAAATTAGTATGTCAATAAATTGCAAAATGCTGAAGTATCCTTTAAATAATATTTTTTAAATTAACATCTGTATACAACTTAAGTTACTAGTAAAAATGTAAAAATTGTGCCATTCATCCCCACTCTCCCATAATTTTAGAATGCCTCCCGGACATCCTTAAATAATAAATCCAAATATTATATCATGAAGATATATTTTGTTGATATTTGCACGTGCGTTGTTTAAACCCTCTGTCAAATATGTTTTTTTAGTGAAAAAAATGTAATTATGTAATGCATTTTTCGACCGATTCATGAAAACTCAGTATTATGAATATTGTATTCACATGCCAAATGACAGTGTAAGTGCAACAGTGAAACATTTGCAAAACTAAAACAGCAGAAAAATTAAATATATTCATCCCCCCCCTTTCTATCAAGAGTAGAAAAATACAGTGAATTTTTCATAATCAGGTTTGGCGTCAATGCCAAATAAGGATATTTTAGAGGAAATTTTTGGGTGAAAACATGAACAGCAATCAGAAACAAGTCGGATATGGCAATCCCAAAAAATTCTTCTGTCTCATACATCTTAATACTTTCTGAAGAATGAAGCACAGCATCGCCACCGGTTAGGTGATTTACACAAAAATCTAATTAACAGCAACTAAATTTGAAGTTTGATGAAAATCCTTGCATTAGTTTTAAAGATAGAACCACATCGAAATTTGTAAAAAAAAAAAAAGAAACAAAAATTGGGTAGAAACGTCACTTGTCGAGCGATTTAGTTCAAAAACTAAACAACTAAATATCACTAATTTATATCAGGGAGAAACAAAATCTGGCGTTGATGAAAATTTGTGAATTAATTCTTGAAATAAAGTTATTGCGATAACCATGAATAATGCCGCATTGCAGCATCACCTGTTGAGAGATTTACAGCAAAAATCAATTTGCATCATATTATATCATGGACTAAAGTAATCTGAAGTTTTATGAAAATCCGTCCATTATTTATTGATATAGAGCTATTGCTAAAATCGTAAAAACAGCAACATAGCAGCGTTGCCTGTTGGGTGTTTTTCACCAAAAAGTATTCAGCTCCATTTTATATCAGGAACTAACTTAATTTAAAGTTTTGTTGAATTCCGTTTAATAGTTCTTGCGATAGAGCGCCTACAATCTTAGTGTCACTTACTGATACCAGACTCTCAAATATAGCAATTTTGTATAAACATTTTTGCGATATCTCTGACACTTAAAATGTGTAAACCCGTCGAAAATCGGCATTCAAAAATTTTCACGATTCCAATACTTTTTTCTTATAAAGATAAAAGAAAGAAAAAAAGGCGCGATTTTTAAGAACATTGTATGTTTATTAAAGAGTAATTTAAAATAAAACTAGTTGGATGTGCCAATCCCAAAACTTTCTTCTATTTCATACGTACATTTTAATATTTTTAAAAAAATAGTTACTCATGTTAATGCTAGAATAATTTTAATTCAATACTATACTAACTTTGATTTTCATCTTAAATTTCTGCTTCAGTCAATTAATCGGAGTAAAACGAGTTTCCGTTTCTGCACGAGTCGATGGATAATAGATTGAAAGACAGATTTTTTTTTTCAAATTCAGGGAGGACCTACTTGCCATACCAAAAAATAATCATACACAAAAATTTTAGTTCAGTTCTAGTAAACTTCATACACTTTTAGGTGGTGCAATATTGAAAAGGGCACAAAAATCGCTATTGCAGCGCCCCCTTCCGGTGGATTCTTTTTTAATTCAGGGAGAATCAACTAGCCGTAACCAAACACTTACACAAAAAATTTGGTTCAATTCTATGCATAACTTTATACACTTATAGGTGGTACATTATTGAAAATGGCACATAAATAGCGATTGCAGCGCCCCCTTCCGGCAGATTTTTTTCAAATTCAGGGAGGACCAATTAGCCATAGCCGTACATTTACACAAAAAATTTAGTTCAGTTCGATACATAATTTCATACACTTTTTGTCGGTACAATATTGAAAATGGCACATAAATCGCGATTGCAGCACCCCCCTCCAGCAGATTTTTTTCAAAATCAGGGAGAACCAACTAGCCATAGCCGTACACTTAAACAAAAAAAATTGGTTCAATTCGATGCATAACTTCATACACTTTTGGTCGGTACAATATTGAAAATGGCACAAAAATCGCGATTGCAGCGCCCCCTTCCGGCGGGATATTTCAAAATTGACGGAAGACTTGCTTGCCACAACCAAAAACATTCACGAAAAATTTGGTTCAATTCTATACATATCTTCTTACAATTTTTGATGGTAGAATGGCGACATACGGACGCACAGGCACACGGACAGACAGACATTTTGTAAAAACATGTTTTTTGGAATATCTGAAACCTAAAATGGTAAATATGTCGAAAACCGGAAATTGAAAAAAATTTCGATTACAATAATTTCTTCTATTGAAGATTAGAAGAAAGTAAAAATACTATGTTTACTTTTATACAGGGTGTTTCGTTACCAGACAGACAAATTTTGATTGGTGATAGTAGACATAAAAACAAACATTATTAAATAGGAAACCATGGGGCGCAAACGTCTTCTGTAGGAGCTAGGGACCATTAAAGTTTAAGGTCCAAAAATTCAAACTATGATAAAAATTAGAAAAAAGGGTCGATTTGTTTGAGGTTTTCTCTAAAATCATTCTTTATATCACGATTTTTTATTTTTTTTAATTTTGAAGGTTAAGTTCAAAAATTGTCGATAGAGGGCGCTTTAGACTTTAGAGTAACGAACAAATACTTTTTGTCGTTCTTTTGTGCATGGGGTTGAAATTATTCTAAAGTTTAGACTTTAACTTAAATTTAAAGCCCAAAAACGGAAACATGGGAATCGGTTAACTAGCGAAAATTTAACTGTGAACTGAGGGAGAGATTTTAAACGCTCATAAACATTGGAAAAACTAATCGATTTTTTTGCGGTTTGCGTGTAGGTCATTCCCTTGGTAATTATTTTATTCAAAATGACTTACAGCTGTGGTGTCCTCATTTTTCCATAGAGGGCGCTTCCGACACATCTCCGACATTTCAATGGCATTACTCCTGGGTGTTTTACTACCAGACTACCATACTTCCAGGAAGTGTTAGGGATGCGAAAGCGACACGGAATCACATAGGAATGTAACGTTGAAAGTATTTTTTTGCGAGTTATGGTTAAAGGAAGCAGAGAAAAAAACAACAGAAACAAGCAGAGAAACAGCAACATGTTAAAGTGACAGAACAAAGTTTATTTAAAGGTTTTACTGAAAAAAGTGTTCGAAATTACGACCAGGAAATGTCCGGCAAAATACTTGACAGCGATAGTAGATGGCGCTGCTATTTTCTTGCGGTAGATGGCGCTGAACCGTAATGCGCGTGAAAGTTTCTCGTTGCACAGCTCTATGTGGTTCCAGCACGATCGGGCTCTTCCACATTTTACCAATGATGTTCATCGATACCTCAACGTAATATATGGACAGCGGTTGATAGGTCGTGGTGTCTCGGTTTATTGGCCTGCCAGATCACCGGCCCTATCAAGTATGAGCTTCTACTGCTGGGGTCTCATTAAAAGTTGGGTGTATGAGAATCCAGTACCATCAATTAAAGACTTAGCAGTTCGTATTTCTGTAGCTTCCGGAAATCTATCAAAGATTCCAGAAATCTTTCAAATCGTGAGGAATTACATGCGACGCCGCTGTCAATCATGTCGAATTACTTCTGGTCGTAATTTCGAACATCTTTTCCAGTAAAACCTTTAAATAAACTGTTTTATGTCATATTAACGTGTCGCTGTTTCTCTCCTTGTTTCTGTTGTTTTTTTCTCTGCTTCCTTTAACCATAACTCGCAAAAAAAATACTTTTAACGTTACATTCCTATGTGATTCCGTGTCGCTTTCGCATCCCTAACACTTCCTGGAAGTATGGTAGTCTGGTAGTAAAACACCCAGGAGTAATGCCATTGAAATGTCGGAGATGTGTCGGAAGCGCCCTCTATGAAAAAATGAGGACACCACAGCTGTAAGTCATTTTGAATAAAATAATTACCAAGGGAATGACCTACACGCAAACCGCAACAAAATCGATTAGTTTGTCCAATGTTTATGAGCGTTTAAAATCTCTCCCTCAGTTCACAGTTAAATTTTCGCTAGTTAACCGATTCCCATGTTTCCGTTTTTGGGCTTTAAATTTAAGTTAAACTCTAAATTTTAGAATAATTTCAACCCCATGCACAAAAGAACGACAAAAAGTATTTGTTCGTTACTATAAAGTCTAAAGCGCCCTCTGTCAACAATTTTCAAACTTAACCTTTAAAATTAAAAAAATAAAAAATCGTGATATAAAGAATGATTTTAGAGAAAACCGCAAACAAATCGACCCTTTTTTCTAATTTTTATCATAGTTTGAATTTTTGGACCTTAAATTTTAATAGCCCCTAGTTCCTACAGAAGACGTTTGCGCCCCATGGTTTCTTATTTAATAATGTTTGTCTTTATGTCTACTATCACCCCTCAAAGTTTGTCGATCTGGTAGCGAAACACCCTGTATTTATTTTTTTCCTTTTGGTGTCCCCCCGTTTTTTGTGTGTGTATCCAACAATATCAACACATTTTAATTCATCTTGCCGTTGTATTTCTGCTAATACTTACATACGTTTACTTATAGGCTATGGCTATTAACCCTTAACTGGTAAAATGGGGTGTTTTGCACTCCGAAGAAATTGTATATGAGCTCTATATTTGCAAACTAAGTTTTTGTGATATTTATATACGTGGATTTATATGTATATGTATGTAAACTTACAGTACTTTTTTGATTGTTTCTATGCACGTAAATAATACATGAATAATACAAAACTCATCAGAAATTATCTTATTTTAATTCGCTAAATTTTAAGGAGTATACAAGAAATCAAATTTTGGGATTGCATATTACATACCTCACCACTTATATTATAAAAAAAAAAAAAATCATCTCACCACACCATTTAAAGGTTAACGTATACACATTATTGCATATGTAATTTCCACTTAAGTTTTAGTAAGACATTTAATTTTAAAAACAACCCTTAACCCCTTAAGCGTCACGTATACGATCCGCTAAAAGTCTTAAGATTCCTTGTTTATTTCCACCAGTAAAATTTTACTGTAAAGTTTGCCCTAATTAATCGGAGCATTTTCTCGATTTAATAAAGCACATATTTCTATTTTTTAAAAAACGATGCCAAAATATTAAAAAATTCGTAAAAGGCTCTCGTCGCAAAGGTGTTAAAAAAGATACTTGATATAATAATTCTATTGCTATAATTTAATTCAGTGAAATAAAATCGATAAGGATCAACAATTATTTTTAAAAATGAGGATTTTAGTACCAAGCAGTATAATTTTTTTTCATTTATAGTGGAAGACTTAAATTCCATGGGCCCCTCCCTTTCTTACGCCTTTGAAGTACAACAAATTTTAAAACAAACTAGCGGCATTCGTCCGCTACGCTGCTGGTCGGTTTAGTCGGACAGACGGGCATTAAATAGTTTAATTGTTAGTATTAAATAGTTTAATGCTATTAAAATGCATACCAAACAATGCCTCAATATAAAAGCATGCAATGGAATACTTTTGTGTGACCCTGTAAATCAATAAGAAATATCATTTGCACCTCAGATTGTACAGAATGTATAGTATAGTATATACTTCTTAGATGCATATCAACTTCGCTATGTTCGAAAGAATGTAAGGCCATTAAAATGCACTTGAAACTTTTTTCCTCATTGACCGTTATGTATCGGAATCCTTTTGATTGTCCCAGTAATTGAACTATGCATCCGATTTTCATAAAATTTGAAATGAATCTACAAAATTATCTAATTATTACATATATTAAGTTTCAAACGATTCGGTTGGATAGATTTTTAGTTGTTATTTGAAGACAGTCGGACAGACAGAGGAATGGGCAACTCGGGATCCCGGGATTTTCCCTCCTTTAATTCAGAACAAACGCAACATTTCTCCGTTTCCGGGATCGGAGGAGATAGCATCACATACATACATACAAATATACATAAGGTCGGATTTTAATAGTGTAAATTAACTGCGATTACTTACATTTTTTCCACTTATTGGCTCCAAAAAGTCTCTTGCTTCGGATTAATCTCTTGGGATCTCGAGATGCTGAAATCTCCCCCATCCTCGAATTTCCTTAATCCAACGAACAAATCGTGGCTGGGATCCAGAATACAGAACCATGTAAGGCTGCTTAAACTGGATAAATATTCTAATTTATGAGTTCGGATTTTGTTCATCGTATGCAAGACCAACTCTAAGCTTTTTACTGGCGAATCGAGAGCTTTTATACCTTTCTTCTCAGTTATCTGGATTTAGATATGCTGTGACAATGAAACATATTCCGACGCATCTGTTGAAACTTTACGTATAAAGAAAGAACACAACAGATAATGGTGCATTTGTGAATTACGTAAACAGTCTGAATGTGCGATAAGATTTTGAAAATATTTTTTATAAATAAGTGGAAACCAGAAGGTTCAATAAGGTGAAAATGAAAGAAATTGAAAGATAAATGAGGCGTTGTCATGGTTCGGTGATATACAAGGCAGTGGCGTAGCTAGGATGAGTGACACCCAGGGCGGATGTAAATAGTGTCACCCCTTAGCGACCATGGGGTCACCCCCCCTCAATTCATTATACTTTTAGGTAGCTTTCATTACAAAAAGTCCTTCCGGCAATGCCGGGAGGAAGAGGTAGCTTTCATATACTTATATATTTATTTATTTATTTTAAGGTAAGTTACATTGTTCAAAAACACTAACAAGGAAGGTCTCCATACGGGCATACTCAGAAAAATCTGAAAAAATTACAGAATGTTCTTCTCATATAGTTATATATGTTTATAAAAAAAATTTCGGCGGAACCTCCTTATAACGTCCGTAAAAAAAAATAATAATTTCGTTTATTTGGCGATTTATCTCCGGTTGGCGAAAATACGAAATTTTGAAAAATACGCTTTTACGCTTCGAATACTTTTTAAAGAAAAAACTTTCTATGTTCAATTTATTTAAATAAGTTTAGTTTAAGTAATTTTAATTTTGCATTTTTACTTTACTTTAAGTTTAATTTTGTCATGTACGTTTATATGTACTTATAACAAAATAAAATTAATATATTTTATCATTTAAAACACAATTTAAATTGATTAAAATTGTTCCAAATTGAAAAATACACTGTTAAAAATCTGCTGCATTTTGTTGCAACGCACTGCCTTGCTTGTATAGAAAACGGTTACTTGGCCGTGAAACGGAGTTTTCTCATTGGTTGGAATAGAGATATTATATACAAAAGGTGGAGTGAGTTGCAACAAAATGCAGCAGAATTTTTAAAGTGTATGACACGGTCAATTCACCTTGCTATAGAGCATTCTCATTGGTCAGAAGAGAGATATTCTATAAAAGTAGTGGAGTGACGTTGCAGTAAAGGCTGCAGATTTTTAACAGTGAAGTCAATTAAAATCAATTTTCAGATTCGTTAAAATCGTCTGCTTTTGGCGAGGAAATGCACTGCTCGCCAAATCCCGCGTCGCTTTCAGATTTTCACGCCAATTATTCCAAACTATTTTATTTTTTTACATATCTAATAATGTAATTCCGCCGCTAATTTTCACTGATCCTTTATTACCTACATGAGTAGTTTAATTCGTATTTTTTTCAAAAAATTCTGAGTATGCCCCCAATGGAGACCTTCCTTGTAAGCTCAAATTAGTGGAAATAATCTTATAAAATTAGTGATTTTATAAGATTGAAACTAGTTTTTGTCAAGACTGAATATTAATAGGAATTTTTAGAAATTAGTCATCTTTTATTCAACCTGATTTTATTTTAAGCGATTTAGAGAGTCACCAAATTTTACGATATCATAAAGTGTATGCCATTTTAAAGCAACATTGTGGATCGTTCAGATCAGACCGTTTCAAAATGTCAGCCATAAGCAAAATTCAAAGTGCTATAACTCAGTCATTTTATAAGATATAGACAAAATAAAAAGTGTTCTGGAATCGTTGTTTAAAGTTCTAACACGAAAAATAAAAATATTTTTTAATTTTTAATTTTTTCGCATTTAATTTTAAATTTTAAATTTTTAAAAAAATTTAAAATGTCCACCATTTTGAAACAAAATGGTGGATGATGCTGGCCAACGAATTCGATCGAGACATTTGTATGTACTATGTACATCCCAAGTTTCATTGAAATCGGTTGATAAATACGCGTGTTATCACGTGACAAAAATCAGATCGTTTCAAAATGTCAGACATAAGAAAAATTCAAAGTGCTATAACTCAATCATTTTGTAAGATATAGACAAAATAAAAAGTGTTCTGGAATCGTCGTTTTATGTTCTAACACGTAAAAGAAAAATATTTTTCAAATTTTGATTTTTTTGCATTTAATTTTAAATTTTTAAATTTTTAAAAAATTTAAAATGGCCACCATTTTGAAACAAAATGGCGGATGATGCTGGCCAACGAACTCGGTCGAGACATTTGTATGTACTATGTACATACCAAGTTTCATTGAAATCGGTTTATAAGTACGCGTGTTATCACGTGACAAAAATCAGAACTCATCGTTTCAAAATGCCAGCCATAAGAAAAATTCAAAGTGCTATAACTCAATCATTTTTTAAGATATAGACAAAATAAAAAGTGTTCTGGAATCTTTGTTTTAAGTTCTAACACGTAAAAGGAAAATATTTTTCAACTTTTAATTTTTTCGCATTTAATTTTAAATTTTAAATTTTTTAAAAAAATTAAAATGGCCGCCATTTTGAAACAAAATGGCGGATGATGCTCGCCAACGAACTCGGTCGAGACATATGTATGTACTATGTACATACCAAGTTTCATTGAAATCGGTTCATAAGTATGCGTGTTATCACGTGACAAAAATCAGATCGTTTCAAAATGTCAGCCATAAGAAAAATTCAAAGTGCTATAACTCAATCATTTTTTAAGATATAGACAAAATAAAAAGTGTTCTGGAATCTTTGTTTTAAGTTCTAACACGTAAAAGGAAAATATTTTTCAACTTTTAATTTTTTCGCATTTAATTTTAAATTTTAAATTTTTTAAAAAATTTAAAATGGCCGCCATTTTGAAACAAAATGGCGGATGATGCTGACCAACGAACTCGGTCGAGACATTTGTATGTACTATGTACATACCAAGTTTCATTCAAATCGGTTCATAAATACGTTAGTTATCGCATGACAAAAATCAGATATATATATATATATATATATATATATATGGTTATATATATATATATATATATATATATATATGTCAACATTTGAACGGAGGGTGGTTTTGGGGTCTGGGGGTCATGATCGGTGAAAATATACCAAAATTTTCCGGAAGTGTTTTCCTCCGGACGGCTGCAATAGGTAGCTTTTTACTTTTTGTAATGAAAGCTACCTAAAAGTAAAAAGCTACCTATTGCAGCCGTCCGGAGGAAAACACTTCCGGAAAATTTTGGTATATTTTCACCGATCATGACCCCCAGACCCCAAAACCACCCTCCGTTCAAATGTTGACATATATATATATATATATATATATATATATAACCATATATATATATATATATATATATCTGATTTTTGTCATGCGATAACTAACGTATTTATGAACCGATTTGAATGAAACTTGGTATGTACATAGTACATACAAATGTCTCGACCGAGTTCGTTGGTCAGCATCATCCGCCATTTTGTTTCAAAATGGCGGCCATTTTAAATTTTTTAAAAAATTTAAAATTTAAAATTAAATGCGAAAAAATTAAAAGTTGAAAAATATTTTCCTTTTACGTGTTAGAACTTAAAACAAAGATTCCAGAACACTTTTTATTTTGTCTATATCTTAAAAAATGATTGAGTTATAGCACTTTGAATTTTTCTTATGGCTGACATTTTGAAACGATCTGATTTTTGTCACGTGATAACACGCATACTTATGAACCGATTTCAATGAAACTTGGTATGTACATAGTACATACAAATGTCTCGACCGAGTTCGTTGGCCAGCATCATCCGCCATTTTGTTTCAAAATGGCGGCCATTTTAAATTTTTTAAAAAATTTAAAATTTAAAATTAAATGCGAAAAAATTAAAAGTTGAAAAATATTTTCCTTTTACGTGTTAGAACTTAAAACAAAGATTCCAGAACACTTTTTATTTTGTCTATATCTTAAAAAATGATTGAGTTATAGCACTTTGAATTTTTCTTATGGCTGGCATTTTGAAACGATGAGTTCTGATTTTTGTCACGTGATAACACGCGTACTTATAAACCGATTTCAATGAAACTTGGTATGTACATAGTACATACAAATGTCTCGACCGAGTTCGTTGGCCAGCATCATCCGCCATTTTGTTTCAAAATGGTGGCCATTTTAAATTTTTTAAAAATTTAAAAATTTAAAATTAAATGCAAAAAAATCAAAATTTGAAAAATATTTTTCTTTTACGTGTTAGAACATAAAACGACGATTCCAGAACACTTTTTATTTTGTCTATATCTTACAAAATGATTGAGTTATAGCACTTTGAATTTTTCTTATGTCTGACATTTTGAAACGATCTGATTTTTGTCACGTGATAACACGCGTATTTATCAACCGATTTCAATGAAACTTGGGATGTACATAGTACATACAAATGTCTCGATCGAATTCGTTGGCCAGCATCATCCACCATTTTGTTTCAAAATGGTGGACATTTTAAATTTTTTTAAAAATTTAAAATTTAAAATTAAATGCGAAAAAATTAAAAATTAAAAAATATTTTTATTTTTCGTGTTAGAACTTTAAACAACGATTCCAGAACACTTTTTATTTTGTCTATATCTTATAAAATGACTGAGTTATAGCACTTTGAATTTTGCTTATGGCTGACATTTTGAAACGGTCTGATCTGAACGATCCACAATGTTGCTTTAAAATGGCATACACTTTATGATATCGTAAAATTTGGTGACTCTCTAAATCGCTTAAAATAAAATCAGGTTGAATAAAAGATGACTAATTTCTAAAAATTCCTATTAATATTCAGTCTTGACAAAAACTAGTTTCAATCTTATAAAATCACTAATTTTATAAGATTATTTCCACTAATTTGAGCTTACAAGGAAGGTCTCCATTGGGGGCATACTCAGAATTTTTTGAAAAAAATACGAATTAAACTACTCATGTAGGTAATAAAGGATCAGTGAAAATTAGCGGCGGAATTACATTATTAGATATGTAAAAAAATAAAATAGTTTGGAATAATTGGCGTGAAAATCTGAAAGCGACGCGGGATTTGGCGAGCAGTGCATTTCCTCGCCAAAAGCAGACGATTTCAACGAATCTGAAAATTGATTTTAATTGACTTCACTGTTAAAAATCTGCAGCCTTTACTGCAACGTCACTCCACTACTTTTATAGAATATCTCTCTTCTGACCAATGAGAATGCTCTATAGCAAGGTGAATTGACCGTGTCATACACTTTAAAAATTCTGCTGCATTTTGTTGCAACTCACTCCACCTTTTGTATATAATATCTCTATTCCAACCAATGAGAAAACTCCGTTTCACGGCCAAGTAACCGTTTTCTATACAAGCAAGGCAGTGCGTTGCAACAAAATGCAGCAGATTTTTAACAGTGTATTTTTCAATTTGGAACAATTTTAATCAATTTAAATTGTGTTTTAAATGATAAAATATATTAATTTTATTTTGTTATAAGTACATATAAACGTACATGACAAAATTAAACTTAAAGTAAAGTAAAAATGCAAAATTAAAATTACTTAAACTAAACTTATTTAAATAAATTGAACATAGAAAGTTTTTTCTTTAAAAAGTATTCGAAGCGTAAAAGCGTATTTTTCAAAATTTCGTATTTTCGCCAACCGGAGATAAATCGCCAAATAAACGAAATTATTATTTTTTTTTACGGACGTTATAAGGAGGTTCCGCCGAAATTTTTTTTATTAACATATATAACTATATGAGAAGAACATTCTGTAATTTTTTCAGATTTTTCTGAGTATGCCCGTATGGAGACCTTCCTTGTTAGTGTTTTTGAACAATGTAACTTACCTTAAAATAAATAAATAAATATATAAGTATATGAAAGCTACCTCTTCCTCCCGGCATTGCCGGAAGGACTTTTTTTCAATTACAACTGTACGTTATTACAACAAATGACCATACCATTCCTTATTTACTTTATGTCCTCCTGCATTAAAAAACCACAGAAGCGACTTCTCACTTAACCCATAGTCCGCATAAGTCAGTGTCGTGTCTATATGTAGAAGAAAATTCTTTCTTTTAAAGTTTGCTTTTACTAACTACTCGTTGAGTAGGTTGGTTTTTGTTCCCTGGTGCAAATGTTATTTAAACACAACATTCTCTATAAAATTTCACATTCTCTAAGAAAAGAAAATTAACTTTGTTGCGTCGTGCTCTAAAAATTTCCTTTTATATCAGACTTTTTTTCCATAATCTTATAAGATTATATATATTTATTTGTTGGGTGTCATCCCTTAGATTGGGATATTCATTTTTGTACACCGTGTATCATTGCCGTAACTTGCGAAGGCGGTCTGCCCCGGGTGTCATCCCTTAGAGGGTGATACCCGGAGCAGACCGCCCCCGCAAGTTACGACACTGATACAAGGTGTGCAAAAATGAATATCCCAATCTCACAGGGACATTAAAATAAACAGACCTTGAGACGGCAGCACGGACAATTACCTCATCGAGTTCATGTATGAAAATCTGAGATTAGTTACATTTTGATTCGCATGTTAGAACGCAATCGGTGTGCCAAGTCATATCTTGGTGGAAAACACCTAAAAACCCGATTTTGAAGGTTGACTCGTAGGTTTATCTTTGTGCTTTTCTGCACCCAAACGTATGAAAACATGGAGGATTGGGATTAGGAAAACATAATGATAAACCTTATAAGTCAACCGCTAAAATCGGGTTTTAAGGTGTTTACCATCAAGAAATGACTTGGCACCACCGATTGCGTTTTCATATGAAAATCAGGATTTTTAACTAATCCTATATTTTTATCCGTGAACTCGATGTGGTGATTGTTTGTGCTGCCGCCTCCTGGTCTAAAAACAAAAACAAGTGTGGTACGAGGCGGTATAATAACTCGTCCCACACTTTTTTCAGCATGATTTTTTTTTTTTTTTTTTTTGGGGGGGGGGGGGTTGGGTGTCAAAGATTATGTGTTTTATGTTTGTTCCACCACTAGCAACTGACGAACTTCCGACACATGCCTTGAAAGAGTCATAGAACATATGCTGAAAAAAGTGTGGGATAGGTTTAAGTTATCATATAGACTCGAAAGGGTTTCTGTGAAAGGGCTCACAATGAACACTTATAACTGTATTGAATTTAAACTTTCCGCTGTTTCTTTTAGGTAGATTTCGTATGAAATACTATCTATTGCATTCTCTCCCATGTTGGAATTTCTGAAAAATTTTTGTAGAACTACACGAATCATGACTCCTAGACCCCAAAACTACCATCAGTAAAAAAGTTTATCTCTATCTATCTATCTATCTATCTATCTATCTATCTATCTATCGGTGTATATCACTTTCTTCTAGACACGATAACGTCCATAATTATGATCAGATCTTCTTCAAACTTTTACATAAAATCAAGGAGCTTAAAATCTCGGTCGAGTTCGTTAATGGGCAAAATCGGACCAAGGGGGTGGAAATAGGGAGGGTTTTTGTGAAAACCGAAAAAAAGCGATAACTTCTTAATTAAAATAGATATCGAATCAGTTTAAAGTTTATATAACTTCTAACAAATGGGCAAAAAGTTTATGCATGACAGATTTTTGATAAAGTTAAAAATGGGCTCAAGGGGCGAAAAAAACATGGTTTTTGGGAGAAAAAAATCATAACTTCGTCAATTCTCAAGATATCAAATCCAACTAAATTTTATATAAATGTACTCAATATTATCTAAAACTTTTGTATTTACAAGTTTTTGATAGGACCAATTTTTACCGATGAAAAAAATTGAAAACGAAAAGAAAAAGGGGGGAGGAAAAAGAAAAAAATCCATAACTTACTCTATCCATATCTAATTAAATTTATTTTACATCTTCACAATAATATGTACAACTTTTATACTGACAAGTTTTTCATAGAACCAATTCTTATAGCAAAAATAAATTAAACAAAAATAGGAGTTGGAGAAAAAACCTCAAATACAAACTGCTTATATTCTGACTCATTTTTAAATTCATTTTTGATTTTAAACGCATCCAAATGACAGATCCTCTTATTTAGGAACTATATAATGCGACTTATTGGCCAGTTTTTTGATAAAGGCAGAATATATATTTAAAAAGGCTGCCAAAAAGGGTATTTTGAACTGATTTCCCAAAGTTATCGTCATTAAAAAATTGATTAAGTATAACAAATTGCGTTTTTTCTGAGTCATTTTTAAATCCATTTTTGTTCTCAAACCCATCCAATTTACAGGTCCTCTTACTTAGGAACTATATATAACTTGACGTATTAGCCAGTTTTTTGATAAAGGCAGAATATATTTCAAAAAAGGCTGCCAAAATTGGCACTTCGCACAAAATTTCCCAAAGCGATCATGATTAATGAACTGTGGGTATTCAAATAACAAATTGGTTATTTTATGACTAATTTTTAAATTCAATTTTGCTCTGAAACGCATTCAATTGACAGTTTTTTGTTACTTAGGAACTATATAATGTGCGTATTCGTCGACTTTTTGATAAAGGGTTAATACAGGTTGTTTCTAAATTCATGGTCCAAACTTTAAGGGGTGATAGTACACATCAAGACAAACAATATTTAAATAGGAAACCAAGGGTCCCAAAGTCTTCCAAAGGAGATAGGCGCCATTAAAGTTTAGGGTCCAAAAATTCAAATGATTATGAAAAACAGAAAAATTGGTCGATTCGTTTGCGGTTTTCACTAAAATTATTCTTTATGTCAGTATTGTCTTGAAAATAAATTATAAAGATAAATTTCAAAAAATGACGATAGAGAGCGCTTTAGAATTTAGAGTAACGAACAACTATTTTTTACCGTTATTTTTTGCATCTCATTAAAGGTTTCGTAAGCTTAGACTTAAACTTAAATTTTGAGCTCAAAATCTGAATAGTTGGAAGCAGTTAAGTAGCACAAACTTAATTGTGTTCAGAGGGTTTTAAATTCAAATGATTATAAAAAACGGAAAAATTGGTCGATTGATTTGTGGTTTTCAATAAAACTATTCTTTATGTCGGTATTTTATTGAAAATGAATTATAAAGATGAATTTCAAAAAATGCCGATAGAGGGCGCTTTAGACTTTGGAGTAACGTACAACTATATTTTACCGTTATTTTTCGCATCTCATAAAATTTTCTTAGAAGCTTAGACATAAACTTAAATTTTGAGATGAAAATCTGAATCGTTGGGAGTGGTTAAGTAGAGCAAACTGAACTGTAATCAATGGGGGTGGGGAGGTTCAAATTTCAAATTATTTTAAAAAACGGAAAAATTGGTCGATTCGTCTGCCGTTTTCGCTAAAACTATTCTTTATGTCAATATTTCCTTGAAAAAAAATTTTAAAGATTAATTTAAAAAAATACCGATAGAGGGCGCCTTAAACTTTAGAGTAACCAACAACTATTTTTAAGCGTTATTTTTTGTATCTAATTAAATGCTTGCAAATGCTTAGACTTAAATTTTGAGCTCAAATTCTAAATCGATGGAGGGGTTAAGAAGCGGAAACTGAACAGTGTTCAGTAGTTAAAATGTACCCTTCCCACCCCTCGAACACATTTCAAATTTCCGCACTTAATTACTCAAAACGATGCAGATTTTGAGCTCAAAATTTAAGTTTGAACTTTTACAAGCATTTAATTAGATACAAAAAAAAACCGGTTAAAAATAGTTGTTGGTTACTCTAAAGTTTAAGGCGCCCTCTATCGGTATTTTTTGAAATTAATCTTTAAAATTTATTTTCAAGGAAATATTGACATAAAGAATAGTTTTAGAGAAAACGGCAGACGAATCGACCAATTTTTCCGTTTTTTAAAATAATTTGAAATTTGAACCTCCCCACCCCCGTTGAACACAGTTCAGTTTGCTCTACTTAACCACTCCCAACGATTCAGATTTTCATCTCAAAATTTAAGTTTATGCCTAAGCTTCTAAGAAAATTTTATGAGATGCGAAAAATAACGGTAAAATATAGTTGTACGTTACTCCAAAGTCTAAAGCGCCCTCTATCGGCATTTTTTGAAATTTATCTTTATAATTCATTTTCAATAAAATACCGACATAAAGAATAATTTTAGTGAAAACCGCAAATCAATTGACCAATTTTTCCGTTTTTTATAATCATTTGAATTTAAAACCCTCTGAACACAGTTAAGTTTGTGCTACTTAACTGCTTCCAACTATTCAGATTTTGAGCTCAAAATTTAAGTCTAAGCTTAAGAAACCTTTAATGAGATGCAAAAAATAACGGTAAAAAATAGTTGTTCGTTACTCTAAAGTCTAAAGCGCCCTCTATCGTCATTTTTTGAAATTTATCTTTATAATTTATTTTCAAGACAATACTGACATAAAGAATAATTTTAGTGAAAACCGCAAACGAATCGACCAATTTTTCTGTTTTTCATAATCATTTGAATTTTTGGACCCTAAACTTTAATGGCGCCTATCTCCTTCGGAAGACTTTAGGACCCTTGGTTTCCTGTTTAAATATTGTTTGTCTTGATATGTACTATCACCCCTTAAAGTTTGGACTATGAATTTAGAAACACCCTGTATATATTTTTTTAAAGCTGTCAAAGTGAGCACTTCGCAAAAAAATTTCCCAAAGCGATCATGATAAAAGAATTGAGGTTGTATTCAAATAACAAATTGTTTATTTTATGACTCATTTTTAAATTCAATTTTGCTCTCAAACGCATTCAAATGGCAGTTATTTGTTATTTAGGAACTGTGTAATGTGCCGTATTGGTCAGATTTTTGATAAAGGGTAAATATATATTTAAAAAAAGCTGTCAAAGTGGGCACTTCGCAGAAGATTTCCCAAAGCGATCTTGATTAAAGAATTGTAGATGTATTAAAATAATAAATTGGTTATTTTATGACTCATTTTTAAATTCAATTTTGCTGTCAAACGAATATAATGAACAGTTTTTTGTTATTTAGGAACTATATAATGAGCATATTGGTCAATTTTTTAAATAATGTAAAAATAAAATTCAAAATATGTTGCCGAAATGGGCATTTGAGTAGAATTTCGTTTAATATGATTTTGATAAAACCAGTTCTTACAGAAAAATGAAATTAAAAAATTTTTAAAAGCGGCTGAATAAAGTAGTTAAACTGGGTTTATCTCTAATCTTTTTTTTTTTTTCTTTTTTGAGATGAAAACTTTTCGAAATCTACCTCTGCCTATAGGCCATGCCGACAGGGATTTTTTATTATTGATAAATAACAAGGTTGTATCTTTATTTTTTAATAGTCAAAGTTGGGTTATTCATATATGTTTACTCGGTATAGCAGTGGATATATACAGGGGCGTAGCTAGAAGTAACAATAGGGGGGGGGGGGCTCAAGAGAATGTATCGGGGGCTTATATTTTTTCTCTCTCTCTACGCAGAAAGATAAATTAGTGCCTATTCACATTGTAGGTACTATGCTTCTTATTAAACTGTTGTAATAACTTCTTTTAATGCTAAGAAAAATATATGATGATGAAAATTTTCAGCGTGTAACTGGTGTAAAATTAAACATGTTCGCTTCATATGTACAAATAGGATGTGAAATTATTGAAACACTTATTTTAGATACAATTTAGTAATTCTGAAAAACTGTGAAAGGGTCTCAAAACTAAATTAGACTTTTAAACAGAATTTCATTTGGATTTTTGGAACAAAAATTCATTTACTGACCTTGGAATCTTTTCTAAGTGAGGGAATTTAGAATATTTTAGGGGGGGAGGGCTGGCCCCCTTAGCTATGGCCCTGGATATATATCTTGATAAATTTAACGATTAGTGTTGCCAGGAGTTGCGGTTTACACGGGGCGTCCCGATTTTCAGAGGCTACAAAAACACAGGGGTAATGCTTATACCGTGTTACAACTGCGCAGGTCGCAAAAAATCCCAACTTTTCATGATGCGCAATTTCTTTTAACAATCTTTTTGTACTATCATGCTATTCGTTAGACTGCATTGAGTTCAAATTAATTAGTACCTTTGACAGGGTTCGCACAGCTCTACCACTAAAATTTAAGCATATTTTCAAAGTATTTCACAGCAGAAAATTTTTGTAAAATCTTTAAATAAAGGTAAGGACTGAGAAATCTGTGTTTGAAAAATTAAATGTTATTATTTTTCTTTTTAATAGTGGTGTCAGAGTCCTTAAAAAATATAAGGAATGTGCGAAACTTGTTTGAATAACAAGTCGGCAATCGCACAACAAGCGTAACAAATGAGGTGCATTCGTACTATAACGATGTTTCAAAAATATTCAGATCCTGCTGTTATTGCATACAGTACTTCGGATACAGTATAGTGGTCGAAATCTTTTGTGTGTTCCTGTAAATACTATCTGTTGTATATTATACACAAAGTAACTTGTAGTATACCTCAACAACGTATATCAATTTCATAAAATGTGAAATAGTTTCATATAATTAAAACGAGCCCCAAACAATGTTTCCTCCCCTCCCCCCCTCGTTCAATTATGTAATGAAATACTTCTGTGTGGCCCTGTAAATTAATGATAAATATTTTGTGCACCACAGATTGTACAGAATGTATATTTTATAGTACATACTTTTATATCAGTTTCAGTTAGCACATACTTCTATATCATTTTAGTATATACTTGCATATCAGTTTTATTATACTCGAAAGAGTGCAACATTATTAAAATGTGATTGAAGCTGTTTAACATTGGTCGTAATGTAGCGAAACAATTTTGATTGTCCCAGTAATTAAACTATCCATCCAATTTTCATAAAAGTTGAAATGACTCACCACAATTATGCAAAAATTATGCAGTTTACATTTGAAACGATTCGGTTGGATAGTTTTTTCTTTTTCTTTTTTTTTCTTTTTTTTTTTTTTTTTGTTATATGCGGATTGAGGGGCTTACTGAACGACGACTATAGGTGATATGTATTTACATAATTACGACCGCACCTAAAAAGAACCTGTCCAAAAAAAAAAAAAAAAAAAAATTGTACTGTCCCTTTAGATAAACTCTGTTGAGAAAAGATTTATCATAATAAAAAATTTGTATTGTCTCTTCAGGAAATCCCTGTGAAAAAAAAGACCTATCTATAATAAAGGATTTGGTACTGCCCCTCAGAGTCCTCGCTAAGACTTTTTACTGGTGGGGGAGAGAGGCTTAAATTGCCAAGTCAAAATTAAGTATTTACACCAACTCAGTAAAAAGCATACATAAATAGTTCTGGGCGTTTGAAAACTAGTTTTATAATTTTACCAAGATATCACAATTAGAAAATGCAATATAGTTTTTATTTGTAAAATTTTTAGTAATATTTTAATTATATTGGTAACTTTCAGGAAATCTATCAATAATAGAAAGTGTAATATAGTTTTTTATTAAATTATGAACTAATTTGCCAGTTCAGTTTGTAAATTTGCCAACTGTGACAGCATGTGCAAATGTTTGGGGGGGAGTCTCCTCCCCTTAGCGAGGCCCCTGCTGCCCCTTCAGGAAAATCCCGTGAAGACAAAATCTATATCGATGATGAAAAAATTGTATTGTCCCTCAGAAAAACCCTGCAAGACAGAAGCTATGTCAATAATGAAAAATTTGTATTGTCCCTTCAAAATTAAAAAAAAAAACTTGTGAAGAAAGAATTTATTATCATGAAAAATTTGTATTTTTCCTTCAGAAAAACCCTTTGAAGACAGAATTTATTTATAATGAAATATTCTATTGTCCCTTAAGGAAAACACTGTGAGGACAGACGCTGTATCGATAATGAAAAAATTTGTATTGTCCCTCCAGAAAAAAAAAACAAGAAAAACTATTAAATATGAATTTATCATCATGAAAAATTTGTATTTTCCCTTCAGAAAAACCCTGTGAAGAAAGAATTTATCTATAATTAAATGTTCATATTGTCACTTAAAGAAAACACTGTGAGGACATACTCTCTTAAAACGAAAGAGTGGATTTGGCTGCTCAAGAAAGAGTTCTAATTTACTGGATCGTGAATGAGCTGATTTTTAAGTGGTCCACTCTTCTTGACTTGCTTTCTTCTATTTCTAATGCACTCATTGAGATCGGAAACTAAGCAAGTGAATTCGAGAAGAAAACAGATCATTCCCGCGTTATTTTCATCCACCGCTGGCGCTGCTGTCGACCTGACCTTGCAAAATACAAGATGGAGGATTTCCGATCCGAATGCACTGCACGCTGATTTTCGATGCATCTTAAAAGTTCGTGGTTTCCTCAAGATTATTTGCTAAAGAAGCCGATATTTTACGAAGTAAGTACTATCAAAGTATTTTATTTACATTATACTATCCTTTTAATAGATTTCTCTTCTCTTTTTTTTTAATAAACAATTAATGTTAATACTCATACGTACCGTACATAACAACCTTGAAATAAAATGGTGTATCAAGCGAAGTAAAAATTGCCTTATAATGTAAATACTTAGTTCATTTAACAGTCTTGTAGTATAAAAGTTTTGAAGAATTAAGTTATGCAATTATTACATCTGTATTTAATGAAATTTATTTATAGATGTTCAGGCTGGTTACAAGTGCTTATTTTTTAGTGTACTCCTATTTCTCAATTTTGCTAATATTGTTAAGGGATGGAAAACCCTATATAAACACGAAAAACAAAGTCCTCTTGTATTTTGATCTACATGTTGCTGCATATAATGAAAGAAAATAGTGTGTATATAAACACATTTCTAATACTCTTGCATTCTTAACGTTTGAACATGTGTGTACTTTGTTACTGTTTTGTTTGGCAATGCTTTACATTGCTATTGAGCAAAATTATTGCATGCATGGTCTGTATTATTATAGTTTGTTTAATATTTAAAAGTATTTAGCTACATTGTTACATAAAAATTGCTTTAAAAGTAATATTGTTTTCTTGCACTTGCTTTCAGGTAGGTTTAAATGAGGATTTATCAACAAAACGTAGACAAATATATTTTTTTTCTTTCTATACCGGTAAATACAGGTATCATTTCCCAAATATTATGTTCCTGATTTCTTTAACAATGAATTATATGGCAGGTGAATGTGAAACGGTGGGAGAATTTCAAATTTTGGAATGAAATGATTTTATAAACTTTTAATAACTTCAATAATAGTATTTTCACAAAAAATATAATTGTAATAAATGCAAGACTATTTAGATGTTATAAAATGTTACTGAATTGGTAAATCTAAAATAACTATTGAAGCAAATCCCTTTCCTTTCAGAAATGTTTTGTGATATCATTGCCTTCCCCTAAATGCCCCACCAGTGGCCCAGAGGTTGGGACCTCTCAACTGGTAGACGGCAGGTGCTGGGTTCGAACCCAATCGTGGCTGTCGGCCTAACCGTTCGGAGTTTTCCGTGGTTTTCTTCGAACCTTGCGTAAATACGGGTTAGGTTCCCTTAGAAAGACCCCCACGGAGGGCACTCCCCCTGGTCCTATATCCCTAGCGTAGATAATCGGACGACAAAAATCAACCAACCAACCAACATTCCCCTAAATTGGTAATGTTAAGATGCACTGCCCCTTAGCAATATCATGATCTCTTTTGATAATTTGCACAGCACATAAATGTAGGAAGTATTTAAGTTGATGTGTGATCACGAGGCACTGAATTTAGTTTTAAGCTTTCTTTACATTCAAAATTTATCTTAAATGAGGCACTGTAATCCCAGCCCAAATGCTTTAATAACATGAGTAAAAAAAAAAAAAAAATTCAAATTGTGCTTTTTAGCTTATCATAGGTGGTCCTTTAAACCAGCATTTTGTACTTTTTAAGAGTAACTTTAAAAACTATTTGAAAGAAAAAATTGAAGTTTTGGATTTACATAAGGCAGGACATAATAAATATAAATTAATCAATAAAATTGTAGGTTGTGCAATTCATATCATAATTTTTTTCAATAATACATTTATGTTTTGATATTAGTATTAGTACTATAACCACACAAAAAATATTCACAATTATAATTTCAGGAGATAATTATAGCAATATGAAAATATAAATTAACATCAGAAGCTCAAAGTTTTAAGTGTTTGATTCAAAAACTTATTATCCAAATGACATTTCTTTTTTAGGCATAATTTGAACATTATAATTCAATCGTTCACAATTATCTTGTGAAAATTCGGTGTAGCCATTAAAAGACAAATTTTGGACTGGTTTTGATTTGCAGGTTGGCCTACTAAAAAATTTATGTATATTATTTAAAATTAGTTAATTTCCTATTGTTTGGTACTAGTAACTTTCTTTTACGATTCTTACTGTAGAGTTAGGAGTGTTTACTTTTTTCCCCTGCGACTGTATACAGCGTTCGAAATTCTTAGTGGACTGCTGGTATAAGACCACCAAAAACTCAATCGAACCACCAACATTGTTGTTTTGCAAGACTGGTAACTTTTTTTCCCTCTGTCTGATATGTAAATTTTCCCGTTTCTGAAAAAAAAAAGAATTATTTGAAAAAATATGTATAAAAAAGGAAAGGAAAAGTATATACCAATTATTAATAAATAGTACATATATTTTTTGAAACACCCTGTATGTATAATCCTGCATTTTTTACAGAATAATCAAGCCTGGCTGATAACAAGTTCTACTGATTACTTATTGTGTAGATTCGAATAAAAAGTGTTCCAGAATCTGACTGAGGTGCTCCTATAAGTGATACATTGCCATCAACAAGGTCGGTTCTAGTGAAAACCTAAGAAATGTGGTTTTACTTTTATTTATTTAATTAATAATTATGTTTGTATGTGACTGTCATCTTATTTTTTTCATTCACTTCCTGTTCACGTATATTTAAAATTTGGAACTGGGGCAGATGTAAACGTCACAACTTTTCACTAGTTGTATTTTATTATTATTTTGAAAAAAAAAATAAATAAATAAGTTCTTGACATTTTGTTTGTCCTCTGCAGCCGAAACCACTGTTTATAGATTTTAAAAGTAGAGTTCCATTTCCAACTTTCTAGGCAAATAACTTTTCTTCATTTATTTAAATTTTAATGTTCTAGCATATATTATGAATGAGTAATTTTGATAAATAAATTCTTCTAAAATTGAGAAATGTTAATAATTTGTCAATTTAACTCTAGTGGGAATGTAAGGTGCTTGTGAATAGTCTAGTTGGGCACATGTAAACAGTTCATAAGAGTGGGTCTCAAAAATCATTCTGCGATTCTGTTTCTTTCAGTTAACTTCACGAAAAATAACTTAATCTCCAATATCTATTGTTTTGCTGAAATAGATTTTTTGTCATATATTTAACTTTGTATCGAAATTTTCACATCTGTCAATAAGTGCAGAAAAAGAAATAAGCTTTATTTATATTTAATTATAATTTAAATACATGTAAAGTTTTCCAGGGTTCATACAGACTTTAAAAGTATTTAAAAATTCCTTACATTTCAATAGTCTTTATTATTATTTTTTTAATTGAAAGTCCTCCCCCTCTTTTTATGCGAGCTAAATATTTACTGCAAATCCATAAAATATAAATCGACAAACATTCATAATCCACCCCCTTTAAAGAAATCAGGGTTCTTTATTATAATTCTAATTTCTGATTGGACATCTTAAGGCCACTGTCCTCGCTCGAGGAAACGCTCGCGAGCTAATGCTATTCCTATGGGGAAGTATTTTTCTAAATACTCTTTCGAATTTTGACATTTTTGAATTTTTTTTTTTTTTTTTTTTTTTTTTTTTTTTTGCATAAAATAGTTGAGGTGCATGCCTTTTTTACTTTTTCGATTTTGGTTGCAGATATTTTTTACAAAGTTAGTTTCCCTCTCAAAACCGGTTTTGAAACTGGAATAGCCATAGGAATAGCATTAGCTCGCGAGGACCAGGGGCCTTAACTGACTGTTTCGTTTTCCTGTTGAGGTGTGGAAACTTCATATCCGCATAGTTAGTGCTGAAACTAGCCTCTTTTGTGCCTGGGACAAACATGGATTTTGACACCTCCCACCCCCTCACACTTAAAAGTAAATTTACAAAAAAAGGGGGGCATTTTGTGATTTTTAAATACGTAACATAAACTATGTAATTAGCTTTGTCAAACATTGATTGAGTAAAATCTTGAGTATTCCGCGCAATTGCCTCTCCTCCATTGTCAGATGATATAGAAGAACATTAGAATGCTGTTCACAAAAAATTTTCAAAGTTTGCAGACAATTTTGATTTTTTTCTTTTACAAATTAATTCAAAAAATTAAGATATTTTCTATTAAATATTGAATATTTCTAATCTATTTTATATTAGATCAATTCACATGTTCGAAGCTTTTTCTAAAGAGAAATAAATATATTCACCATTGCAGACTGATTTTAATCCTATACCCAAAAAATGATCTGAACCTGCTACATCCAATGCTTATTGCTGATATAAAGTGTTAAAAATAGAAGTTATTTATATTCAATAATCTGACATACATAAATTATTAAGAAAAAGAGAAAATGTCATTAGATTTCTTCTGAAAAAAAAAAAAAAAAAAAAAAAAAAAAAAAATTGTTTTTTTTGTTTTTTTTTTATATAGAAAAAAACCAGTTGGTTTAAACTAAACCGTTGTTTAAACCAAAAGGAGTAAACAGTTGTTTAAACCATAGTTAAAACCAATTGGTTTAAACCGTGTCAACCCTGGTCTAATTGTTGTAAGTTCTATCTTGTATTATATAAATATGCAAATATATAGAAAAACAACTAAAAATCCACAAAAACCTGTATTGGTTGGGTATTTGCCAGCGCTGATACATTTTGAAAGTAACAACAAAGGTGAATTTTCAACAATATTTTATAATGTTGCTTTTAGAACTTTCATTTTAAATTTGTTTTTAAAATGGTGATTTATTTTAAGATTGTATCAGAAGTAACACCATGATTTAAACAAGCGGATAAGTGTAATCGCACAGGATTTATTTATTCATGATTGGCTGAATTTTCAGTAGTGTAACATTTATAAAGCTAAAATTTTTAGTGTATGGTTCATTTTTTGTTTAGACTATGGATGGGAAATTTTATAAAACATTTAATCTGAAAGCTGCAAAATATTTTAATATGTTCATAATCATTCCTTAACATTATATTTATTGCTATTTAACTTAATTTCAATATTTTCTTTTAACACAGGAAAATGGTGATTTCAAGGAGGAGTAAAATTCTACTGTGAGGAGTCAAATTCAACAATCTTATTTAATCTCAAGGATCCTCAACAAAGTGTCTATTTTGCCTAAGATTTTAAAAGTTGGACAAACCAGTGGACAGATTACAATATGCTCTTTATGTATTTAATGTTTAATGCAAATGAACTGTTATATTTATAAAGGTCCTGTTGAAGATGTTATTGAAACTTGTTTATCTGATGTTGGAAAGAATTGTTATCAATTAATGTTAGGTTTATTTTGTTCTTGCTAAATAAAATGTTTTTGTTGTTAAATAAAATTAGTTTTTTTTCTTTCTTGCAACATTCTAAATTGCACATTTGGCTCTAACTTTTGACACAAAATGCTGCAGTCTTATGCTTTTGTATTTATTTAAAAGTTAGTTGATTTAAGAAACATTGAATAAAATGAAAATTAAAAGATTAATTAAGAAGAAATAAGTTATTCTTGAATATAAATTCAAGTTTTAACAAATGTTTTAAATGATATAAAGAATAATTGCACATGGTCAATAAATCCATTTCTCAGTTATTTCTGCATTTAACTTTTGTACTACAATATTTAGTGGAAGGTTTTTCATACAATAAAATAATTGTCCATAATCAAAATTTTAGCTATACAAGTTTTTTAATGGCATTCCTCCACATTTCCCAATTGCAATGTGCTTATATAAATGCTATGGGTAACAATTATTTTATCTAAGATTTCAAAGCCATTTCAGATTTCAAACTAAACAATTAAAATATTTTTTTTAAAATTTAGTCAGTTTAAGAAATATAAGATTTTGATTGAGATTTAAATCTAGGAATAATTACAAGGTATCATGGGTTGATGTTTATCCATTTAAAATATTTTCAATTTCATTTATTTAAACCCTGCGCTGGCCATGTGTGTGTGGGGGGGGGGGAATACTTTTTTTAATTTAGGTTTTATGTTTTTTAATACTTTCTTTTTCAAAACTGGTTCTGAAACTCATATTAATATTTAAAAAAAAAATTAACCAAAATTGCAAAAATAAAAACTATCCCACTTACAGATCATCTTCAAATATTCTATCCCCCCCCCCCCCAAAAAAAGTAAACATTTTAAAATCCAAGCAAGATTATTGAAAATAACTTCTGCATAGGATTATCTAAACTCTTAAGGGGAACAATCAGCTTCTGACATTGTGGTGCTGAAGTTGAATCGTTGGGCTGATATCAAGTATATTTTTTCAATATTTTTTTAGTAAGATGCCTAAGATTGGTTTATTTGATTGAAATCATAAATTTTCAATAAAAAAATAGTTATTTACAATTAAATCAGAAGCTAATGAAAAAATTAAAATTGTATAAAAGCATATCTGAAGCTATAAGTATCATTGGAAAATATGTAAACTTGATATTGCCCAAGAAAGGAAAGAAAAAATCCAATTAGCACCACAGCATCAGAAGCTGATATTCTGTTTAATGTTGTTCGGGTGCTGTTGTACAGTTATGCAAATTTAGGCAGTTTGCATGAATAAGTGTTTTCAAATTTACAATTTTGAGATCACCAGTATTTTTATTTTAATGAATATATGTACTTTTAAATTTAACAAAAGAAAATACTGATGTTAAAAATTTCTGATTTGACAGAATAATAACAAATTCATGTAAGCTCTATTTAATTTTGTATAACGATTCAATTGCCTTTTCCCCTAAATTGACATAGGAAACAGTTTCATTGAATTAGAAAGAAAAAAATGTTTTTATGATTCATTAGAGAACTTTCAGTCATGTAAATTAGAATGTTTTAAGTCTTGTTAATTAAAGACTTGTAAGAAATATTGGAGAATCCATGTTAGTTTTCCAATCTCTCTCTCTATATATATATACATATATATATATACCCTTGTAACGTCAATAAACAGAAATTTAAATCAGAAATGAGAATTTAATTGCAACACTGAAAATATGGCAATAATTCCATGTTATATTGAATTTCATTGATAAAAATTAATCGAGGATTACTGAATTTAGTTTTAAATGATGTGATTTTATTTAAACGATTTAGAAATCACGAGATTTTTGTAATTTTAAGCAATTTTGCTTTTCTTAAGAGTGACTTTATTCAATTCTACAAATTCAAGGAGTTTTGGATTAACTCTTAAATGAGTTGATTTCATTCATGTATGAATTCGTTACAAATCGCCTAAGTGCTACTGGATTAAATCAAAAATGACAACATTTCATTCCAACTTGAAGTGATAACAAATCTCTCAAGTGCTACTGGAAATAGTTAAATTAGTTCACTTCACTCAAATACGAGTTGGCTGAAGCTAACTCAAGTGCTACTCGATTTAATCCTAAAGACTTCATTTCACTCAAGTATGATTTGGTTACAAATCGCTCAAGTGCTACGAGATTCAGTCTTAAATGACTTCATTTCACTCAAGTATGACTTGATTACAAATCACTCAAGTACTACTGGATTTAACCTTTATTGATTTGATTTCACTCAAGTATGAGTAAAATGGAGATCACTTAGTCATGAGTTGATTAAAAACAACTCATTCACTTGAGTTGTTTCAGCTCTTCTTGAGAAGGTTCCTTTCAACATGGGAAAAGAGTGGATTTCAGCTCAACTTGAGTTATTTCAGCTTTTTCGTTTTAAGAGAGTACGCTATATCTCTAAAGAAAAATGTGTATTGTCCCTTTAGAAAAACTCTGTGAACACAGAAGCTATATCGATAATGAAAAAATTGTACTGTCTCCTCAGGAAAACACTGTGAAGGCAGAATCTATATCAATAATGAAAATTTTGATTGTCCTTTTAGAAAACCCATCGAAAACGGAAGCTTTGTCAATAATGAAAAACTTGTATTGTTCCTTTAGAAAAACCTCGTGCAGACAAAGGCTATACCGATAATGAAAAAATTGTATTGTTCCTTCAGGAATAACCTCTGAAGAAAGAACCTGTCATAATGAAAAATTTGTATTTTCCTTTCAGAAAAACCCTGTGAAGAAAGAACCAATCTGTAATGAAGGATTTGTATTGTCCCTTCAAGAAACCCCTGTGAGGACAGAAGCTATATCGATAATGAAAAAAGTGTATTGTTCCTTCAGAAAAATCCTGTGAAGACAGAAACTATATTGATAACGAAAAATTTGTATTGTCCTTTTAGAAAAACCCTGTGAAAAAAGAACCTGTCTATAATGAAAAATTTGTACTGCCCCTTTAGAAAAATACTGTGAAGAAAGAACCTATCTATAGTAAAAGATTTGTACTGTCCCTTCAGGAAAACCCTGATGTGAAAACAGAACCTATATCAATAATGAAAAAATTGCATTATCCCTTAAGAAAAACCCTGTGAGGACAGAAGCTATATCGATAATGAAATATTTCTATCGTCTCTTCAGCAAAACCCTGTGAAGAAAGAACCTATCAAAATGAAAAAAAAAATTATTGTCCCTTCAGGAAAACACTGCGAAGACAGAAGCTATATTGACAATGAAAAATTTGTACTGTTCCTTTAAAAAAAAAATCCCTTTGAAGACAGAAGTTATATTGATAATAAAAGAATTGTATTGTCGATTTAGAACAACCCTGTGAAGAAAGAACCTATCTATAATGAAAAAATTGTATTGTCCCTTCATGAAAACACTGTGAAGACAGAAGCTATATTGACAATGAAAAATTCGTATTTTCTTTTCAGAAAAACCCTGTGAAGACAGAAGCTATACCGATGATAAAAATTTTGTATGATCTCTTGACAGAAGCTATATCGGCAAAGAAAAATTTGTATTCTCCGCAGAGCTCGAGGCTGCACTGGGCCCAAGGCCTATCACTATTTTTAGGGCCTCCTCGCTTCAAAATTGTAGCTAGATTCTCCCCCCCCCCTCTCCCCGCCGTAAGCATACCAAAGGTTATCATTAGATTTTATTCGTAGATTAGGTTTGTAGACTTCCTGGAATTTTACGACCAGAAAATTCTACGGTAACAGTATTTTGTTATGGAAAATTTCAGACTAAAAAAGGCGAAATTCCGCGCGTTTAATCTAGATTTATTTTTTTTTTACAAAAATTACTGATATTTCTTTTGGAAAATTCCCTGAAGCATAAAAACTCTGTTATTAGTTTTTGAGAAAATAATTGCTGGAAACGGCAATTTACAAAAATATTTTCTAAACTATTTTATTAAATTTGGACCCTCAAACACTGGGCCCAAGGCAACGGCCTAGTTGGCCTGTGCGGTAATCAGGCCCTGTATCTCTGTTTAAAAAAATCCTGTGAAGAAATAAACTAAAGGACTTCGCCACTTGGTATTTTTTTTCAATTTTATTGGCAAATTGGCATCATTTGCTCTCTTCTCTCTTTCATCCGCAGCAAAGAAATGAAAAAAAAAAAGAAAAAGAAAAGAAAAGAAAAAGAAAACTTGCCGCTATTAAAGAAATTTAATTAAAATTTAAAACAAATTGATTTTTCAATAAAATTATTGAATTATATATTTACATGTAAATATCAAAGAGAAAAAAAAACTTTAGAAATTATAACATACAAAGCGAATTTGAAGTGAAAATTACATAAAATATATTAAAACTATACATTTAAAATAATTTTCTTATAGACAATATTCATGTGACATCACAGGGAATCAACTGGTATAAAAATAGTGCGGCTAACAAATTTGTTTAAATATTCGATTACTTGAAGCAGCATAAAAAAAGAAACAAAAAATAGAAAGAAAAAAAATAAAAAAATAAATAAAAAATAATCAGATGAGGTAATCCCAAATCTTTCTTCTATCTTATGCATGTTAATACTTCCTGAAAAATGCATCATAGTAGCGCCACCATTTAGGTGATTTAAAACCAAAATTTAGTCAGCAACAACTTATGTCAACTTATAACTAAATTCGAAGTTTGATGAAAATCAGTGCATTAATTTACAAGATAACTGCAAAATTAAACTACTGCAAAATCTTAAAAAAAAAAAAAAAAAAAAAAAAAAAAATCTCTATAACAGCGCCACATGTTGGGTAATGTACACCAAAATCTAATCTAGATCAATTTTTTAATCAGGTGCTAACTGAATCTGAAGTTTGATGAAAATCCATGCATTAATTCTTGGGATACAGCTATTGCGAAATCGTGAAAAATGCAGCATACGAGCGCCATCTGTAGGGCGATTTACACCAAAAGCTAAACAACACTAATATTTATCAGAAACTAATTGAATCTGAAATTTTAGAAAATTCCGTGCATTAGTTCTTGAGCTAGAGCTATTGCGATAATCATTTGATCAGATAAGGCAACATGGCAGTGCCACCTGTTGAGCGATCTGTAGAAAAACGTAATAAATACCATATTATATCAAGCACTAACTAAATATAAAAGTTTTTTAAAAATCCATGTACTAGTTCTTGAGCTATGGTTACTGTGGAAATTGTAAATAACGCAGCATAGCATCGTCACCTGTTGAGAGATATACACTAAAAACTTATCAGGTCTAGTTTCTATCAAGGTGTTGCAGAATTTAAATGTTTGTGAAATTCCGTGCATTAGTTCTTGAGATAGAGTTATTGCGGTAATCAAGAATAATGCACCATAGCAGCACCACATGTTGAGCGATTTGCACCAAAACGTAATCAGCACCATGTTATATCAAGTACTAACTTATAAAGTTTTATGTGAAAACTCTAAACAATACAGCATAGCAGCGCCACCTTTTCAGCGGTGTGCACCAAAATTAATCAGATCGAGCTTATATCAAGGTTTAACAGAATATGAGACTTTGTGAAATTCTTTACATTAGTTCTAGAGATATAGCATCCACAAAATTTTTGTCACATACAGACAAACTGACTGATAGACAGACAGCTATTTTATAAAAACATGTTTTTCAAGTTTTCTGACTCCTCAAACGTGTAAAAAACGTCGAAAACTAGATTTTGAAAATTTTCACAAATCCAATACTTTGTTCTTGTAAAGATAGAAGAAAGCAAAAAGGGAGAAAAAAATGAAACAAATGTAGAGCACAGAACTCAAACCCATGGGTTTGAGTGCTAAAACGATGCATCGTGTCAAGTACAAACCACTCTGGTTATTCTACAACTTGATTTCCTGTAAAACCTCTACAAAACATTATAAGTGGGCAAATTAGTGATAGGAAGTAGAAACGGACAACGCTACAGCAGATAGAATGTTTGTTTGTTTATTGAACAACATACATCTGACTTGTGTGCTCGACATGAAGCCTGCTTATAAGCCATCGTCAGTATACAGGGACGAGATAGCACACAAGGAAATATTACAACACACGAGAAGTACAACCAGGAGCTCCACACAAAGAGTGTGTGCAATGGAGCCAGTGGGATTCGAACCCACAACCTCACGATTAGCGGCGTGATGTCTTAACCACTCAGCCACGGAGGCCCAGCAGATAGAATAAATTGGGGTCTCCGTGGCCGAGTGGTTAAGACACCACGCTGCTAATCGCTTGCGAGCGTAGGAGATTGTGGATTCGAATCCCACTAGCTCCATTGCACTCTTTATGTGGAGCTTGTGGTTGTACTTCTCTTGCGTTGAAATAATTTCCTTGTGCTATCTAGAGCCTCTAGAATTATGGGCCGGAGCATCACCGCCATATTTAGGTACACTGTGGGTACATCCCTGCTTCTTGGCTACCACAGAGGCGACTTTAGCGCCTTATTGGCGATCTCAAGAAATTTGTTTATCATATATTACTTGAACTGCAAGTAATGCATCATTTTGTAATGCATCATCTATGTGATAAACGGAAAAAAAGTGACTGGAAGAAAGTGACAGAAAAAACAAATGCTGAAAAAATATGATGCAGCAAAAAAGTGACAAGGAACTGATAGATATTAAACTTAATAAATATGTGCTAAAAATAAAATAGTAATGAAGAATGTATTTTTTCTGTTCTAATAAATTATTAAAAAATTAAAAAATTATTATATATTTTATTAACTGATAGTAAATTAATAAAAATAATTGTAAAAATAAATAAAATTAAATATTAAAAATTAGTTTCAATTACAAGAATTGATGTTAAAAATGATAATATTTTATTAACTAATAGCAAATTAATAAAAATAATTGTTTAAATAAATTAAATTAAATTAAAATTAGTTTCACTAAAAAGAATTCATACAAAAATTATATTTGATAGTAATAATTGATAGTAAATTAATAAACATAATTGTATAAATAAATAAAATTACATATTAAAAAATTAATTTCACTGGCAAGAATTAATTTAAAAAATGATAATATTTTATTAACTCATAGTAAATCAATAAAAAATTAAATGTATAACTAATTAAAATCAAATATTAAAAAATATATTCATTAACAAATATATATTTAAAAAATGATATTCTATCAACTCATAGTAAATCAAAAAGATAAATATATAATTAAATAATAAATAATAAACAAATAAATAAATAATGTAATAATTAATACATTAATGTAATGCATAATAATTATACATAATACTTTATATATTATTTAAATATATTGTTTACATAATGCATTAATTATAATTATAGTTAATATATTTTATTAATTATTAAATTATAAATTAGTCATTTATTAAACTATTATTATTACTATTGTTATTGTTAAATTACAATTATTAAATTAAATATGAATAATTTATTATATTTTATTATATTATATATATATATATATATATATATATATATAATCTATTATTTATTATATTGTATAATGCAATATAATTGTACAAAATAACATAATATGTATATATATTGGGATAATATTTATAATATAATATAATTATATTTACATTATTTATATATTTATATTTCAAAATTATTTATAATTTTAATTATCTATAACAATTTATATTTTTTTATTTTTTTAATTATAAAGTTATGTATTAATATGTTATTACGTTATATATTATATTTATATCTACAAAAAATTATATAATTATAATATAATATAATACATTATAAAATATAATACATTAATATAATAAAATAATTAATTAAAATATCTAATACTATATAATAATAATAAATAAATAATAATAATAATAATTAATTGTGCAATTTTTCTTATTTGTTATCATCTTTTCTCAATCATATAATAAATCGATAAAAATTACATTATCATTTCTAACATTTTTGTGATTTAAAACCAAGGCTAACTTATCATAGTATCAAGGCTTGTCATTCGCCAAGTTTCCTTTGACCGCAGTACAGGGGGCGCTGAACTACATGATTTTCACGTTGGTAGCACCATCTAATGTTAGAAACTGAAATGTTTTCCATTATTTCCTATGGGATTATTAGCAGTAGTATGCACCAGATGGCGCTACATACGAGACAAAATCAGTTAATATGTTGGCAGCTATAGAGACAATTTCAACAATAGATTTTCTCCTGAATGCGAGGCCTGATTATGATAAGGGGGCCTTGTTTAAAACATTACTTATTTAAGACATGCCCTCAGAAAACCCGTAACGTATCCCCAAGAGCATGCATACCCTTGATTTGGAACCGCTATCATACGAGAATTATATAAATACAGATATAAAAAATTAAATCTAAAAGAATCGTAATCATCATTTATTTTTACAAGTTTTGACCGACTTTTAAATTTGGCGGTTTCAAAAACCGCGCCAATCATTTCGACGACAGTTGGTTATTTACTTTGTTTGTTTTGTGTTTTCTTCCAGAAATTGGAACGCCTTGTGTCCTTTGCTAAAATGGTTTGAACAATTCATATCAGAGCAACATCTTACCATAAATTTCGTATTTAATTATAACGTGTATTTAATAGAAAATAACTGTCAAAATGCAGCACCGTTGCTCTCTGTTTACATACAAGCGAATGGGCGCTGGGTACATATTGCAAACCCAAAGGCATATCAATGGCGGATGCTTCAGCTCGTAAATCTAGTAGCCCTGACTTACAAGCAGACTTGCATGTCGAGCACACAAGTCAGATGTATGTAATTAATAATAATAATAGAGTAAATTGTTTAGAAATCAGCTATTCTTATATAAGTGCTAAAATATTTAATTACTTAAATGTCTAACGGTGTTAAAATTGATCGCAGTGACATCTGACATCTGCAATCTGCAGGATATTTTCGAAAACTGTAAGACAAAGAATTTTACCCCTGCGACGTATACCGCGCGTAAACAAAAGAAAAAATACCAATAGGCGTAAATAACATTTTAAAACTGCTTTTCAGTATTGTTGCACATTTAAGGGATTAAAATTTTTCGCAAGCGGCAGCGCTGGGACGTCCATAGTGCATGTGTACTAAAGTCCACTCCATATGTTTAAACCTTCTTCCTAATCAGGTGCTGATGAACAACAGACTTTCTAATAGTTATTTACTCATCTAAACTAAAATCTAATTTGTTTAAAAAGTTGATAGAAATTTAAAAGTCGGCATAAAGTAGATAGTCATAGTTTGGGTTGGGGCGAAAAGCCTTCAAATTGCTTCTCTGATATTTAAAAGTACTCTATCTCAAATTATAATTGTCGGAATACAATCTCAAGAAATATATCGTCATATGTTTTTCCAAGTCGTTCATAATGACTAATGTTTGAACAATTTCATTTTTCATGTGTAATTACTGAATCAATTATCCGAATTTAAATTTCTGGACCTTTCAGACGAGTTCATAATAAATAACAATTTCGATATCATTAGATCGCTATATTAGATGAAATGATAATATTAAACAACAGTACTATTGTGCTTGTAAGAAAAAGAACAGATGATAAATGTTATAGGTAGAAAATAAATATACCTGTAATTTTACTTGAGAAACAGATGATATACGGATTCTCATTCTCAAAAATCTAGAAGTTATTTTCATCATTATGATTCACCCCACCCGTTTAAGAGACTCCCCACCCCCTTCACACACACACAACCCATCTCGAAGAACAAAAATATTCTTCCCTGAATACCAAGTTTTCCAGTATATTAATTACCTTTATCCGCCCCCCCCCCCACCGTACACACATACACACTTTCGGAAGGATAAAAGTCTCAGCAGATTGAAATGACCAATTTTCCGAATTCTTTCCCCTCCCACCCTTTGAAAATAAATAAATCAATAGGATAACAGAGTTTAATGAACTAGACTACAGCCCTGTATCTTTTAACAGCTGCATATATTATAATGAAGTGCATATTTTATACATTGTGAATTTAATTGCTTTTTTATATAAAATAATAATAATGATAATAATTGATTAAGTTTCTAGTAAGAAAGTAATCCTATATTACATTTTAGCAGTTTTTAACCTCCTTCTACACACAAACCTACTACTGCACAAAAGCAATTTATTTGACACTAAAATACATTATTAGAGTGAATATTTATTTTTTTAAATGGTAGATCATGAAAAACCTATTGATTAATTATGTTAACAACAAGATTTAATTTTATTCGAGCAAAATTTGTAAAGTAAAAATGGTTTAATTTGAAAGTTGCTTTTTAAAATAATAATTTGTTCATTCAGTTTTACTTTCGAAGTGTGTGTTTTTAATATTAACCAGCAGATGTCTCTTGCGGAAGCAGAAAACTTATGATGTCACAATACTATTGTCAACGCCCAGTCACTACTACTGTCTCTTAGAAGAGACGGTAATTTTTTTTTTATATAGATTTGTGAAAGTCACGCCGGATTCTCTTCGGTAATATTAAATTTACAACTTATAATAATGATCCTTAGCCATTAAATTGGTTTTTGTTATGAAGATGTTATAAAAATATCTTGCCGAAGTGCGATTGAGAGCGAGTTATCGGTGCTATAATTTCAATATGGCGGTTCCAGTATATTAAAAAAACAATATCATTTTATTTATATTTATTTATATAATGTATTTATTTGTGCTGTATAATCTATATTAATCACAGATTCTATCAGTTTTCATATTTAAATGTAATTAAAAGGCTTTGATTGTACATGTAAGGTTTGTTTACATCTATTTGTTTTCTTAGCGTTGTACATGTTACCGCTGTGGGGGAGGGCGATTACCTTTTATTCAAATATCACTATGATCTGGGTTAGTCATTTCATTTTCATACTCTATATGTAATTGAGATTTAATCTTTATTATTATTATTTTTTCCATTCAAAGCATAATGAAATCTTCCAAACTTCATGTGGAGTATTAGGCCTAGATAAATCTAGAGTTATTTATATTTAAATCCTATAATCTTTGTAACTTCTTTATTTGTCCGTAATTTCTTCTGAATTTCGGCAATTGAAGGCTCATTTGTTGTGTTCATCTTAATGTGTTCATCCTTGATCTCATTAAGTAAAAATTTTTAGCATGCTCCAATTTGAATTTTATCAAACTTAATAATATATCCTTGCATAATGCACTGCATTTCATTTACATATTTGCAAAAATATATTGTTTATTCTTGCAGAGTGTGTATGCAGTATGTGTTTAACAGGCTGTTTTTATAATGTTTACATGGTAATATATTATATAATAAATGGTAAAGAAATTTTAATCTTAATTGTTTGGTTCTGGATAGAAATTAAGTGCATTATTGCAAGAGCCTTCTTGCATTGATTTTACAAAAGACTTATATTCCTGCATTACTCTGTAATTTTGTCATGAAATTTTCTGTCTTTTTATTTTGGACAATTATTTGTTGAATCTGGTTTGTTATAAAGCCTAAGCTTCTCAAATGCTGTTAAGCCAGCAAAAATATTTTAAGATGTGACTGTGTTTATATAATTTTCTAAAATTAACTGTAATATCAAGTTGATGCAATTCATGAAATATCAATGAACTACTATGCTAGTAGATAATTATTCTTCCTTAATCAATATATAAAAAAGTGCACTTTTAAGACCCCTAAAAAGCATGTGTGCTGCTGCATTAGTTACTTGTTGCTAAATTATGTGGAGCTTCTCTATATACACCTTTGACTTCATGAACACCCCCATAAAAAAAGTCTGGAGGTGTTAAGTGTGGTGCCCACATTCATTATGAAATGCAACTTATCCACCTATTGGAGAACTGTTCATTAAGGTAGTCTAAACAATTCATGTGAAATGGATAGTGCGCTGTCCTGCTGGAAAACAACTGTCCTTTTTACTGAAAAACCCAGTTGTATACCCGAAAAATATATATATATATTTTTTGGTCTATATCTGGTTTCAAGTAGACTTTAAACAGAATTTTCGGGTACAGTTATGATTGTTTTTGTACCCAACTCATGTAGAAGCCCTAATTAACTTCTACCCATAATCTTGTACTTGTAATGGATTATTAAGAATGATCTAATAAATATTAGGCATTTTCTATCCATAGTTCTATCTATACCAGACATATTTTCTCAATCTCAATTTGTTTTTAAGAGGCTGCTTCAGTCACCTGAAAAGATTCATTTGCTAGGGTCAGGTGGGGTAAAATGGGTATAAAATTCACTACTTTTAGATGTTCAGTTAAAATTTTCTGGTACATATGATAAATTTAAAACTTTTTTTTGGTATTTTCTTTACATTGCATATTCTTGGAATGAAAATACACAATTTTTATTTATTAGGCTACAAAAGTATGTCCATAAAAACATTTAATAGATGTATCTTTGCTATACACATTTTACCCCACGCAGGTGAAAATGGATATAGTATGGGCAGTGGCCCAGCCAGGTGGGTGGTTTTGGGGTTAAAACCCCTCCCAAAGCTAAGAAAGATTGCTATAATTGCCGCTTATATGAATCAAAACTAAATATTTAAATACTTTGGCACATATCGGAATCCGTCGCTTTATTGAATCATATTTCATTTAATAAAGTGATTCAATTAAATGGCGAAGAATCTACTTAAAATTGTGAAAGTGCATTTTACATGGTTTAGTTAAGTAAAAATTGGTTATTTGAACTAAATCACTTTTCTGAGACGTATTATGCTATAAAAAAAAAATGATTTCCTGCCACACAGATGCTCTTTGAGTTTAAGTATTATACAGTGAATATTCTAATTAATACTGATTCTATTGATCGGCGATTCAAATAACTGGCAATCACCTTTATCAGAAACTCAAAACCCCCCCTAGAGCCGAATTCTGGCTGCGTCACTGAGTATGGGGGTAAAATGGATATATGAGAGTTTAACAATGAATAATGTATAAATAGATTTATCAGATATTATAGTGAAATAATATGGGAAATAATGTTACATAAGTCTTAAAAAAAGGCTTTTTTTTATATAAAATTTAAGTTACTAAATAAGAATTTTAACAATGAATCGAGATTAGGCGTAAATGAAGACATTTTTGGTTCCACTTTTTTTTCAACTCTCATTGTCACCCTTTTACATTATAAGTGTTAAGTCTATTTTTCAAGAGCATAACAGTCCAGATTATTAAATGATGATTCATTAAATATTTCTGTAATCTGCTTTTTTCCAATATAATCTGTGGGAACGTCCATTACTTTTATAATCGTTGGAGCATTTTTTCAGAAAAACTTCCAATTATTTTATTATAAAATAAAAAAGGATAAAATTGAAATAATCAATTTAATACCATTGTGTTCCATTTACATAAAATACATCTAATTTGTAATAAAATTTTGATTTATTATATAAACAAATATATTGCTTTATGTTACAATTAGGTGTATTTCATGTGAGTGGACCACAATGGTATTTAACTAATCATAAATTTTTATCTTTTATAATAAAATAATTGGAAGTATTTCTGAAAATTTGCTCTGATGATCGCAGGAGTAACGAATGGGCTTACTCCTGTGTCTTCAGCATCAGGGAAAACATAAAATGCACCAATCTTAGACTTTTACAAAAACTGCACTTCTTATTCATCAGTTTCATTTTCAATAGCCCATAATTTTGCCAATGGACTCTTTGTTTGTCTTTTTTCTCAAATGCAGGATTTTTAATCATGCACCTACAAAAACATTCATTTTTAGTTAACTTTATTCAGAGTTTCCCGATGGGAAAAGGGGCAGGGCACTATTGTTCTAGAAAGGGCACCTTTTACATTCTTGAGGGCACTTTTATAGAGTTGAATCTAGAATTTAGTAGTTTAAAAAATTGTAGAAAAACAGAAATTTCGTCCAAAAAAAAAAAAAAAAAGAAAAATTCAAAATTTTTGACAATAAATTGAAAAAAGTAAAATTTGTTAAAAGATTGCAAAAAAAACCACGGCAAATATTGTTAAAAACACGAAAAAAAAAACATCAAATATTGTTAAAAGATCGCAAAAAACAGCAGATTTTGTTGAATTTTCCTTACTTTTTAAAAAATAATTGTGCAAGATACAAATTTAATTATGAAAATGCTTATTTAAAGTGTAGAAGATAATAAGTATCACTATTGTTCACATTTCTTTTAAAAAGGAGCAAGACGGATTTATTGAAAAAGACATAAAAAAAGAATATTTTTGTTGAATAAAGGTTTTTTTTTTGTTTGTTTAATGAAAGGGTGCTTTCAGGATTCACATATAGAAAGATTTGGACAGTCAAAAATTAATGGTGAATAAAACCGTGAGAAGGGGGGGGGGGTCGTCCCGGGCATGGAAATTTAGAAGGCGCCAAATCTATACTACAAACATCATTTTTGGGCTGTCACGAGAAAAAGTTGGAGGGGGGAGGGGCGTCAAATACTAATTATGCCCTGGGTGCAATTTTCTCTTTGCACGCCTCTGATTGTGCAACAGGAAAATCCACTTTTGGAGCAAAAAAATACAATTTTGAAGCAGGAAAATATTTTTTTAGAACAGAAAAATTCACTTCTGGCATTAACATTTTTTCTGCTTTCTGCCTGTTTAACGAAATTTGCATTTTTTCGTGAACTTTTGATGAAATCTGCCTTTTTTTTTGGGGGGGGGGGGGGGATATTTTGAAGAATTGTGTTTTTTCGCAAATTTTTGACAATTTGTTTTACATGAATTTTTTGACAGAATTCTCTGTTTTATTGTGATTTTTGGACAAAATTTGCCTTTTCTTCGCAAATCTTTTGACAAAATCTGCCATTTTATCACAATTTTTTGACTGAAGCTGCCATTTTTAGTGTTCTTTTAGCGAAATGTGCCGTTATTTGTTAAACATTTGACAAAATTTACCGTTGTATCGCGATTTTTGGATGAAATTAGTCATTATTTACAATCTTTTGAGGAAATCTGCTGGTTGTTTCGGGATTTTGTGACGAAATTTGGCTATTTTTCGTGAATCTTGCCGAAAATTAATCTTTATTTTGCAAATTTTTAATGAAATTTGATGTTTTTTCATGATTTTTTGCCGAAATTATGAGTCTTGTGCAACGCGTAAGAGGGGTTTTTTTTGTTCTGTTGCCTATTTTTTGCATAATTTACATGTTATAGCACATTCACATCATCGCTGGAGGGCTGTGTTTTTTCAAATGTGGGACATGAAGGGCGCTACTTTTTTGAATGAGCTACCGACAAGAAGGGTGCTATTTTTCAAACTAAAGAGCAAGAGTGGCAGAATGCCCCCCCTGAAACCTACTGGGGGAAACTGCTTTATTGATCTCTGGTTATCCATTTGTTTTAAACTGTTCATTAAGGCCTTCATTTGATATAACTAACTTTATTTGTTTTTGTTTGGACATGTTTCATTTTACCTTTGAAGTTTTTATTATGGTTATTTAGAGATGGGGTAGATTAATAGGCTTTAAGAAATCGATTCACTATAGGATGTGTCAAAGACACGCTGATCTTGGTTTATCAACAATTCCTGTTTACTATTTCCCAAATCTTTCAACAATCTCTTCTTAAAATTTCAATTCCAATCAGTACCTGGTATGCCATCTAGAAATGAGCAATGATTTTGTTAAATTTTGTATAATGGATTTCATATCTTTCTGATCTTGAGAAAAATTGCACTGCATATTGTATAAACATTAAATTTTTTTAAAAAACTTATTCTATTCTAATTGTAGTAAAATAAACAATTTTGTTCAGAAAAGATCTATGTAACACCTTAAAAATACTAACAAACATTAAGACTAATACTATACCCATTTTACCCCATTTTCAAAATTTAAAATTAAACAACAAAAATTAAAGATAATTTCTTATTTGCAGTTTGGAAAAGCATTAAGTGCTTAATGAACAAAATGAGGTCAAACAAATGAATTTATATCAAATATCATAAGCAGCAAGAAAAAGTTTAATTAGACAATATATGGCATGAAATTGTCTTCAAAAGATTTTAGTGTTGTCACCAGGATTGCCAGCTATTAGCCAGGCCGGCTTTTTTTGGTTTTAACAACCACTTCAAAAAAGCAGGCTTTTAAAAAAAAATCTTTATATCTAATTCATGTTAAATTTGTATTAATTTATTTTTAATATATTTATAAATATTTTCTACTAAAACAGTTATAAATTTCTATTAAATTTTTTCAAATAAATAAGTTTTTATAACTATATAGTTTTTATAATTGTGGCAACAGAATCGCCCTATTTTCTCTTAAATTTGAAAAAATAGAAATTAAAATGCATATAAAACTTTAAAAATGTCTATTATTATAAAATCCGGTGAATTTCGGTTTTATTTCCTTTGATAATTTGGGTAATTGATTTTATAGTAATTTGTTAGTTTTAGCTTAAAATAATATTTGTTTGAGAGTTAGACTGACCAATATAAGATGTATTTTTTACTATAACTAATTTTGTAGATTTATTATAAATCAATGAAACGGTTCTTTCTTGAACCTTTTTTTTCGACGGGTTCCACCTCATATTAATGAAATAAGACTTGTTAGTTTTCCTCTGGCCTCTGGTAAAAAAAAAAAAAAAAAAAACTAGTAAGAAAAATCATGCATTAAGCAAAGATTATGAAACTTTCCAACGCTTTCTGAAATCTTTAACAAAACTTTGTTATTTAGGGAAATAAGATGCTACTGTCCAAAGTCAAATATGTAATGAAATACTTTTGAACAGCCCTCGATTTGATCCGTTGGCTGATATATATATATATATATATATACGGAGGAGGGTGGTGTTGTCTGGATAAAAACGCAAAGGTTAATTAAAAAAAAAAGAGTGGGTTATTTATTTTTACATTATTTTAACATAATTTTTAAACAGTTTGACACCAATATATGGATATTTGTTTATTATTATCTATAGTAAAATAGTTATATTTTAATTATCAAATTAATTTTAATGTTATTGATATAATTTTTGGTATTATTAATATTATTACTATTTTATTTATTTATTTATTTTTATATTATTTATTTTTTTATATTTTATTTTTTTATATATTTTTTTAATTTTTATTAATTTATTAATTAATTTATTTTTTTATTTTTATTTTATTTTATTATTTTTTTAATTTTTATTATCCTATATTAAGATAATGAGTTTATACTATGTAAAGTCACAATAAATGTTACTGATTAAAGTAACAAAATGGTATTTTAAGTTATAAGTTTTAATATGAATGTTACAACCTAATTCTAATTTTAATTATTTTATTAATTTAATTTTATGTATATATCGATCATTAATTATTTTCTCCGGTTCAATTATATTTCCATTCAGCTTTATCTTTTTTGTTCGTTATGGATAAATCATAGCAAGTTTTTTTTTGTTTCTTCTTTTTCAAATCATTTTTTTCGCCATTTGGCACGCATGACATTCTAATTTAAAAAAAGAGCAACCCTGCTCTTCCTGCTAAGATCCGTTGCTTGAATTACTAACAAACTGGTTTTTCTACGTGATACTGTTTTAGCTCGTATAGTAAACTATTGCATCCTGCTTTTATAATTTATTAACAATTTTATAGCTCTGTCCTCTACATTAATGGGGATAACCAGATAAGTTTCTTCTTTTTTTCTCAATATCTTGTTTTCATACTTTTTATCGAAATTGCATATGAATGTCATGTTTATCATTTCCATAAATAGGGTTAATTTGTATTCATGTTACTGACACTATTTGCTGCACTCTATTGTTTTAATATATGTATATTTTCATTTTTTCAACTATTTATTTCTATGTTCCTTGTTTAATAATATGGTTTTTGTTTGCTGGTAGCCCCAATTACGTATTATTTTGCTATTTCATGGCTAATATGTGGATGAAACCGCACACTTCATTTGTAGTTCCAAAGCAATTGGGGCCTGACGATTCTGCTCTGTGGGCTACAAATTTCCTTTGCATTCATTTTATTTTATTTATTTATTTATTCAGATATACTCGTTTCACTATTTTTTTTTTTTTTTTTTTAATTTCTATTCAAATTCTTCGTTTTGGTTTATTGTTTTATTGATAAAATTTATTGGTGAATTTTGTCTACTTTTAATGGTATTATATATATATATATATATATATATATATATATATATATATATACAATATAATGAGAAAATTTAGTTAAGAAAGAAAATGCCTCAGTGGCTGAAATTTCTCTTGCAGCACTTTATTCTAATAGATGGAAAATACTTCAATACTTTTGTTCAGCCCTGTAATTTATCCAATATCTTTACTACACGCCAGTATTTTGTTAAAATTTAGTTCAAACAAACACATTCTAAAAGCTACTTAAATCACATTTCCAAAAATTATCACGTATGGGTGACCATGTAGCTAATTCTTTGCGTGACCCTGTATATCATTTTATCTATATTCTACAAACATTTCTTAGTAAACTGAAAGCAGTTTTACGTAAAAATGCATAACTACCACCTTTAAGTTAATTACTCTCATATTCAGTAACCTTTATGAGCTCTTTTGTGTAACCCTGTATATCAACTATAACATTTATATACACCATATAATTTGCAGTCATTTTGTAAAACTCGTATAATAATTGAAAATGCATTTCAACCATCCATCAGCTATCATCGATAATACAGTATTTCGGATAAAAATATAAGGTTTGAAATATTTTGTGTGTCCCTGTAAAAGCTATGCATTTCATATTATGCGTTAAATATTAAGTCTCAGCGGCGTATATAAATTTTATGGTACTTGAAACCGTTTAACGTTATGAAAACCAGGGTTGGCATTTTTGCCAGGACAGTGGCAAAAAGTGGAAAAAACCAGCAAAAATGGAAAAAACCTATTTATCTTTGATGCGTAATAAAATCTGCATGCTAATAAGGATAGTAATGGTATAAACAATTAAATTTAACAGTGTACTATTTAATATTTTTAATTTGCTAATTAATTAATATTAAATATTTTAAATCTTTGGAAAATAAGTGGGATTCAGTCTTACTTAGGCATTTAAGAACAAAATAAAAAAAATTACGTACCTAATTTTTTTTTTTTTTTTAAACCTTAAGTCAGGGATATGTTTAAGAAATTTTTAGGTCCTTTAAAGGACCCTTCACAAAATTCTTTAACCTCAAACAGGACTCTTCATAAAATTATTTGTCTCTCAAATAATCATTTCACCTTCAAATTGAACTTTTTACAAATTTAATCATTTAAGCACACCATAGTAGCACACCTTCAAATATGTCCAGCAAGCAGTGCTGCTATTGAAAGATTTTTTTTTTTTAAGTTTTTTTCATCTGTGCAAACTAAGATTCGAAATAAGCTTACTCTTTCAAAACTTTACTGTTATGCCATGCTAAAGCAGCAAAATTTAGGTTGTGAGGAAGATATTGCTGAAATATTTGAAATTTAATAGTTTTCTGCTTTAAATATAATTTTATATTAAATTAAATTTAGGTTACTATAACTGTTTCTTCAAATTTCTAACATATATAAACTATAAACCTAAATGTCATCAGTCTCAACAGTTCTATTATGTGAATTATTAATAATTGTATAAACATGAATAAATGAAGTTTCTATTTATTTATATAAAATTGGTATTTTTTTCATTTAACAATGCAATCGGAATACAATCTTGTTATAAAAATTAGTATTTTTTGATAAAATGCTTAATTATACTTATTTAACTTAAAATAAATTTAGAATAATATTGCTTTTTTAATTAAATATACAGTTTATTTTTTCTTTCATGAAATATTTTTTCTCTTTCTGGGGAAAAAAATTAAATGGACAGCCTATTTTTGCCACCTTTTTGACAAAAACCTATTTTTGTCAGGACGGTTTTTACTAGGTTTTTTCTGCGGTTTTTTCAGCCTTCAGCAAAAACTCGTCAACCCTGATTAAAATATGTCGCAAACAATTCTTTCCTTTGTTATTGTGTAATGGAATTCTTTGGAGTGGCCCTGTAAATGAATGACTATTATTTTGACAGCATATTTTACAGAATGCGTATTTTAGTGCACTTTGTGAATATCTATGTAAATTTTGAATAAATTTAACAGGGTGTAACACCTTTTTAAAATTCATTTGAAACTATTTTTTCTCATTGGCCGTAATGTATCGGGAAACTTTTGACTATCCCTGTAAATAAACTAATCATAGTAGAAACTTCATTTTCAATAGGGTTTGTACTAGGGTAAACATCAATAACATATAAAAATTTCAGAGCAATCAGAGTATATTTATGGGAGTTAGAGCGTGGGCAGAGGGCCAGACAAACTGAATGCATAAAACACTTTTCAAATTTGTTGGAAAGTGTTAAAAAAGGGGGGTAAGTCCTTCTGATGGGTAAACAAGCCCTTTTTAGATCCTGAAAGGCACTTTTGGATCTTTGTGTGCATTTTAGATTTTTAAAAGCACTTTAAATATTTAAAAATTTTGGTATTCTTTTCAAGACGCAACAATGAATAAGTTTTTTTATGCAAGCGATTTTTTTCATACAAACGGCAATATAGGCATATTTACTTTTTTGACTGAAGGACACAAAGGGTGCTTTAAAAAAAAAAAATCAAAATCAGGCAGTGTGTATCACCCTTTTGAAACTGCTTGGGGTAAACTTTTTTTATGCATGATATAAACATTAAGCAAAAAATATAAAACTTGATAATTTAGAATGACATGTTTGCATTTTCAGGCAGCCACGCTGGACTTGGCACATTGCCCGTAAGAGAACCCAATCATGCAGACAATAAAATGTGTTGTTGTTGGGGATGGAGCTGTAGGAAAGACATGTTTGTTGATATCGTACACAACAAATAAATTTCCTTCAGAATATGTTCCCACAGTAAGTACCTTTTTTTATTTTCTCCTATTTCAGTTGAATGTAGTTTTTATTAAAAAAAGTTATTCCAATTAATAAAATTAAAGTAGACTTGTTTGTCATAGCTATAAAGAAGATCAATAAGGAATGTTAATCATAGCATAATAGATGGCAGCCATACTTAATTAGCACATACTGTATGCAGGGCTGGCATGTTTCTGCCAGGGTGGTTAAAACCAGTGGTTATAACCGGTTAAAATCGGCATGGCAGAAACTAGTTTCTGCTAGTAAGAGGCATAAACTGGCAAAAACTAAGAAATAATACTAAGATATAATCTGCAATAATAAATAATATAACCTGCAATGACTCGTAATTCCCATATGTATTTAATATATAAAGAATTTAGTTAAAAAATTAAAATAAAGATTATGAATGTTATTCAAAGTAGCAAAATGTTACAAATGGATCATATAAATATACTTAGTTTATATAATTATTTTCTGTCTAGAATTCTCATTTACACTGGTATTTGTTTCTAAAGGCAACTACCACAGAAGGCGAGACATTTTCTAGGACTTCTTGAGGAAATACATTTCTGGCAAAGGGGTCCATTTTGCTACAAGCTACAAAGGGATTATTTATATATGGCACAAAGTTTAGATTAATATTTAAAAGTAATTTTCTTGCCCTTTCTTTATGCTCATGTCAATTTTGATCCCATACTTAAGATAAAGTAAATAAGTTAGGATAAAAGCTAAATACTGCATTAAAATAGATTTGAATTTTGCATTTTTGAGTTTCCATGATATTTCTATCATTAAATAAAATTAAGCAAATTTTATGAGCAGCTGCCAATAGAACTGTTATGTTTTTTTTTTTTTTTTACTTTTATCTAAAACAGCAAGTATTTAATTTCTTTATAAATCACAGTGTTTACATTTTAAAAACTACTATGTCCTTAATATCATTTTCACGATTTTCAATTATCTACAAATAATATTTCTGATTCTTTGTGAATAATTCAAAACTATCATATTCTAATGAAAATTTTTTAATTAAAACTATTCACAATATTTTATTTGTTATTTATTCAGAATAAAATGTATATAAGCAATTTAATACTGCTAAAAAAAGTCTCAGATTATTCAATGAAATGAGTTTATGCTAGTTGTTGCCAATTTCTGCCGGTTACAACCACTTTCTGCCACTGGCACGGCAGAAACTGTTTTTTGCTGGCAAAAACCCAGCTCTGACTGTATGTGACAAACATAATGTCTAAATTTAGTTACAAATTATCATTCAAAATTTATTTAATTTCTCCATTTGATTGTACAGTCAAACCTCGATAACATGAACATGCTTAACAAGAATTATTTTTAACATGAACTGTTTTCACAGTCCCTTATAAAAACGAATACAAAAATTTGATACTGATAACATGAATTACTGTTAACATGAACAAAATTTTGATTCCCTTTAATGTTCATGTTAATGAAGTTAGACTGTATTTCTGATTTATAAATGTGCAATAAAACAGTAGTACAGTAGTAGTTTTATGTACTTTTTAAACTTCAAACATCTACACTATCTACCAATAAGTATTTGGAAACTTTCAATTTTTGACATTTTGTCAAATATTTAAAAATATACTTGTTGGATTCTTCTGAAACTTCAGGATTATGTAAGACCTCATATTTATCAAGATTCATTTCATAACAAGGCAATTAGGGGGCCGACAAAAAATTAAAGAATAACAGAAATATTTGGGTCTTTTTTCAGGAAAAATGTCTTTCAATAAATCAGTTTTGCCTCTTTTTAAAAGAAATGCAAACAATAGAGATACTTGTTATCTTCTACACTCAAACAAGCATCATTTTATAATTTAATTTGTATCTTGCACATTTATTTTTAAAAAAAATAAAAAAAAAATTCTCTTAATAGTTTTAAAAATATATTGGCTTTAATTATTTATATATTTTTAAAACAATAATAATTGCATTTAGTTTTTCTTTTGCAAATGAACAAGTTCAGTTTTTGCATCTAATAATGACTTATTATTAGTGGGGACCTGCTTTTCTAAAAAAAGGACCCAGGATTTTTCAAGTCCAGCGGCATCACTGACTTAAATCTGCATCTTTTAATGAGCAGGTAAAAAATGTTTTCAGAGTTTAATAACAGATGGATTGCCTGCTTTATAATTTACATTCACGTCTTGAGTCAGAAAAGACTTATTGTAAACTTCAAATTTCATAACAATAAATAAAGAGAATCTTATTTGAGCCAATACAATTAGAAATTTTAATTTGGCCAAATTTTCAGCAGCAGATTTACCGAAAACAAACAGATTTTGGACTGAAAATTAAATCTCAATCAATCTAGTTTTATCCATGGCCATTTTTCATATTTAAGTAAAATTAATTGTAATTGTAAATAATTGACTGCTAATTATAGGTAAAAAATACAACTATGTACACTATCTACCAATAAGTATTTGGAAACTTTCAATTTTTCACATTTTGTCAAATATTTAAAAATATACTTGTGTTATTCTTCTGAAGCTTCAGGATTATGAAGATTATATCTGACATCATATTTATCAAGATTCATTTGATAAGGAAGGCAATTAGGGGGCCCGAGAAAAAATTAAAGAATAATAAATATTTGGGATCGCCCTGTACATGATAATCCACGAAATGATTTATCGCTGCAGAATACAAATATGTGGATACTGCACAACATGTACACTGATTTTTGTAAAAATAGCATATATATTCATGGAGAAAGAGTGATTTTTAAAAAAAAATTAAATTCTGGTATGTTTTTTTTTATATCATGCAGGGTTTTTGACCAAATTTAACGCAAATTTCAGAAATATTGGCAAAATCTATTAGAAAAAATATAGCACAACTGGAATATAAATATATTAAATATTTTATGAAATATGAGTAGTTTTATGAAATAATTTTTATCTGCGCATGCGCAAATGATAAAAACGATTTTTTTACATCATTTAATAGTCAATTCTATGGAGTATCTTATCCAATCAAATATTGTGAAAATTCAAAAAGATATCATTATTATAAGTAAGCTGTTTTTACATTGCTCTGTAAAAACGGCTGAATGATAAAGGATTCTCCACAAATTGACATTTTTTATTAACTGACTTTTAGAAAAAAATTAGTATTTAATGTATACAATATCTAAATCTAATACAATATTTCTGTTAATAAGTATCTTGACATTTGGGATAGAAAAGAATAAAAGCTCTTTTCCTTTTCTATCACAAGTGTCAAGATACTTATTAGCAGCAATAATCTTGACACCTGTGATAGAAAAGGAAAAGTGCTTTTATTCTTTTCTATCACAGATGTCAAGGTACTTATTAACAGAAATATTGTATTAGATATTGTATACATTAAATACTAATTTTTTTCTAAAAGTCAGTTAATAAAAAATGTCAATTTGTAGAGAATCCCTTATCATTCAGCTGTTTTTAGAGAGCAATGTAAAAACAGCTTACTTATAATTACTTACAGCTTACTTACTTTTTGAATTTTCACAATATTTGATCGGATTTTTTTTTATAAGTTACTCCATAGTATTGATTATTAAATGATGTAAAAGAATCATTTTTATTGTTCGCGTGTGCACAGATAAAAATTATTTTATAAAACTACACATATTTCATAAAATATTTTATATGTTTTATATTCCAATTGCGCTATATTTTTTCTAATAGATTTTGCCAATATTTCTGAAATTTGTGCTAAATTTGGTCAAAAACCCTGCATGATATAAACAAAAAACATACCAGAATTTTTGATTTAAAAAAAAAAAAAAAAAAAAAAAAAAAAAAACACTTTCTTCATGAATATACATGCTATTTTTACAAAACTCAATGTAAATGTTATGCAGTATCCACATATTTGTATTCTGCACCGATAAATCATTTTGTGGATTATCATGTACAGGGCGATCCCAAATATTTCTGATATTCTTTAATTTTTTCTCGGGCTCCCTAAATGCCTTGCTTATCAAATGAATCTTGATAAATATGATGTCAGGTATAATCTTCATAATCCTGAAGTTTCAGAAGAATCAGACAAGTATATTTTTAAATATTTGACAAAATGTGAAAAATTGAAAGTTTCCAAATACTTATTGGTAGATAGTGTACATAATTGTATTTTTTACCTATAATTAGCAGTCAATTATTTACAATTACAATTAATTTTACTTAAATATGAAAAATGGCCGTGGATAAAACTAGATTGATTGAGATTTAATTTTCGGTCTAAAATCTGTTTGTTTTCGGTAAATCTGCTGCTGAAAATTTGGCCAAATCAAAATTTCTAATTGTATTGGCTCAAATAAGATTCTCTATATTTATTGTTATGAAATTTGAAGTTTACAATATGTCTTTTCTGACTCAAGACTTGAATGTAAATTATAAAGCGGGCAATCCATCTGTTACTAAACTCTGAAAGCATTTTTTACCTGCTCATTAAAAGATGCAGATTTAAGTCAGTGATGCCGCTGGACTTGAAAAATCCTGGGTCCTTTTTTTACAAAAGCAGGTCCCCACTAATAATAAGCCATATTGTTAGACACAAAAACTGAACTTGTTCATTTGCAAAAGAAAAACTAAATGCAATAATTATTGTTTTAAAAATAATATATAAATAATTAAAGCCAATATATTTTTAAAACTATTAAGAGAAATTTTCTTTACTTTTTTTAAAAATAAATGTGCAAAATACAAATTAAATTATAAAATGATGCTTATTTGAGTGTAGAAGATAACAAGTATCTCTATTGTTTGCATTTCTTTTAAAAAGGGGCAAAACTGATTTATTGAAAGACATTTTTCCTGAAAAAAGAATACTTTTGTTGAGTAAAAGGGTACCTTTTGTTTAATCAATAGTTGTTTTCAGAAGTTACATTCACTCAGAAAGATTTGGAACAATCAAAAACAGATTGTGAAGCAGGAATATCTGTTTTTGGAGCACCAACAAAAATAATTTGGAAGCCTTAGTTAGTTTTTGGAACAGAAAAATTCTATCCTGCCATTAACTTTTTTTCATGCCCTTTTGACGAAAATTGCATTTTAAAGCTATTTTCTGATGAAATTTGCTGTTTTAAAGCGATCTTTTTACGAAAATTACAGTCACTTTTTTGATGAAAATTGTCGTTTTTCGCTAATTTTTTGAAAAAATTTTTATGCTTTATCGCAGTTTTTGGACAAAATTTGTTGTTTTTTCATGATTTTTTGAGGAAATCTGCCTTTTTTACAGGATTTTTGAATCTTTTGACCAGGGCTGAGTTTTTGTCGGCAGAAAATGGTTTCTGTCCTGCCAGTGGCAAAAAGGGGTTGTAACCGGTTTTAACCTGCAGAAACTGGCAACAATTGGCATAAACTCATTTTATGACATACTCTAAGATTTTTTTAGTGATATTAAATTGCTTGTACATATTTTATTCGGGCTAAATATTAAATAAAATATTATGACTAGTTTTAATTTAAAAAACTTAGAATTTGATAGTTTTGAATCTTTCAAGAAGAATGATCCATATTATTTGCAGATATTTGGAAATCATGAAAATGATATTAAGGACGTAGCAGTTTTTAAAATTATAAATAAATATCATGATTTATATAGAGTTAAATACTTGTTACAAATATTAAAATCTGTTATTTTTTTGCTACAATTATTTAATTATATATTTTTAACAAGAATCATCTCTTTGTATGTAATAGTAGATAATTTAAAGGTATTGTAGTGTATTATTTATTTAAAAATACTCTGAAAAGTAATGTTAAAATATCATAGAATTTTTTATACATTTCTTTTTTTATAATTTTTAAATAGAAATTGAACCGTAAACAATAATATCAATAGTCAAACATGTGCAGCATCAGATTACTGCTATGAAAATTTCTGTTTTTAAATGACAGAAAATTATTATATAAACAAAGTACATATATACAGACATGCTACTTTTCCGCGGAAACGCGGAATTCCGCTTTTTCGGCGATGAATTTTATTATCCCTGGGATCAATGCAAATATGCATTAAAATTTGTTGACATTTATATGTAGGGGGGGGGGGGGGGGGAGTAACGATGAAATAAAACAAAAACGCGAGTCAAACGGCGCTAAATTAAGAAAATTTCTTCAAAGGATTGCAGAAACAACGCAAATTTCTCCAAAGGATCGAAAAAACTATAAAATCATCAAACAATCGCGGAAAAAATACTATTTTCTTCAGAGGATCTCGAGAAAAAACACGATATTTGTTAGATGATCACGAACAAGACGCGATTTTCGTCAAAAAATTGCTGGGAAAACACGATTTTTTGTGACCAGGTTGCGGAAAAATACTCTAATTTTGTCAAATAATCGTATTTTATCGAAAGATCGCGAAAATGCTCCAATTCTGTAGCAAGATCACAGAAAATACGCAAATTTTGACGAAAGATCGAGGAAAATACGGAAATTTTAACGAAAGATTGCAGAAAATACACATATGTTGACAAAAGATCGCAGAAAACACACAAATTTTGACGAAAGATCGTGAAAAATACGCAAATTTTGACGAAAGATCGCGGGAAATACGTATATTTTACGAAAGATCGCGGAAAATATGCATATGTTGACGTAAGATCGCGGAAAATACGCAACTTTTGGCGAAAGATCGAGGAAAATACGGAAATTTTAACGAAAAATCACAGGAAATACTCATATGTTGACAAAAGATCGCAGAAAAACACAAATTTTGACGAAAGATCGCGAAAAATACGCAAATTTTGACAAAAGATCGCAGAAAATACGCATATTTTGACGAAAGATCGTGGAAAATATGCAAATTTTGACGTAAGATTGTGGGAAATACGCAAATTTTGACGAAAGATCGAGGAAAATACGGAAATTTTAACAAAAAAGCGCGAATTTCGCTAAAGGATTTTGGAGAAATGCAAACTTCATTAAAAAGGCTGTGAGAGAAAAAAGTGCAATTTTCGTCAATTGGTCGCGAAAAATGCTAATTTTGTTAAAAAAAATTGCAGAAAAACGCAGATTTCGCCAAAAGTCTGTGAGGCCGTGAAAATTCAGCTTTTTTCTTGCTGAGCCTGTAGCATGTCTGTATATATGATCCTTTTGAAACTTATTGCTACTTTAAATAAAATTCATAATTTTTATTTTAACTAAATTCTTTATACATTAAATACATATGTGAATTATGAATCATTGCAGGTTATAGTTCTTATTAGTTTTAGTTCTTAGTTTCTGCCATGCCACGGTTTAAACCACCCTGGCTGAAACTTGCCAGCCCTGCTTTTGATGAAATTTGCCAGAAATTATTCGTTATTTTGCGATTTTTTAACAAAATTTCATTTTTTTTTTTTTTTTGTTTCTTTGACGAAATGTGTCTTTTTTTTCGCACTCTTTTGATGAAATATGCCTGTTTTTCGCGATCTTTTGACAAAAGTTAGTTTTATCACAATTTTTGGACAAAATTTGTAGTTTTTTTTAATGATTTTTTGAGGAAATCTGCCTTTTTTTTTTTTGAATTTTGTAACAAAATTAGTCATTTTTTTCATGAATTTTTTGGCTGAATTTTCTGAAAATTATTCATTATTTCATGATTTTTTAATGAAATTTGCCTTTTTTGCAATTTTTTGACGAAAACTACTCGTCCCATGGGGTGCATAAGCTTCATTTTTTGGTGTCCCGTCGCCGATTTTTTTCATCTTTTGCGCACTATAGCGCGTCTGCAGCATCCCTGAACAATAATAGAAAATTTTGAGTTTGAAACTGCAGAAGTGTTACACTAACAGAAATATTCTTTTAGAAAGTGTAACAGATGATAGATAAAAAAATACAAAAATGATAAGATATAAATCAAAGTGTGTATAATCTAAAACATTTTTCAATAAGATGAAATTTGTATAGTCAGAAAATTATTCTATGTCATAGATGAATTTTATGTTACAAGAAAATAGTTTTGGTCAGAAGCACAGAGGCAAATTGAGCCACACATATATGATAAATTAAAAATGTTTATTTAATAAACATGTATAATTAATATTTATATATATTTATTTAATAAATGTGTATAATTATGTATATTTACATTTGTAATAATTACTTAATTTTTTTTTTTTTTTTTTTTTTTTTTTTAACATTTTTGGGTACTACTTTGTTATCCTATCGACCAATTTTGCAAAATTAAACAAATTGCCAAACCAATAGCCAAATTATACATATTGACATAATTTTTATTTTAAATAACAAAAAAAAAAAAAAAAAAAACAAATAATTGGTAAAATATTAATAAAAATATAAATAAAGTCTAAATAAAATCTCTTAATGACATTTTAAACACCCTTATCGTATTTAATGTCATTGAATGTGACATTCAAGCCATCCATTACTGCCATATAATCTTATGGTTTGGCGATAATTTTCTGGTCGACGGGATAACAAAGTAGTACCCATTTTCATTTTAGCTGAAAATATGAAGATTACGGAAATTCAGTCTTGGTCTTAAAAACCTGTTTAGGAAAATCTATAAATAAAACTTTTGCTGATGGCATCTGGGGATGCAACATAACCAAGCACTGCTGAAGTATGTCAATAAGAAATTATAATACATGAAGTAAACATGTTGCTGCAAAACAAAAAGATTTATGTAAATATTTTTCTTATAAATAAATCAAAGTTGGCGATAATCGTGGCATAGTTCAGTAGTGGCTATTACAATGAACAAAAACTAAATTATTGTAACTGAAATTCATTGTTTCAAATACAGTTGTTATAATATGCTACAAAAATTCATTATTTGTTTGAAATTTACAAAATTTATTTACAAAAACTAAGTCTACCCCCCCCCCCCCCCCCCCTCCCAACAACAAAAAAAAGTTTAATTTTGAAATTTAATTTGCATCTATTTCAGTCTAATTTGGTTGTGCATATAATCAGTTTAAAAAAAAAAAAATTATTTTTTTTAGGTGTTTGATAACTATGCTGTTACGGTAATGATTGGCGGGGAGCCTTATACTTTGGGACTGTTTGATACTGCTGGACAAGAAGATTATGATAGACTTCGACCTCTCAGCTATCCACAAACAGATGTTTTCCTTGTTTGCTTTTCAGTTGTATCCCCTTCCTCGTTTGAAAATGTTAAAGAAAAGGTGATTTTCACATTTCTCTTAAGCCTAGTTTATGAATTATGTCTCATAAGATTTTTCTATCTTTTGAAAAAAATTATTAGAATGAAAGAAATTTTTCAAAACGTTTGTCATTTGTTGAGGTAGTGCTGATATATTTATTCATTATTGTATGAAGTATTATCGTTCAGATCTGTGTTGTCAGGGATCTGTTTAGGAAAATTTTAGGTTCTTTACAGGACTCTACAAAAATTTTTATCTTAAAATAAAACCCTTCACAAAGTTTTTATCTTAAAATAGAACCATTCACAAAAAAATTTATTTTAAAATAGAATCCTTCACAAAAAAAAATTTAAAATCCTTCACAAAAAATTTTAATCTTAAAACAAAACCCTTCACAAAAATTATTATTCCAAAACAGGATCTTTCATAACATTTTTTAAATTATAAACTGACTTTTCTCAGATTTTTTTACATCTTCAAATTGAATTTTTCACAAATTTAATTATTCAAATATAAAATCTGACCCCTAACAAAAGAGCTGAACAAACTTTGCAAGAAGAAAATATTGGATGTGTTAAAAATTTTGACTTCCAGTTTACAATTCATTTATATATGTTAGGTCCTGAAGATGATTTGATGGTTTTTAGAAAATGTCTGTCTGTATGTGACAAAAATTTTGTGGGTGTTCTATCTCAAGAACTAATGCATGGATTTCATAAAACTTTATATTAAATTAGACGTAGCTATAAGCTGGTGCAGACTAGTTTTTGGTGCATGTTACCCAACAGATGGTGCTGCTATGCTGCATTTATCTAAATTTAATGGGCATAAGCTATTAGTGACAAAGTTTTTGTGTAAATTACAAAACAGGTAGCTTTAAGAATTTGGTGTGAATTGCACAAAAGGTAGTGTTAATATGCTGAATTTTTCACTATTTTTGCAAAATCTATCTCCAAAACTAATGCTCACAATTTAATCAAATTTAATATTCTGTTACATTTTCACTTAAATAGATCCTAATTAGTTTATATTCAAAATTAATTTGTTAGAAACATGCCATTTAACAAACATAAAATCATATAATTTATGCAATTTATAATTTATAAAATAACACTACAATTATATTGTATACAGGGTGAGTCATAAATATCAAAACAATAGGCTATCTCCTTAAATATTGTCCCTAGAACCATACTTTCAACTGCAAAAAATCATAAAAAAGGTAAACTTTTTGATAAGTTGTAACTCCAGGGGGGGGGGGGGGTCTATTTGAAAAAGTATGAAAATTAACTTTTTATACAACTCCTGTAGGAAAAAAAGTTCAATTAGGAAAACTTTCCTTATTAAGTCCTGAATAATACACAAGAAGTTGTATCTTCAAAATTCACAGTTTTAGCTGTTTGAATAATTCATCAGGTTTTAAGGGATTAGACACAAATTGAAATGCGCGCAATTCAAAAGACAATGTTACTTTAACAGTTCTAGGAAACGTGTAAAAAATCTATCTTTTGAGTTAGAATTTTGATTTTTTTTTTCTTTTTTTGGATGGTTAGCCACATAATTTGCTAAGAAAATTACATTTTTAAATTTATCATAAAATTAAAAATTTTTTTTATGATTAGTATTGGTTTAATTGGGATAATTAAAAATCATAACTCCAAACATTATTTATCGAATTTCAATTTCTTTCCATTTAATTAAAGATGAAAATCTGATTTTAGTTTTGTTTCTGTGTTTTTGTTTTTCAATATTATTTTTAGAACTATTAAAAATATTTATTGAAAAAATAATATAACTTTTAAAAAAATCATTTTCAAAAGTAAATTATTTTTCAATTTTGCCTAGTCTGTACTTTTTTATCTTTAACAATTCTTAACATTTAATAAGGTCTGCACTGCACTGGACGAAATTTTCAATCCCGAGCTCGAACAATCCATATTAAAATCATTGTCTCTGACTGACCTAATATGTGCATAAAACAAGTAAAATTTGATTCAATCAATTTTTTTACAGAAACCACATAGGTTTTAAAATCGCTTTTATTTTACCAAAGAAAAAAAAAAAAAAAACTTTAATTTTTTTTTTTTTAAGAATAGTACAATTAATTGTTAAAAAATTAAACACAATAAAACCAGAGAAAAAAATTGCTGATGACGGAATTCTGTCTTAAATAGAAAATGTGTTGATCCATGCAAAATGAATACAATAATACCTGAGAAAAAATAAACTCCATTTAACCCTCCTAGGAAGGCTATTTTTCTATTATGTATTTTTTCTTTCTTATGTGATTCCATCTTAAAACATTTTACTGTATAACATTTTTCAAAGTCTCCAATGCACGGGATATGGATTAACGATATTAAAATATAAGTGAAACATTTAGCTATAAACAGAGATTCATTGATAAAATAAATATATCACGGCCTTTCGCACTTCTTTAATAATAAAAAGTATAGATATAAAAAACAAAGCTATAATAAGTATTTTTGGTCAGAACTCCTCCCTGCAAAACAATTTTTAACAACACTGAAGTAAAAAACTATGTAGAAATTCACGACTAAGCCGGGCTATGATTTAAACTTTTTTCCAGGCTAGCCCGGATTATGATTTTAACATTTTTCTATGCCGGGCAGAAATTTTTCCCCTATGGGTCGGTTTGGGACTGGATATGTATTTCAATCCATGCAGACCTCCAGTGCTAACGATCAGCATATTTTGAAAACAAGTTTTGATTTAAATCAATACACTGCTTAATTCAATTGTGTGCAAATAAGAGGCATGGCCTTAAATTGACATTTAATATGGAAAATTTGTGGACGATCCCTCATTTGCTTTGAAAATGTGAAAAAAATTCTTTGTTTATATGCATGATAAAGTGGTGTAAGTCATGAATTTTGGACTTTAATATCTCTGTCAGGTTTTCAGATACGGAGATAAATTTTTTTTGTTCAATTTAGGAATGGATAAGGAATAATTTCCCAATTAGGAATTTTGCTCTTCGAGGGCCGTATAAAAATTTAATTTTCATATTTTTTCAAATAAACACCCCATGGAGTCGCAACTTATAAGAAATTTCACCTTTTTTATGAATTTTTTTGCAATTGGAAGTATGGGTCTAGGAGCAATATTTAAGTAGGAGATAGCCTATTGTTTTGATATTTATGACTCACCCTGTATAAGGGAATAATATATATATTTTTAATGCATAATATTACAATAATGTAATATTGCATATATTATATTTTTGAAAAAAAAAAAAAATCCCCATGGGAAGTTTGGTTTTTCATGAAGAAAACCCCATGTGGGTTGGGATATTTCAGAAAAACCCAAGTTTCTGTTAACCCTGGGACAGCACCATGGTTGTATATGTGAAATTTTTCTCAGTAAAAATTCAGCTAACATACACACCTCAATTAGTTCAGATTTGTATGAGCTTTGTTATTCAAATGAATGGAGATCATTAATTTGTTCAGATTAATAAAATTTTGGATTATCTGAAATTCTGGTATAAATACAAGTAAGAAAAGAAGGGGGGGGGGGGGGGGGTGTTATGGAAAATTGGACGAGTTGCCTTTTTTCTATTCTTTCTTTTACATATTCATGTAGTAGCATACAAATTAAAGAATTTGTCTAATACTTTTTTTTTCTTAATGAAGACTTGTTTTAAATTCATTTCAGTTAAGATTATCTAGACTTTTAAAACAACAAATTCACTTGTCAGCAATTATCACATTCATAATATATATGTACTTTAGTTGTTTTCTGTTTTTACAATTTTAATTTTTAAATGTTTGTAAAAAAAAATTTCTCATGTTTTGTGTAAAAAGAAAAAAAAAAAAAAAAATATATATATATATATATATATATATATATATATATCTTTTTGTATGAAATTTTTTAAATTTTATATTTCTCATATACTTTTTTCTATAAAATAATCAATTATAGTTGAATTAATAAAAATAAACTGTAACAAATCATAAAAATACTTTTTTTATTTTACTGTTTTGGCAATTCTTGTAGAGGAGTTTTTCTCCCGTGTTTTCTTTTTCTTTTTTGTCCCTGTGTTTTTCCTTTATCTCTCATTGAGCTAGATAATGTGCCTATGTCAGTTCATCTTTATTTTCCCTTGAAAAAGTTTGAGTATTTCGGTTGAAACTGTCGGGATAATTTTATTGTTTCTAATGTTTAAACATCATACAAAATGGTATGTAGATTTAAACTGTTATATTTTATCCCATTGTACACTAATTTAGCAAGTCTATAAATAATTCTGAGCTTGTCTTAATATTCATACAATACTTTTTATGTAATGTTCCTTTATTACCTCGATTATAAGTTTGTTTACAGTATAGGAAAATTTTCCTATACTGAACATAATTCCTTACCCAGTACTTATCTTAAAAAAAGATAAGAGATATGAATAAAAAAAAAAAATATTTATTGCTAGTTGACAATTTCTTTTTAAAAAGTATAATCATAGTAATAATAAATGTATATAAAATAAAAGTATAAAAATATGTGTGTAATAAAAGTATAAATGTATGTATCATAGATTATGTGTCATGTGGGATCAGCAGACGATTTTTTAATTTCCAATTTTTGATTTATTTTTTGTTATTATGAAAACGTATTTTGAAATGTAATTTGTCCATTACTACAAGGTAAAACTGCCAAATTTCGACCTCCCCCCCCCCCCAAAAAAAATAAGTATATATATATTTAGGAATTTGTTTTATTGATTTATAATAAGCCTACAAAATTAAATACAATAAAAAGTACGATCATCTTATATTGGTAAGTCTAACTTTTAAACAATTGGTATTTAAACTAAAGGTAAAAAAAATTTCCATAAAACTCAGTTTTAGAAATTATTAGAATTAAACTTTAATTGTAATGTAAGCAGTTAAATATAATAAAGATCTGTAATTATGCAATGCTGTCAATTAATGCTGTTATGTTAGGTATTTCAAAATGAAAAACAGCAAAATTTATTCCACTTTGACTCATTCATAGAATTTTTTCCTGTGAAATCTAAAATTGATTTCTTTTTCACAAAATCAAAATTTACATATGTTTTTCATATCCATATTCACCTTAAAAAATGGTATTTTAATTTGATCATTTAAATTCAAAACTTGAAATCTCTATTATTAGCTGGAAACAGATACTAAACTGTTTATATTCTTTTAAGTGTAAGTGGAAATTTCTGATAATTTGTGATATAAGCTGCATGGAATAAATGATAGACAATATTCCTGTGATGTCACTTAAGGTAAAATGATGATTTTATAGTCTCAAACTCTAATTATTGCAAAGAACTTCTTTGTTTGCTTGTCTAACTCGGCAAAGTGAATTCATCCGGTTGAGAATCATCATGTTCTGTAACATAAATTTCTATCTTTTGGCTTCCAATTGTACAATGTACACTGCATGTCAAGTTTCTTCTATAAAGATACTCTAAATTTCCTTAAAGCATTGCGTTTTATCAGTGTGAGATTTTGATTGTTATTTTTTAGTCAAGTATTTATACCTAAGAAGTATTATAAAGCAGCTGGTGTCAAAATGATACTTCTAAAAAACACATTTCAGTCTTAGAAATTAATTACATGCTTTTAAAAGAATAAAATGACGTCATTTGCACCTGCTAAAGTATTTCTGTTTTATGTTCTATTCTTAAACAGCATCTATAGAAAAGTATACATATGACGTCATTATTGCTGAATAATACACAAACTCAGTAAAAAAAACATGTCATTCCTTAAGCAAATTAGATAGCTAATGATTCATAAGCCTTCATTTGTTTATTTTTAATAGCTCCATGTTTTACCATGTTTTATGAAACATTCATTGATATTTCTTGAAATTTTGGAAAAAGATTTTATGCATGGATTAATAAATTTGCATTGTTTCAGCTGTTTGACATCAATTAAGTAAAAGAAGGGAACATAACATTCTTTAAAATGCATTTTTGTAAAGTGAAATTGTTTTATCGAATGTAAGGTAAATTTGTAATAAACTAAAAATCATTTAATTGGTAAATAAATATGAAATAAAACCTAAATTTGCCTCATTTCATAACAGATATTTTTGGGAATAGCGCACATTTTAATTTGAATTTTTTTCACTTTCTATGAGAAAATGGCATGCTTTTGTTCCTATGATTACAAAAGCAATATTGAAAACTACAAAAATAAATTAAAATAGTTTTCAAACAAAGTGCATTTGAAAGCACATTTCCCGCCCTATAGGATGATGTAAAAACTGAAAATGTAGGATGTATAAAGTGTCGGTTTTGTAGTTTAAAAAACTGCAAAACCGAAATTTCATTTTAAATTCCAACGTGTTGCCATTCTCAAAATGACACGTGCGTTACACACAAATGTGTTTGGCCTTTATAATATGTAGATACTTGTTCATCTAAAGTCACCTACATTCGATATCAAAAATATTTATAATTTGCACAAAATAATAAATTTCCACTTAAAATTCCATAAAGTACATGGGTCATTCCAAAAATAAAGCACCCTTTTGGTGTCCCGACACTTTGTATTGTTATATTTTCTAAAATTTTGTTTCAAAATTAAATTTCAATATTGAAAAAGATATTTAAAAGATATTTTTCTTTAATGCAATTTTTAAATTTGAGATAAATTCCATTTATTCTTATTCAAATAAATTTCTTAATAATTGTGTCCTGCAAAAAGCCATGTCCCAAGAACAATTTTTGATTTTTAAACCCTATTTTTTTTTAACTGTATGTATCGTTTAAGTTATCTTTCAGGATATTTTTTATGTCTTTGTAGTCTTTATATTATCCTTATATACTTAAAATATTTTTGTAAATATTTTTTTTTTTCATTTTATAAGAAAATTTCATGTGTCCCTTAATTTTTGTCCCCTGTGTTACCGCCACCTTTTTAAAAATATTAAAATAAGAATTTGCAACCTAAATGTTGTTAACAGTAGTCATTCGTGTACTTTTAGAGTTAGCATTCATCCTCAGTTGTCATTTTCCTCATTTGTTAAATTTTGAAGAATATTATTTAAGTAAAGGTAATTTTTGAAGGTGGGTGTGTTTTTTGTGTGTCCCCTGTGTTACTATTGATTTATTTTGATTAATTATTAATTTTCTAGTTTATTGGCATTTAAATTGTAAGTCTTAGTTAAAAGAAAATATTCCATCTAACTTTACATTGTTTCTATGAAAATAGTAATACATGGGTGATAATTTATTTCATTTTGTCTCCTGTGTTACTAGTCCCCGTGTTACCATAAAATTGATAACCATGTTGTTAAGGGACAAAAAACCCAAGTTTAAAAATGAAATGCAACAGATTATCCTCCTGTTTTTTAATACATTTGTTGGTCTATATCAAAAATACATTTTTAACTAATACATAAGTACACTTTTAAGATTAATTTTTTTATGTTCAATTAGGATGTCTCCTTTGTTACTTTATTGTCCCCTGTGTTACTGACATTTCTTTTATCAGAACAAAAGAAAAAAAACCTTTCTTATGAATCAGTTTTATAATATGCACGGGCTAATATGTATAAATAAGTTTTAATATAATTTTATTATATTAGAGTAATTTTTACCAAGTTATATAGTTTTATACAGGGAGAATACAAAAAAGGGTAACACAGGGGACACAATATGCATGAAAAAATATATACATAAACAAAAAACTATATGGCACTGAAAAAGAACATTTATATCAAAGTGTTAATATTGTAAAAGCAATTCTCTATTTTAATAAGAAAAAATGGGAAGATTATTTATAATATGGTAACACAAGGGACATCTTTCAGCCAATGTGTCTGTGTTTCTAAGTGTAGTGATAAATATTTTTAAAAAAGTGTGCTGCTGATATTCAATTTCTAATCTTGAATATGTATATAACCCTCTCAAACATATTTTTATTTCATTTTAAATGAAAAAATTTATTTTTGAAAAAAAATTTCTCATAAGGGACCTTTATTTTTGGAATGACCCACATACATTCATTAAAAATATGTAATGGTAAATAATTACAAAAATAAATAAATAAAACGAAAATCTAGACATAAAATAGCTTAAATTTTTTGTAGTAGATGTTATTTTACAGACCAGAAAAAATATAAATTTTTAATAAAACAAAACAAACTTAATTTTATATTTGTAGGGAAAATTAAAAAAAAAAAAAAAAAAAGTTTCAGCAATTTAATATTTTTTAAAAGTTGTAGAATGTCATACTACAAAATTAATTGAAAAAGAAAAAAATGTCGGTAGAATCTAACCCAAACTATCCAGCTGACAGACGAGCATTTTGTGATCTCGCCACAGACTAATCAGTGAAGGTTGCAAACTAATGAGTATTTGAAACATATGCTGAACTTTGATCCCAAATTTCTCAATCTAAAATCCATTTGAAGAAATCCTTCAACCTGAATAATTAGGGATAATTACTCCACTATATACTTTAGTTTCATTAAAATCTGTGAGTATCATGTTTGATGATCTTCTTAATATTTTAAGTTATAAATTTTTTAAATGACTAAGCAATCATGCAATTTATCTTTCCCCTCCTGCCCCCCCCCCTAAAAAAAAACTTTTGCCCCCCCCCCCCCTTTTTTTTTTGGTACAAAAAGTATATGATGTTTGAAAGCTTTATGGCTCTTAAATATCTATTTTACTGCTCCTATGATTTGTTGATAAATTTTTAACTATTTTAAGGTACTATCTATTTTGACAAATTATAAAACTTGCCTTTTGGCTTGTTTTTATTTAGTTTGTTTATAAATTGTGGTAATTTTTTTGCTTTTTAGTGGGTTCCTGAAATAACTCATCACTGCCAGAAAACACCTTTCCTTTTAGTTGGTACACAAATTGATTTGAGAGATGACGTAGTTACAGTAGAAAAATTAGCAAAAAATAAACAGAAACCTATCACTTATGAACAAGGAGAAAAATTGGCAAAAGAATTGAAAGCTGTTAAATATGTGGAATGTTCAGCCCTAACTCAGGTAATTTTAATTATTAAAACACTGTTTTTGTTTCTGTACTGTTTGTTTGCTAAAAAATTCTTTTTTGTTTGTGTTTGTGCATAATTACTAGCATTTTGTAATGTTTGCTTTGCTTTAGTGCAATGTTATTACTGCTCCATTGTATAAAAAAAATTGCAGTTACAAAAAACTTTTAGTAAATATAGTACATTTGATTACAAATATTTGTTTTCATCAATGAATAATTATAGTAATTTTTGTGCATATAACTGTTTCAGGGAAGTCTACTTATCATTGATATTAGTTTATACCTTGTCATTGATATTAGTTTGTAAATAATTTATTTACAAATAGTATTATACTAAGTGTGGTTTTTAATAATTCTTAATTTTTTTTTTTCATTAAAAAACACATAATTTGTTAGAAAAGTTAAAAGTATGTAACATCATTAGTTACACATTTTGCCCCATCTCTCTGGCAAGTTCCAAATGTCCTCCCAGAAAAACTGCATTGTATGAGGTTGTCTAGTCATTAAGCCATTTTTAACATATCTAAATGTGAAAGTTTTTCATTGAAAATGTATGAGAGATTATCTCTTCTAAGTCTTTTTTTAATTCCAAATCTGGTCAATTCAGTGCATGTTGTTGTTTATAATGAGGTGTTTTTGTGATGCAAAATTACTTTTCCACGTCTTTTAGCCCATTCTGGTTACTTTTAAATAGATTATTTGCTGAAGGTAGCATATGGTGTTGTTTCACCTGGTTTCAGAAACTCATGGTACACATCCTCTTGATTCCACCAAATACACAGAATTGACATCTTTCAAAAATGATTACCTTGTCATAAATGTTGGCTATCTTGGGTCAATCCATGATTTTCTGCATTTTTAAGTTCTTTAAAGATATTCATTTTTTATATCCTGTCATGGTTTGATGCAATAGTCTTTCTTTTATGCTTAAAAAGCAAAACTTTTAACCCATTTTTCTTTTTCTTTTTATCTCTATTTGTTCACTTGATGTATCCATTTTCCCTTCCATTTCAATCTTATGGTATGCAGATGATCGCGAAAGGTTCAGCAACCAACATTTAACCTCTGCCATTTGCTGTTGGATTTGTGTATTGACTTCATCGCAGTGTACAATATCACTTTGTTGTAATGTGTCTTAATATGAGTGTCTTTGCTGTAGTATATGGTGACTTGAACAAGCAGTACATGCTCCTCATTTAAATGAGCAAACGTTTTTTTTAAAACAAAATTTATTTTGAATTTTAAAGAAATTGTGCTCTACCAGTGACTTTGAGCAATACCCTTTTTTTATATCCCTTGCATAGATAGTTGGACTTAACAAACACACACACCTTTTAAAACAATTATTAATTTTGGGAATATTTTTAAAACAATCATTTCGGAAATTTATATTTTTAAAACTTTAGAATTTTTAAAAATACTATTCTCAGAAATGTTACCCCTCTTTTAAAAACTAAAATAATTTAAAAGTGGATACCTCTGTGTTATTTAGCTTTAGTGAGATAAGAAAAAATAGCTTGTGAAGAGAAGTAAGAACTTCACAATTATTTTCTGACATTTTCACTGTTTCGTGTACACAAGCAATTTTTTCTATAATTATAAATTTCTATTCTGCTGGGTTGGGTTTCTTCCGGAAGAAACCTATTTCTTCCAGGACAGTGGAAAAAACGAAGAAACCAACAAAAAACAAAACATGCTCAACATTAAAGTATATTAACTATGTAAATATAAATATATGAAATCCAAATTAGAAAATTTAATTAATGTTAAAAAATATTACTTTTGGAAAAAATTATTTTTTTAATGACAAACTTCAGACTGAGCAGACATTTATGAGTGATGAATTTTATAACTTTAGAGGTAGAGGGATATTTTTAATTTATTAATATGCCATTTATGATAAAAGAGAAGGGGAAAAACTACTTGAAAAATGTTTATTTTTCATATAGAAATAGTTTTTTTCTTTATAAAAATGCATTATTCGAAACTGTGCAACACAGTAAAGATACAAGTTTGAAATTATTTATATTAGCATCTAGCATGCATATCTGACTGCTGGTTTAAAGACTATTTTTATCAATATCTATGGGCAGGAGTATAAAAATCTAAGTACCAGTGGGCAGTTTTTCACCACTAAATTTTATTTCTTATTTTTCATGTAAATTTTACAAGAATTCTGTTAAATTTAAGTGAAGAAAACAAATAAAATTTAGTGATAAGACTGCACGCTGCCTAGATTTTTATACCCATGTGTATGAATTTGTAGAAATGCTTTTAAACTCTCCTGAAGTTTTCTGTACGACTTGAAAGCTTTTTTTATTTCATCTTTCACGTTAACCCATTCTAAGTTCAGAAACTCATTGCAGCATTCTATAGCTAAAAGCTATAGCTTTTTTCCCCCTTTGATTATATTAATACTTTGCTGCAGTAAAAAAAGATTTTATTGAATTTATTTAATACAACATATAATAAATTCAGCTCATCAGTGTATGCTAGTTGTTACAAATTTAATTAAAAATTATGTACTACTTACAATATAAAATAGAATTGATTTCCTACGGTTTTGAACAATACAACTTGTTCATCACCAGGGAACATTAAGAGACAAAGCTAATATGTTACAATGTACTGAAAGCAAAATGCCACCTTTACTCAGAAGGAAATCCAAATTCGCATATGAATGCAGTAGTGGCAACATTTACAGTGTAGAGACCAAATTAAAGTTCATTCAAACTTCATTTCTGTCCTTAGAAAATCAATCCAAGTGCTAGGTATAAAATAGGAGTAAAGGTACAATTTTGCTTTCAGTACTGTATCATGTAAACTTTATAACGTATTAGTTTTGTCTCTTAATGTTCCCTGATGAACAAGTTGTATTGTTCGAAACTGTAGGAAATCAATTCTACTTTATATTGTAAGTAGTACATAATTTTTAATTAAATTTGTAACATACAGTATACACTGATGAGCCGAATTTATTGTATGTTGTATTATCAAACAGTGTAATTGGTCTTTTTGTAATATCTATTTATTTAATACAGTAATTATTGTATGATATTTCATACCTTAGTAAAATTGATGTAAATTCAAAGCACTGTCTTTTATTTAAATGAGTTTCATTCTACTGTTGGTAAATGATCTGTACTATTTGCTACTATAGTTTCAAAAGTTTTAATAATTGAAAAATATGCTAGTTAATATTGAAAAACACCATAATCACTGGCGATAAATTGATAAACTAAAAAATTTTTGTGTGTGAAAAAAAGTGTTTGTGTAAAAAACTCGTGTCCGACCATGGACACGTGTTACTTTAGCTGATGACAAGCTGTTATTGTTGTAGCTTGAAACGTGTCCTGCTTAATTTTCAATTATATGGTGATTTTACAAAGTTTTTTAGTTTAGTTATGATGATTAAATTAAAATGATTTCACAATCAATGTTACATTCAATAGATTTTGTACATTTTAGAGAAAATTTTTCTTCATTTAGCCAATGGTTGAAGATCTTTAGACTGGTGTCATGTAATCTTGGCTTAAAAACTGATGTAATTATTAATTTAGCATACAATTAATTAAATTTGTATAGATCTGATGGAATTAATTTACTTAAGTTTATAACAAAAAGACATTTATTGTATCTTACAAAGTTTTAAAGTTATATGGTAAATTTATAAAGAATAACAGTTTCTTCAATTTCTTCCAGCCGGTTTTTTCCATGGTTTTTTTCAGTTTTTTCCACTGCGGAACAAAACTTGCCAACCCTGCTGTACAGAAACATTGATATGTTGTTATATTCATGCAAACAAAAGTAATTTTTCCAATACTTGTAATCAGAAGTGAGGAAATACATCATTTTGCTCGCCAGTGGCTTGTAAATTTTTATTTTTTGAAAAACTGTATGCGATAGAGACATTATTAGAAACACTTTTTTAACCTAGATATTTTCACTTTCCAATAGGGATGAAAGTTTTCCGTCTCTTTTTACATTTAAAAAGACGGAATGAGACGGAATATTTTTATACATTAAATTCTTTGCCATTTAAAGATGCAAGGAATCAAGTTTATTGCAGAATGGGATTCGTTAAAGGTAGACAATACTGGACTGAAAACAAGTGAAGATTTGAATGGCTAAAAGAGCCTATGAGCAGGGGAAAAACATTAGCACGTGGTGCCAAAAGCTAAAAGATAAATACTGTTGCTACTGTATTTTATGCCATTCAACACTTAAGTACAGAAATAATGGCAAGAAAACACTACTTAAGCATAGCGGGCATTTTGCAGACTTGTTACTTTTCCGCGAAAATCTGCTTTTTTGGTGGTGAATTTTATTATTTCTGGGATTGATGCAAATATGCATTAAAATTTGTTGACATTTTTATCGGGGCGTAACGGATAAAATAAAAAAAAACTAGCACAAACCGTGTCAAATTAAGCAAATTTCTTCGAAGGATTGCAGGAAAATGCACAAATTTCCCCCAAAGGATCTTAAAATAGAAATTAAATTCATCAAGCGGTCACAGAAAAAGTACTATTTTCTTCAGAGAATCACGGGATATAAAGTAATTTCCGTGAACAGGTTTCAGAAAAATATTCGAATTTTATCGAAAATCATGGAAAATACATAAATTTTGTAGAAAAATCATGGGAAAATATGCGAATTTATTCGAAAGATCTGAGAAAATACATGCATTTTGTCGAAAAATCATGGAAAACAGGCATTAAAAATACGAGAACTCTGGCGAAAAAGTGAGGAAAATATGCAGATTTTCTCAAAAAATCGCAGAAAATATGAAAATTTTGTCGTAAGATCATGGAAAATAAATTTTGTAATAAGATCGTGAAAAAATATGCGAATTTTGTCGAAAGATCGGAAAATTACGAGAATTCTGACAAAAGATTGGGGGAAATATGCAAATTTTGACGAAAGATCGTTGAAAATAGGTAAGTTTTGACGAAAGATCACAGATAATACGCAGATAAATAAAAAATTAGTTTTTATTGCATGATAATTTTATTTTAAAGAAATGAGATAATTTCAAAGTTCAAACATCAATTATTATTATAATTGATGTTTATTATACTTTATATTATTTTAGCTTTTCATACGTTTTTATATATATATATATATATATATATATATATATATATATATATATATATATATATATATATATATATAAATAATGTACCTAATATTCAAATTAATTTTTTAAATATTACATTATGTTGGAGTTTGTTAAAATGTTACGGAAACATGTTAAAATACTTCAGTCCTTTGAAAAATTTTCACTCTTGCCCCTGCTTTCCAAATTATTACAGTCTGAATATGGTACTAAGTTCTATCTTATATTATATAGTTTACTCTCTTTTTAGCTCTTATATATAGCTTACTTCTGTTTTATATATATCATAATATTATAGAAAAAAAAAGAATTACAAAAATGCATTGTAGCGATAGTAATTTCTTCTATTAATCACGTGCAATTTTGTTGTAACTATTTTCAACTGCATGTGTGCTGCATCTTGTGGGCTGGTAAAATTTTTAAATTCTCCACCCCTGTGCATAATTATTCATCAATTTTGTTTTTATAGCTATTTATTTGGCAAATAACAATCTCTTAATCCTTTAATGTTATGTGTTGCCTTTTGGCAACATACCCAATTTATAGTCTTTTAAAGTATTAAAATAATATTAAAGTTCTAATGCTTAATGTTACAAATAAAATACAAATTGAAAATACTATTAAATCAATTTTCAATATGCATACTGCATCAACAGTGCTGTTTAGGAATAAAGATAGATTTAATTTTTCAATTTTTGCTATATATGGTTTTTACTTTGTTTAGAAGTTTGAGAAATATCTTTTTGTTCTGCAGTGATCAAGTAAAATATATTAAATGAAAAAGTAAAGTATGTAATTCATATTTATGGCTATTTTAGGATATTTCACTTTAAAATTTTCTTTGCAAGCGGATTTTTATGTATGTTGCCAATTGTAAAAAATAGGTATTAAAGCTGCTAGTCGCTCCTTTTTTCAATTCCCCTCTCTTTAATGTTAAGTCTGTGGGCATTTGACATATTTTTGTATTGAAAATGTCTCCTCATGAAATTAATACAGTAGACTCCCTCAAATCCGCACAGCTTGGGACCAGAGATTTTGCGGATTTTAGAATTTTGCGGATTTCTGGTCATTGCTTTGTTTACATTTTTTTAACAGTAATTTGAATGCAATTAATAATCCAATTGAAATTATAATGTATGCTTACAATATAATAAAATATTAAAGTAAGTAATAAACTAATAAAATAAAAAATTAGATCATTTTTAAAATGATTAAAATATTAAAAACAAAGGTCTAATTAATAATGTATGATTAAGTGTTCATTATAAAGATGAAATGTATTTTGAATAAATTATTCAATGAAACTTGCCTCATAAATAATATACAATACTAATTCAGATCAAAATAATAAAGTAAGGAGGTTTTATTCCAGGTTTAGCCACACTTAGTGACAAAAAACAAAAAAAAGCTTGATTAAGACATATATATTTGGTAAAAGATTATGATTATCATTGATAACAGGAATATCTTGAATTTTTTCAGAAATAAATTTATTTTTCCTTCAAGAGAAAACATTAAGACGGTAATAGTAACAAAAATTACAAATTAAAATATATTTGGAATTGATATAAAACAAAAAATGTAAAATTTTGTCCTTATATCTGAACTGAATGCTTCATTGTTTACATCCGTAAATTATGTGTAGATTTTAGAGAGTTGCGGATTTTAGGTTTGCGGATTTGAGGGAGTCTACTGTATATTGGTATAAAGTTAACTGACTGGGAAATATCCTTATCAATACATGACTGAGAAATATACGAATAAATTAAGCTTTAGATAATTAAATAGCTTCGGCAGTAACTACGTAGTGAAATACGAATTAAAACTAAACTTCCTACTATAGTGTGACATACTGCCTACGTGCAAAGCAATTACTCAATTCATCTAACTATGCTTAATTATAAACAAGAAAAACCATAAATATTTAAACACCTGCCGCTAACCGAGAGACCAGCTCCCGCGGCAAAGAACAACTGATGCGAGGTTACGTCATGGCGCGGAAACTACGAGACTGAGAAAAGTAAGAGTGAAGAGAATGAGCAGGTGAAACTACCTGCTTATAAACGCACGCGAACTACATACCGGTAATCGTCCGCTGGCCAGACGGCGACACCTGATTAGTTCAAGCGGCGATTACGTAATGCTCCACCTCTCCTGCTGTTTTTACATATTCCTCGGTTACGATTAACTACACATCTCCGCGATATTATCAGCGGAAATTAAAACCGCCCACGTAACTTGAAACTGGTAAATAAACATTTAACTATTAGGTTACTTTTAATTCATTTACTTAATAAACTTATTTAAACTTTTATATAACTTTAATTTATTTTATATTTACTTTAAAATTACCAAACTAACTCTTTAATTAAATATAAATATACTCAGTCATGACATGAATTAGGATTTACAAAAGTATGATCTTTAACAAGTGAAGATATCTTGATTCATCAATATAAAGTGGAGAAATTTCCATGAAGTTCCACTGCTTGCAAGGGAACACAGAGTTCATTCTAGGATGAAGGGCAGGCAGGGCGCACTTTGCTATAAAAGGGCACGTTGGAAAAAAAGGGGCAGATTTATGTAATTATAAATAATCAACTAATAGAATTCTCTCCCCCCCCCCCCAATCTTATCCCTCCAAAAGATTTTCTAATCTCCCTTTACCACCCCTTCACACTTTGCAGTGACAATATAAAATAATTACAGTAGACTCCCTCAAATCCGCACAGCTTGGGACCACAGGTTGTGCGGATTTTAGAATTTTGCAGATTTCTGGTCATAGCTTTGTTTACATTTTTTAAACAGTAATTTGAGTGCAATTAATAGTGCATTTGAAATTATAATGAATGCTTACAATATAATAATATATTAAAATAAGTAATAAAATAAAATATTAAAAATTTAGATAATTTTTAAAATGATTAAAGTACTAATAGCAAAGGTCAAGCTAATAATCAATAGTGTATGATTCATTTTTTTAATAATACTCCATTCATATGTATCATCAGTATGATTATTCATTATAAAGATTAAATGTATTTTTCCAAAATTACTCAATAAAACTTGCCTCATACAAGTGCATTACTAATTCACATCAAAATCATAAAATAAGAAAGTTTTATTTCAGGTTTAACCATGCTTAATAACCAAAAAAATCTTGATTAATGCATAAATATATTTGGTAAGAAGATGTGATTACCAGTAATATCAGCAATATCTTGAATTTTTACCCCCAAAAAATTATTCTTAATTCATGAAAAAAACATGAATGGAGTATTATTAAAAAAATTACAAATTAAAAAATGTATGAAATTTATACAAAACTAAAAAAATTAAATTTTGTAGCAATATCCGAATTGAAAGTTTCATTGTTTACATCCATAAAATATGTGCGGATTTTAGAGAGTTGCGGATTTCTGGTTTGCGGATTTGAGGGAGTCTACTGTATTTTTAACTTCTTTCTTCTGTGTTCTTTCTCTTCTTTAAGCATGTCTATTTTTTTTTTCTTAGTTTTCCAAATATCTATCTCTCAAAGCTATTTTTAATTTTATATGAAGTGTTAAAATTTTATTTTCACTTTGTCAGTTTTTAAAACATAAAATATTAAATTAAACAAAGATTTAAAAAATATTTTGAGAACTGAGATAGAAAAGGACATCCTTTAAGAAGGGAACACTGAAAAAAAAAGTTGAAAATATTAATTTTCTGAGGAGATATTTTGAATATAAAAATGCATCAAATGCCCATAGACTTAACATGATGGAGGGGAATTTGGAAAATGAGTGACCAGTTGCCTTAAGTTCCACTAAGTCTAGAGAAAATGAGCAGTTTTAGTTTTACCTTCTTGTATATGTAATATAGTTTTTTTTTTTTTTCCTTCTTTGTAATAGTTTATAGTTGCACTTTTTTTTATAAAGTATACAAGATGTTTTTCTGCCAATTTTTTTTTTTCCACCGAAACATATTTTATTTTTTAAAAAAAATAAAGAATTAGTTGGTCAAATAGTGAAGACAGATAAGTTTGTTTTTTAATGATTCAGATTGCGAACCTGAAGCAAGTTTAGATAGAATTTCAGACAAAGACAGACAACAAGATGCGCCAAGCATTCAATCAGCTTTAATAATGAAACCTCTAAAAATGTATCTTTTCAAGAACAAAGACTCTGATAATGATATTTAAATGGCTATTCTGACATTTAGTAAAGATATTTCAAAGAAATCTGAACTGACAAAGGAGGATAATGTTAAGGGAAATACAAATGTAAATGAAAATGATCAGATACAATTTAGTCAAAATGAGGTTATTAATATCATACAGCACAATAGTAGAGCTTAGATGCATCTCTAATGTTAAAGTCCAAAGTTTGCTTCTTAATAACTTTGGATCCGATTTTCAGATCGCAATGAAATTAAAAAGGCCAAGTGTCCTACTCTAGACCTCAAATTTAATCCAAATCCATCCATTAGTTATGCAGATCCAGAACCCCTGTTTTGTCACTTTTTTCTTTATGAAACAAGAAAAAAGGACAAATAATTCAATTATAACTCAAATCGGGGAAACATTGAGCAATGTGTATTAGCTTTTTCAAATGCTTTTAATTTAGGTATGTGCCTTTCAAAGATCCTGTCAAAAAATATCCAATATTTAAGAAATGGCACCCATTTGAAATTTACATGGCACTATATCTTCCATAATTTAACATTATAGAAATTTCTCCTTTTTAATTGCTTATTCAGTAATTTCTTTTGAGTTGCCACCATTTAAAAAACTGTGCAGTAATAATAATTTAATTTTTTTTTTTTTTTTTTTTTTTTTAGGTCAATAAAAATTCATACTCTTCCAATAGAATTTTACATTTTTGAAATTGATATCATTCGAAACATAAAATGCTTATTTTTCATAAACATATATATGAATTGTTACTAAATCATATAAAAAACTGGTGGAACCAGAGAGAAAAGTAGAGCTTGATTTAAAAAAATGTTACAGTAAAAATTGGGAAATATTTTCATTCTTAACATGTGTGTAGAAAAGAAATCAGGGGGTTTGCAAAACTCATGAAATAATCCAAATTTTTGTTAGCTGAAAATGAGGTCTGAGCTTTACTGGTGACTTAAAATCTATCGGGGGGGGGGGGGATTTATAACTCACTCCATATTCCAACTATCCATAACCTGACCAGTTTAAAAATTTGGGATCATAACTATAGGTTACAGGCTGATGTAATGAAGTATAACAGTCCGTTCAGTACAAAGTATGGACACAATTCCATTCCAACGATTTTGATAAGTGGAAGATCAAAGCTCCAAGTAAACCTAAAACCTTGAACAGATATGATTCAACCGTATATTAAATATTAATTTGTGTTCAGACATATTTATCTTCATAAATTCCTCAACAACTTGATTATATTAATGTTATACTTTAATTATTACTTCATGGTTTATATTCATTTAAAGTTGTGGAGCTTGACTGATTTGAAACAACATAATAATATATTCTATTGACTACTTTGTTCAGTATCATTTTCAGTGGATAATAGATTCAGAATATAAGGCAGCAGTAAAGCTCAGTCCACATTTTCAACTAACAAAAATTTGGATTATTTCATGGGCTTTGCAGGCCCTCTGATTTCATTTCTTTTCTATGCACATTTTAAGATTGAAAATATTTCCCAATTTTTACTGTAACATTTTTTTTAAATTGAGCTCCACTTTTCTCTCTGGTTCCACCAGTTTTTTTATAGGATTTCATAGCCTTTTCAGATTCTTTCAGGAACTTTATCAATCACCTTCAACTAACAAATTTAAACTATTATTAGTATTAGTTTAAAGTTATTAGTAGATGTATTAGTTTGGCAAAATACCAGAAATAATGCCAAGTTGGCTTCAATTTTCATGAGAAATTTTGGGTGCCAGATTTGGCGATATATTGCCAATTTGGCAAAAAATTTGACAACAGAACCGCTACCTCCCAGATGCTATTCCCACTGCAGTTTCAGTATCTACATAGATTTTCATTGCTTCATTTTCAAATCGTTATTTCTTTATATGTAGAAATTTTTTTTTTTTTTTTTTTTTTCTGAATTATCCCTTTTTAATTGAAATATCTGTATTGTAGTAAATTTTTACCGATATTAAATTCTACTTTATTTAAATTATTTAAATTATGGCAGTTTAACTATCAAGATCTTTTAATCACTTTCTTTTATTCTAAGAAATCAATTTTTAGCCATAATGCAATACACAGAAATCTTCTAGTCTATTTTCCTTTGATTATCCCTAATACTCAGAAAAGTTTTCAATCTTGGCTTAAATGGACTTCTTACATCTATAAAGCAGTAATGAAGTAATGTATTTATGAAATGTTTAATTTAACCTCTTCAGTCCCAAGACATATTTTATGCAGCACTACAAAAACCAGTTTAAAATTATCATAAAACCTCTCCAAAGATATATCAATCTATATCGATGCTTCTGATATGCACACATTTATTAAAAATGTCAGTGTATCTTTGACAAATCTAGAAACATTTAAATTAATTTAAAGGATGTTTTTAGTGTCGTCTCCAGGTGACATCAGTATTGAGGAGGATAATTTAGATTTATTGGTAATATTTAACCTTAATTAAATAAAACAATGAGCTTTTTTTTCCCTCCGACAATAAATTCATCTGATGATATTTAGATTATTGAGATTGTGAGAAGACTAGTGAATTTTCCATCTTGAATGTTTTTTTAGTGGGACTTTAGTTTTGATATAGATTATTTTTGTATAGTAGCATTATAAATACCGTAATTTCCGGCCTATAATCCGCATATGCAATTTTGCTTTCCACCGGAAAAAAGTTAGCAGAAAACACGCACCGTCCTATAATCCGCACTACAGGTGCTATTGTTGCACTTTCTTTTATGACGTTAAACATTTTTTCTAAATATGGAAATATTTAAATATTTTTAACGATATCTATCATTATTTATTTATTTTTACTAAAAGTTCATTTATTTGTTTTTAGTTTTTTCTTCCAGTAAAACCTAACAAACCAGCAATAAAATAAGATTGCTATCTAAAATTATTCATAATATATGATATGATTTAATAAAATAAAATTTTATAGAGTATGTGCATAATTGAACATATATTAAGTAAAATTTTATAAAGCATATTATAGGACAATCTTGTATAAAAATGAAATACTATGTACCATTCACACCATTGAACAAACACTTCAGTTGTGCCATCTATCTGAGAAATAGTGAAGCAAAAAGTTAACTTACGTGCACTAATACCAAATATGGATTTACGACAGCTAATATACCATCAAGTCATTAAAAATTCTAGAAAAGATATTATTAATAAAAAATTTTAAATGTATTACACTAAATGTTAAATAAATATTTGAAGGGGGAAAAAAAAAAAAAACGAACGATTTTTTTCGATAAATATTTTGGAAAATAGTTAACACTTTTCTATCCAATTAATTTTCATAACTTCCATCTCATGTAAAACTCTTATTTTTCATAAAAAATCTTTTAGTTTTCATCTCTATGCAGGTCAAGATCTACATGGTGTTTACCTTTTAATCACGTAAAACCTATCATATCAGTAAAAGAATTGCTGTCTAAAATTATTTATAACATAATTTTAGACAGCTATACAATTTTAATTTGTTATAGAATTTGCTTTGTTATAGAATTTTAATTACGTTATTTCGTATTTATAACAAATGAAATAACGTAATTAAAATTCTATAAATAAGTGGATAGTTTAATAAAATTTTATACAGAAAATTTATAATTAAACAGAACAATTTATTATATTATTATCGGAAGCGAAGCTCCGTACATGTCTAAATTGAAAATATGAGCAATTGAACAAATATTTCAGTTTTGCAATCTACTGGAAAGGTAACAAAACATTAAAACTGAATAAAGATTTACACCAAACACGGCTTTTGGGAGTATGAATATAATCAATTTATCAATTTATATATATATATATGTAATATAAAGCAAATATAAAAAACATGAAAAATCCATTAGCAACTTAATAATTTAAAACTTACTTTGAATAGCAACAAGATGTTGATGAAAAAAAATATTACTAAAATAAAGTTATTTGAGAATAATAAACAATGCTAGTGCTGCCAAAATATTTTATTGCTCTCCTTCGGATGAAAACCCATTAAATTCGGAATCTGAATCCGATACAAATAATTTTTAAAAATCATCATTGTTTAACTCGGATATTTCATCATCAGATTCAGAGTCTGGAATGTTTTTATTTTCTTGTTTGATAATCCCAGATTTTTGAAAACATTTTCTAATCGTCAATTCTGTTACATCATCCCATGCTCGTTTTACCCATCGGCAAACTTCTGAATATGCAGCCCGACGTTGTTTTCCACCTTTTGTATAGGTATGAATGCCTTCGGACATCCATTTCTCCCAATAATGTCTTACTTTAGATTTAAAAGATCTATTTATGCCTAGATCTAATGGTTGCAAGTTTTTAGTCAGGCCTCCCGGAATAATGGACAGCTTTGCGCCGGATGCTTTGCATGCATTTTTAACTGATCCTTTTAAGTGAGCTTTCATAGAGTCCATTATTAAAAGAGTGCGCGGTTTGAATAACCGATTTTTTCTTTTGAACCATACACTATTAATCCATGAAATCATAGTTTCTTCATTCATCCATCCCTTCTGGTTGCATCTGACTTCCAATCCTGAAGGAAATTTTTCTTTTGGGGTGGTTAGTCTTTTAAAAATGAACATAGGAGGAAGCTTTTTTCCACTTGCACAGCATGCCAACACAACGGTAAAAGACGTCTTTTCATTACCAGTTGTTAAAATTGGAACACTTGTCATTCCCCCAGTTTCTACAGTTCATGTTGGAGGGCAGTCGAAGCTCAGAGGAATCTCATCCATGTTAAATATTTCATTAGCCGTAAAATTAAATTTCTGTATAATTTCTCTTGAATGCTGTAAAAAACTTTCAGCTTTTTTTTCCCAATCGTCAGGCAATCTTTGGCCTACTGTCGTTCGACTGCGTCCAACTAAATTGCGTCGTTTCATAAATCGAAAACACCAAGTAGCTCCACCTTGAAAATTCTCTAAATTTCTTTTGCAGGCCATTGCCTTAGCTTTCAGCCTGATTTTAACTGTTGAGATTGGCGCTCCCTTTTCTCTCTCTTCTGAAATCCAGTGATGGAGATCTTCCAACGAAAGCCAAGACGGAGTTCCATATCTGTCAGATCGCCGTTTTTTATTACATCTTTCTAACTCTTTTTTGTTCTTCCTCCATAATCGAATATTGGATTCGTCAACATTGAATTCACGACCTGCGGCTCTGTTTCCAAGGTTTTCAGCCTTTTCAACAACTTTTAGTTTGAATTCGGCGGTGTAGCTCGTTCGCTTTTTGAGTGACATATTTCAAGAATCGCTGACTCTAAAACAAAAGAAATGACTATTCTATTCTGTTCTTTCTTGCGTAATCATTCTTGTTACAGAGCATGCGCCTACTACACGTAAGCAAGCTGCAAGATTAAGCGATTGTTTGGTGCAGCCATCTATTGGAGAAGTAGCAAACCAAACAAAGAATAAGCTAAAAAATATTCGGTTTATTTTTTTTTCTAAAGTGGGGGAGAAAAAAAATCAGATAATCCGCGGCGGTAGATTATCCGCATCGTTAAAATTTTCACTGTTTTGGCAGATAATCTGCGGATTATAGGCCGGAAATTACGGTACATAAAAAAATCCCTATAAACTTTGAAATTTCCATTTAAATAAATCTTATCTTCTAAAAAAATACTTAAAGTGTACATAGACAATTTTTTTAAAACTCATCAACAGCAACTGATGTCTATTTTCTGATGGTAAAAACAGTATTTTAGTAATTATATTAGGTAATGAGTATTGCATTTCAAAATTTTCCATACGTTATCTTGTGATTTTGTGATCAGGGAGTTTTAGTGCATCAGCCTCTTAACTATTTTTTTTTCCTTTGACAGTTCAAAATAATTTTTTCCTCCAGTGTTTTTGTTTTCCTGTGTTATAGTAAGCTTTAAAACAAATTTTGGTGAAACGTGTGCCTAGCATTGAGATCTGGTGCTTTTTATTGCTACATAGGTCAAAATTCGGGACCTAATAAAATTTGTCAGCAAAACTTATATTTATTGATATTTCATCTAGTACTTTAAAATACAAATTGGTTAATAATAAGAATGAAATATAGGAAAAAAGTTTTGAAATTCCTCCCAAAACCTATGAATTTCATTTTGAAGAATTGTTGCATTATAATTACATTTTTGGCATTGCAAAATTACCTTAGAATTTTTCCTAACAGCCCTGGCCGAATGTCATAGCTGTTTGATGTGTTTGAGGAACAGTTTGAATTTGTTTCACCTTGTTTAACTCACTTCTGGCATGAAATTAAAAAGTTCATTGCTTTAAAATTAAATGTATGCAAAAAATATTTCATTTTTGCAGATCAGCTTTATAGTTTCTGTAACTTGGACCTTTAGGGCTATAAAATGAACCAGGTTTCAACGATAGATTGAACTTCGCCAGGAATGGTTTCTTTGTTAGTTATTGATGTTTGATGATAGAGAAAAATTTAAATTTAATTGCTATTTTCTCCTGATATTTCAATTCATTCAAGATGAAGCAAGATGTGGCCAGTCATTTGTAATGGATGATAAACTGTTTTGTCCTATTGATGAGCATATTAGCTTTCACATTTTTTTATATTTGAAGAAATTTCTTCTTTGATTGGCTGATGTTTCTTGGCAATGACGATGTAAAAGAGCCTGTAGCATCATGGCTAATCTCACAGGCTTATTTTATACTGTTATAGAAACATTTGTTACCCATTAAGATAAATTCCTTAATATGATTGATAGTCTATATAAAAAAATAGTTTGTCTAAATATAGTTAATGTTTTTTTCCCCTCATCATAATCTGAATCCTGTTTTTTCTATTTACAGTTTTAAAACTCCTTTTCTGAATAATGTTTACCATGAACAATCTGTTTTATTGAGTGCTTGAACTAATAGTCTAAGAGCCCGTGACTGGCAGACCTTCGTTATTTTACAAAAGCTGAAACTTTCTCAGCGCAGTCTTCCAACAAAGATAGGAACGATGGGTAATTATGAAATTTGGATCATGGTGGCTTTGGCAGTGACCATGGAGCAAAGGTGCAAAAAATAGCAACTTACTTTCGTCATTTCATAAAGCGGGATTTTTTGATATTTCCTTTGAAATGATGTCAGAAATCACGTACTCCTTTGGCAGACACTTCCTGTGGTTCCAACCCCCGGCCGACAACCACTAAACTTCAATAATAGGAAATTCTACTTTCGTCATTTTATAAAGCGTGATTTTTTTATATTTTCTTTGGAATGATGTCAGAAATCACGTCCTCCTTTGGCAGACACTTCCTGTGGTTCCAACCCCCGGCCGACAATCACTAAACTTCAATAATAGGAAATTCTACTTTCGTCATTTTATAAAGCGTGATTTTTTGATATTTCCTTTGGAATGTTGTCAGAAATCACGTCCCCCCTTGGCAGACACTTCCTGTGGTTCCAACCCCCGGCCGACAACCACTAAACTTCAATAATAAGAAATTCTACTTTCGTCATTTTATAAAGCGTGATTTTTTGATATTTCCTTTGGAATGATATCAGAAATCACGTCCTCCCTTGGCAGACACTTCCTGTGGTTCCAACCCCCGGCCGACATCCACTAAACTTCAATAATAGGAAATTCTACTTTCGTCATTTTATAACAGCTGAATTTTTAATATTTCCTTTGGAATGATGTCAGAAATCACGTCCTCCCTTGGCAGACACTTCCTGTGGTTCCAACCCCCGGCCGACAACCACTAAACTTCAATAATAGGAAATTTTACTTTCGTCATTTTATAAAGCATGATTTTTTTATATTTCCTTTGGAATGATGTCAGAAATCACGTCCTCCTTTGGCACACTTCCTGTGGTTCCAACCCCCAGCCGACAACCACTAAACTTCAATAATAGGAAATTCTACTTTCGTCATTTTATAAAGCGTGATTTTTTGATATTTTGGAATGATGTCAGAAATCACGTCCTCCTTTGGCAGACACTTCCTGTGGTTCCAACCCCCGGCCGACAACCACTAAACTTCAATAATAGGAAATTCTACTTTCGTCATCTTATAAAGCGTGATTTTTTGATATTTCCTTTGGAATGATGTGAGAAATCACGTCCTTCCTTGGCAGACACTTCCTGTGGTTCCAACCCCCGGCCAACAACCACTAAACTTCAATAATTGGAAATTCTACTTTCGTCATTTCATAAAGCGGGATTTTTTGATATTTCCTTTGAAATGATGTCAGAAATCACGTACTCCTTTGGCAGACACTTCCTGTGGTTCCAACCCCCGGCCGACAACCACTAAACTTCAATAATAGGAAATTCTACTTTCGTCATTTTATAAAGCGTGATTTTTTTATATTTTCTTTGGAATGATGTCAGAAATCACGTCCTCCTTTGGCAGACACTTCCTGTGGTTCCAACCCCCGGCCGACAACCACTAAACTTCAATAACAGGAAATTCTACTTTCGTCATTTTATAATGCGTGATTTTTTTATATTTCCTTTGGAATGATGTCAGGAATCACGTCCTCCCTTGGCAGACACTTCCTGTGGTTCGAACCCCCGGTCGACAACCACTAAACTTCAATAATAGGAAATTCTACTTTCGTCATTTTATAAAAGTTGAACTTTATATATGTTACTTGGGTAACTACCAGAAGATATTTCCTCAGTTGGCAGACAGTTTTGGTCGTTCCAACCCCCGGCCGACAGACATATGCAGCGGCTTCTCAATACACTAGAGTCTGCGCGAAGCAGACATTTTCCCCGTTTTCCCTTGTGTCGGAAATTGGTGACAGTTATTTGAGGTTGCTGCATTGAAGCGAAAACGAAGCAGGAAAATCCCATTCATTTCACCATTTTAAAAAATATATGTGCAGATATTTTTAGTTAAAACTATGTACATCTAATGAATTTTGCTTTTTATAGTATTTTTCATGTTAATTTTGACACCGTAAAACATGATTTGCATCCTAGTTTGAATAAAAACTGATTTTTAAAATTCTAAAAAAAAAAAAAAAAAAAGATTAGATAGAAATTGTTTTACGCGCAAACTGATATTTTCTCACAGTACTTATTTTTTATTTGCTTAGCATATAAATCACGTTGAATTTGTACTTTAAATATTAAAAGGCATTCAAATGTAAAACTTTCATTGCGAAATATCTCATTTTCTCGTATTTAAATAAGTATTTTATTATTATAATAAAAATACATGTTTTTCTGCATTATTAATATAAAAAATTTCTTTTCAAAAATATCTTAATTATTAATATACAGTAGCAAATAAAGTAAAAAAAAAAGTATAAACACAAATTGGGGGAGCAAAGGGTTCGAATCCATAACCTCTGGTATCGAGTTCCGTGCTCTATCCATTCGGTCACCAATACCTTCATCTGCAACAAGCATCGTAATTAATCAAATCCATGATTTATTCTTAATCTGTTCCTGAATTCAAAGAATCTGACACCGACGCTATCATATAGACTCACTCCATGTTCCTGTCCCCGGAACGCGCGCGCGTGGCTCAGGTGAATCATACATTTAAATATCATGTATAAATGTGATTCAGTTTTGATAAAATATTCATCATGGGAGACGCATTAATTTGTGTTATTTGTGAAAAAAGTAGTGCTAAAGTAACTTTATTTTCTGAAGAGACATTAAGAAAATGCCAATCAGTTTTGAGACTACGGAAAATACATAACCTCAAATACCAAGACATTGTATTACCTAATGAATATACGGACAATGGATATACCGATAGACTATTCTTCTCCAGGTCCATCAGCAGCATCGCAACCACCTTTAACACCTCAAGAACCTCAACCTTCATCTTCTAAGGAATATATAGACATTTCTGAACTTGAAGAAAGATATGAAAATAAGTATATAATTTCAGATGTAAATAGATCGATACAAATTAACACCAGTGTTGATGCATGCAAAAATGCTTGTTTGTTTTGTGATAGAAAAAAAAAACATTTACGGTCAAAAATGCTTCCTCTTCACGAAGCTGATAAAGACCAATTTATATCGCGTATAACATCAAACATAGAAAGTAAAGAAGAAGAAGAGTATAACGAGTTGTTAAATAAATTGGAAAATTCTGTCGGTCCAAAAATATATTATCATACTGAATGAAGAGTTAATTTTAAAAATAAAATAGCATCTTCTACAAAAATATCTGTAAAAAGCGATTAGCATCATCATCGACAATATCATCAGAAAGCTTTAAATGATATTAGCAACATCATAGAGGAAGATGTAATCCAGAAAGGACATTGACATTGTTATTTATTGACATATTTAGATGAATTATATATTGATTCATTGGAAAAAATCTTTGAAAAAAATTCCCTTTAAATGATTACTACTTTTACCGTACACCATCTGGAAGAAAAAATAACTAAAACATTCGGTAAAGACATTAAATTTTTTACAATCCGTACTAAAAAGGTATTAGCACCCAGTTATTTCAAGACAGTAGATGATGAAATATTTGAAAATTTACAATCAGAAAATATTTTACAAAAAGCTGCATTAATTTTACGAAAAACAATATTGGAAATAGACAAGAAAAAAATACCGGCCAAAAATATTTCAGCACAACATTTAATAGCAGGGGAAGTTTCAATGCAAAGACAGTTATCGGACTTTTATTTCACTCTTCTTGGTGGATGTAGTATAAGACGGAAAAGTAGTCTAAGATGTGTTCGTCAAGTTCGCTCTTACTGTCAAGATGTTATTTATGGAGTCCATAATGGTCAAGTAAAGACATCAAAACACATTATGTTGGGTATGATTCTGAAGAGTTTAACGAGCAGCAGAAAAATTGACAACATTAATAGATATCGTCATTGTATTAGTTATCAAGGTGTCGAAGAACTTGAAACAGAAACCACATATACTTCTATTGAAAAGTCTAGTTTATGCCCAGAAAAAATTAAGAAGCACCTGAGCTTTTTACTGGAGTAGCTTAAGATAATTTTGATCGTTTTGTTGAAACTACGAGTGGAAAGGACACTTTACATGATACCGTAGGAATAATTTATCAAAACATTGAGTTAAGTAGATCCGAAGATGAAGAATCAGGAATATCCGAAGCACCGGTTCCCATTAATGAGTGCAATTCACCATACAAAAAGAAAAGAAAAAAAAGAACTTTTGACGCCTTATCTTCAGAGGAAATTCCATATCCAAAGAAGCCAAAAATGACTAGTAATCTTCAAAAGACGTCTGATGAAATTGAAAATATACTTCCTGAAAATTTCCAATTGTATACAGAAATAGATATCATCTGGATGATTAATCATGCCTTAGAATTACCTGATGTTCCTATGTGGGTTGGATTTAATAGTCGGATTTACAGTGATTCTCCACAACAACATATTTCTTATTTAACTCCCATCAATGCCTCGCCAACTAGTAACTCTGTAGTTTTGGAAACCATGTATCAATGTAAGAAGATAGCTGAGGAATTAAATCAATCATCCATACAAGTTACATATGATTTAGCAATAGCGGAAATAGCCTTACAAATACAAGCAACCGAAAAACCTACATTTGATAATTTATTTATACATTTAGGTCCGTTTCACATTATGATGGCTTACTTTAAAGCAGTTGGTAAGGTTATAAGTGATTGTGGCTTAACAAACGTAATGGTGGAAAGTAATGTGCTCGCAAATGGTTCTGTGAGTTGTTTTTCTTGATGGAAAACATTTCAAACACCGTTCACCGTTACCACACCGTTAGCACATTCACCGTTATAAAAGGTTGCATCCTTTTGTGACATTAGGATTGGAAATACTACATTTCAGATCTTTTTTGCAAATTAATAACACGCCAATAACAGATGATATGATGAAGGAACTTCAAAGACTACAAAACTGTAAAATATCATTCCACATAGAAAATGAAGAGCTAAAAGAATTGATGAATGATTACTGTATTTACAAACAACAAAGTATCAATGGCGAGTTTGGAAAAACACAACAGTTTTATTTGATTTACATTAATCTAATTAATCACTACTTGCATTTATCACGAAGCATTCTTAATGGAGATTTCGATCTTTTCAAGTCAGTATTGCCTAAAATTACAAATTTATTCTTTATCTGTAATCAACAGAACTATGCTTGATGGATGGTGAAGTATTGTGATAACTTGATGAAAGTTGCAGAAACCCATCTAGATGTTTATGAAGGATTCAAACAAGGTTGCTTTGGTATTAAAAGGACAGCCAAGCCGTTTTCAAGACAACCTGTTGATCTGGTTTTAGAACAGACTATAAATGCAGATGCTGCAAGAAGGCTTACGGGTGTTATACACTTCACCAATTTCAATTTCAGCACGCCAACGTTGGGCTCGAAACCATGATATAAGATCTACGATAATTAGTCAAGTTTATCAAGAATAAGAACTACAATCTCTCCAAGACATTTCAGCGGATTTGAATCAGCATAATATTCAGAAAAATATCAAGCAATTACGGAAATTTGTTGCGACTTTCGATCAATTTATTAATCCCTTCAGTTTAGAAGTACTTAAAGATCAACTGATTAACATTTCATCTGGTAAAGCTGCATCAGAATCGGTAGAAGCATTTCTTCTTAATATTGAAAAGAATGGTGAATGTCTACGAAAAGCATTTATTTCTGAATGTCTTACAGATATTAGTAGATTTGAAAAATCTATTAAAAAAACACCTATTATTAATTTTTCAAATGATTATGAGAAAAAGAAGAAAATTCAAGTAGGCGGTACAATTCAAGAGGTTAGAATTCAACGAGATTTGTTTGGACGTATGCTGGGAATCTCCCTGGACTATAATGTGGATATTTCGAAAATTTTATCCTACCCAATTACCACAGTGCCTTTGTCCATGTGCCATTTGGATGGAACTATTTGTAAGACGGATAAATCTGCCTTAATGAAGTGTTTGGAAAAAGAGGTCCAGCATGAGACACCACCTTACATAGATGTCCTAATAATTGATGGCTTCTTTCTGTTGCATACTATGAAAAATATTCCAAAAAAAATTGGAAGCATTTCAAAAAAATATTGCAAATGGTTACCCAATTGCAAGCGTCTAGAGTTGACATCATATTTGATCAGTACTTTACACCATCGATCAAAGATTACGAACATTCTCAGCGATTCGAATCTGCAGATTTGGAGTACAACATAACTGGGCCTGATCAAATTCGGCCGAGTGATTTTGCAAAAGAATTAAAAAATTCAAACTTTAAACAAGCTCTTGTTGATTTCTTGATCTTGCATTGGGCCACTGATGAAATAATGCCATTTATTGGTAACAAAACCATTCATATAAATTTTAAAAAGTGTCATTCTTTCGTTGTTAATAACTCCAACAGAATAGTATCAACAGTTGTGGAAGAGTTATCATGTCCAGAACATAAAGAAGCAGATACCAAAATAATATATCATGCGTGCAGCATTGACAGTCAAGCAAATATAGTAATCAGAAGTATCGATACTGACATTGCTGTTATCATGCTTGGTCATATGCATAATCTAATAAAGATTCTTGTTAATAAATTTCGTTTCGCAAACAGCGCAAAATTTATGTGAACCCTGGCCTTCTTCCAGTTAGGATTTTGCATTTTGAACACTGTTAAAAATTTGAAACTTTTATTTTATCGTCTATCCATCGCTTTTATAGAAAATGATTACTTCGTTGTATTATGGTGAATTCTCATTGGTCAAAATTGAGATATTCCATAAAAGCGGTGGAATGACGATGCAGCAAAAACTTCAAACTTTTAACAGTGAAAAGATCGTATGTCTATGTAAGTGTAACTTAAAAGCATGCAAAAGGAACACTTCTAATTGGTCGATTGCTTCAAAATGAATTTGAAATTTAAAGTTCTTATTTTTAAAAAAGTTCTAATTATCAGGTTTTTATGAAATTCGAATGGGACCACATGGGCCTCATACGCTTTCAAACAAAAAAAGAATTATCAAAATCGGTTCATATTTGCAAAAGTTATGCGTGAACAACAAATACATACAGGTCGAAATCATAACCTCCTCTTTGAAGTCGGTTAAAAAGTGATTCACCTATTTGGATGTTGACAGATACTGGAAACAACTTGAGGTATGTAGACCTTACAAAGATACACGCAAAGCTAGGAGAATCTATTTGTAAGAGTTTGCCTGGATTTCATGCAATCACAGGGTGTGATTATAATCCTGCTTTTTTCAGAAAAGGCAAATTAAGACCTTACAAAATATTAACAAACACGGAAGAGTATCAACAAGCTTTCATCAAACTCGGTAACAAAGAAATATTTGAAAATAATGATAAGCAAAAAAACACTTTTGATATTATACAGCAATTTATTTGCGAAGTATACAATGTTGGTGAGATAACTGATGTTGATGCTGCTCGGCTTCAACTATTCATCAATACCTACATTGCCTCAGATGTTAATGAAGCGTTTAACCGTAAAAAATACGAAATTTTGATGCCAGCAGTTTGCCACCCTGTAAAACGGAGCTGTTACAGCAGTTTTTGTGAGCAAACTTCATATCTAGCATTTGGAACAATGCTCACCAGAAAATTCCAACGGTATATCAACCAGAGAATAATGGCTGGGTAAAAGAAAATAACCAATACTGTTTTAAGTGGTTTGAAGACGATCAGTTGCCAAATTACGTCAAAGATTCACTAAAAACTCTCTCAGGTATATATATATATATATATATATATATACTACTTCAAATTATTCTAAAAAAATTGTTAGCTATACACTATCGCATTAATTTTTTTACATTTTTTACAGAAACTAACAAAGAAGACAATATTGAAAAAGATCAAGCAATGGACTGGAGTAGCAGTGACGAAGATAATGGAGATATCGACTATAATGATGAAATTGAATAATATCATTAAACATCTCTTAAAACCTGATAATAGCTTATAAATCCATACTTCATTTTATTTTTATACAGGATGTTCCAAAAATGCTACCCAAACTCTGCACAGCGAGATTTCTCGTTGGGATTACATAAGAACTGCACCTGCACGGTCCATAGTTAACGAGTAAAATACGAAAAACAAAGTATAAAGTCATAGCCAGTACAAGAAAGAAAAAGCGTTTTGGACACATCAACAGCAGTAATTTCATATCTTTTCAGACGGTAACGTTCTAAACGTTCGCTGCGCATATCGCGTCAAGCGCGCGCGCCAAAGAATGACGTTAAGACGCCGCTGAGGAACTCGTTACTGCATCCTTGTAGTTACTGGTATTTTTTGTATGATTTTCATGCACTCTGTTCGCGAATAATTTCACATGTATTTGATATATACTTTGTTTTTCAAATTTTCTCGTAAATTATCAATCGTACAAGTGCAGTTCTTTGGGCTTCTTTTATGTATTCCCAATGAGGAATCTGGCTGCGCAGAGTTTGGGTGCCATTTTTGGGACACCACGTATAGAATTTTTTAACACTATGTATGAATAAACAGTAAAACTCTAATTTTGTATTGAAGTGGATATTAAAAATAAAGTTCATAAAATACCTAAACATTATTTTCTAACGTATTTCATTTATTTTTAAAAGAAGTATCAAAATGGAAATCATAATCAATAACATTATAAACATGCAATTTTTTTATTGATAAATAAGTACATAATAAAACAGCAATTTCGGCATGTGCCACAGGGAATATATAGCTTTCATATTCGTTGTTTTTGTTAAATATAGTTTTTTTGCGACTCGATTAGATGAGTTAAAAATTCTTTAATGCTTGATTATTATCTCATTGAAAATTTTACTGAAATTTTAAGAAGTTCAAATGCTACGAACCCTATATAAAGAAATTTCGTAAATACTGAATTTGAATGAGAACTGTGCCAAATTAATAATCTATAGCCAAATCGGCAATATTTATGATTTCTTAATTTTTGTCTTGCAATTTGGCGATATTTTTAAATATTTGGCGATAAGTGTTTCCAAATTTGGAGAGAATTCGAAGCTAACGTTCATTAATACTCGTAAATAAATAACTAATTTTTAGTAATTTGGAAAATAGTTGTTATCCTCGGTAGAGAATTGGGAAATCCGAAGTATATCTGAATGTTTTTATTGGTTCAATTCCGCATTTTATTCATTTTCTGATTGGTCCATGTTTAATGTCCAAAAATGGTTTACTTCTGTTGCCACAATGACAAAAAGTAATAAAAACTTTTTTAAAAAATAATAATTTGAAATCAAATTGTGATAAAGATTTCAATTAAATTTCATTCAAAAGTGCATTTTTTTCTCTATGCAACGGTATAAAAATTTAAAATGTGCAATGTTTAGAAGTTTAAATATTTGCAGTTCAAAAAAATTGTAAAACTGAAATTTCATTTAAAATTTTTATAAGATGGGTCCAGAAATATTAATGTTTAATCAATGTCATACGTAATAAGAGGCAATCAGCCTGATTAACTCCATCAAATAAAAATGCGCACTTTAAACAGTTAAAGTTATATAACAATAAACTACTGGTTTTTTTTTATTTATGGTCTAGGAATATTAATGTTTAATGCATGGCGTAGTAATATATGACTCGTTATGGTCATCCTAAAAATGATGTTTATTATTATTATTAAGTATAGAATTCCTTTTTAAGCCTTTAAAATTTTAGTCTTTGAAAATATCATTTTCAAATAGTCGTTCTAATTTGTTAAATGACTTTTTTTTTCTTTCATTGTGGCCTTTTTTCAAAACGTCAACAACCATAGAATTACATGCAACAACCTCAAATAACTGTCGCCAATTTCCGACCCAAGGGAAAACGGGGAAAATGTCTGTTTCGCGCAGACTCTAGTGTATTGAGAAGCCGCTGTATATGTCTGTCGGCCGGGGTTTGGAACCACCAAAACTGTCTGCCAACCGAGGAAATATCTTCTGGTAGTTACCCAAGTAACATATATAAAATTCAGCTTTTATAAAATGACGAAAGTAGAATTTTAAATTATTGAAGTTTAGTGGTTGTCGGCCGGGGGTTCGAACCACAGGAAGTGTCTGCCAAGGGAGGACGTGATTTCTGACATCATTCCAAAGGAAATATCAAAAAATCACGCTTTATAAAATGACGAAAGTAGAATTTCCTATTGTTGAAGTTTAGTGGTTGTCGGCCGGGGGTTGGAACCACAGGAAGTGTCTGCCAAGGGAGGACGTGATTTCTGACATAATTCCAAAGGAAATATCAAAAAATCACACTTTATAAAATGACGAAAGTAGAATTTCCTATTATTGAAGTTTAGTGGTTGTCGGCCGGGGGTTGGAACCACATGAAGTGTCTGCCAAGGGAGGACGTGATTTCTGACATCATTCCAAAGGAAATATCAAAAAATCACGCTTTATAAAATGACGAAAGTAGAATTTCCTATTATTGAAGTTTAGTGGTTGTCGGCCGGGGGTTGGAACCACAGGAAGTGTCTGCCAAGGGAGGACGTGATTTCTGACATCATTCCAAAGGAAATATCAAAAAATCACGCTTTATAAAATGACGAAAGTAGAACTTCATATTATTGAAGTTTAGTGGTTGTCGGCCGGGGGTTGGAACCACAGGAAGTGTCTGCCAAGGGAGGACGTGATTTCTGACATCATTCCAAAGGAAATATAAAAAAATCAGCTTTTATAAAATGACGAAAGTAGAATTTCCTATTATTAAAGTTTAGTCGCTGTCGGCCGGGGGTTGGAACCACAGGAAGTGTCTGCCAAGGGAGGACGTGATTTCTGACATCATTCCAAAGGAAATATCAAAAAATCACGCTTTATAAAATGACGAAAGTAAGTTGCTATTTTTTGCCCCTTTGCTCCATGGTCACTGCCAAAGCCACCATGATCCAAATTTCATAATTACCCATCGTTCCTATCTCTATTGGAAGACTGCGCTGAGAAAATTTCAGCTTTTATAAAATAACGAAGGTCTGCCAGTCACGGGCTCTTGCTCTATAAAGTAGGTGTGTGTGTGGGGGGGGGGGGGATATTTAAACAAGTAATCATGTATAACTAAATATTTGATTTTCAAAAAGATCCATATTATCTCCCATACTGTCTTGTTTTCATTTATTGCATAGTTCATGCAAACTGTAGAATTTATGGAATTTAGAAGTTTTAATATATTTAGTTCTAAATTCAAATACATGTCTGCTTTATTACTTAATTTTTGTGTGTGATCCTAAATTTTAACATTATGTAAGAAAATTCTTTCATAGCTCTGTAGTGTACATAACAACAAATTGTATTTCTGCAATTTTTAGTGTAATTAAGATTTAAATGTTTCACAATAGTACTTGTAACGAAATTATCTAGAAGTTCATATCTAAAATAAATGCAAATAAGCAGAATTTTTTTTTTTTTCCAAAAAGTTTAAATGTCAGTCTTTTATTTAACATGTGACTAAACTTATATTTTATAATTAAGATTTATTTAAGTTAGCTGTTGCTGGTATTTATTTATTTTTATCTTTTTGTTAATTTTATATGTATATAATTACATGGCAATAACATGATTTGATTTCTAAATTGCTTAGAGTTATGCAATAATTTTATTAATGTGCTTAATAATTTTGTGATTGTTTCTGTCTCTGGCAGAAAGGCTTGAAGAATGTTTTTGATGAGGCAATATTGGCAGCTTTGGAACCTCCTGAACCTAAGCCAAGGCGAAGATGCAGGCTGTTATAAGATCAAGACTTTTGCAAAAGTCTCATCATATTAACCCTAAATTTTCAACTCTTGGCTTTTCTTCTTCTCTGAACAATTATATTCAGCGAAACCATAAAACATCACAAAAAGTATTGCTCTTTTTTTACTTTGTATTCCAGAATTGATTGAAAAAGCAAGGCGGCGACTGCGTCAGTTTCTGGACTACTTTACCTCTATCTTAAGCGCATTTACTAAACTAAACATCATTTAGTGTTTCAGGGTTAAATGAAAAGGACCAAGACTGATTAAGTGCCACTTTTGTTTCATTTTTCTCAGTTTAGCATGGAAAAAAAACATTGCCAGCATTTTTTTCTTTTTAAAATCTGCAATCAGAAGTGATTGTTATATTGCTGGTGGGTTTATTTTTAACTTTTAGAGTGATGCTTTTCAATTACTGTTATCAGTACAGTGATTGGTATGTTTGTGTATGTATCAGGAGATGCGAGACCCATATATTTTATATTATTTTGCAGATGCAATATGTTTAGTTTATCTTGTGTTATATATCCTTATTTTTTTGTAGCATAAATTATTCTTTTTTGGACGACTTTTTTTTTCTATCCTCTTTCAGCTATCTACCATGAAGTTTTATAATTTAATCTGGAATTGTAAAGATTACATGATTTTCAATGTATTTTATATTTATCTGATAAAAATGTGCTTTTAAAACACACATATTGGAAATCTAAATCTTCATTCCGTTTTAGTCCTTAAAGTGCCTCTGAACATTTTTTGGGAAAGTATATTGTTGTAACTGCAGTCAGTATAGGTTTTTAGATTGTTGGATCGTAATAACTACATGCTCAATATGAATTTTTCATTTAGTAGACTTTAATTTTATTAAGCATAGGCTACGTGACTTGTACAGTTAATATTTTCTTTTATTAAAAAACAAAACAGGTATTCTTCATGGCACCTTTTTGGCATGCAACCTTTTTTTTTTTTTTTTTTTTTTTTGATGATTTTCCATCATTTAGCTTATTGGATGAATTATGCGTAACATTCAAAATCTGAAACTGCAGTGTACTTTGTCCAATGTATTTAGCGCTTATCAAAGTTTCTATTCAGGGTGCTCCTACTGAAAGATTTTAGGTTCATTTTTTAAACTTTTTTTTATTTAATTTAATCAAATATCTTGTGGATGAATGAAGACTGTTAGAAGTTTAGCATCAACAACAAACTCTGAATGAAGGACATTAGTTGAAACTAGTGATCCATATGTGGGCAATGGGTAATACTTAAAACAAAAGTTACATTGCTGTAATCACATCGATTTTTTTACAAAGTATATATCATCAAAAATGACTGAGTGTGAATTGATTTTGTATATATGGGAATCAAATAGAAGAATGCAGTGATTATAAGAATTTTAATATTTAACCTTAATAACTAGTTTATATCGTATCTTCATTTAGATTTGAAGTTAATGCTGATTTTATGTGTGTTATGTTGTATTGATTCCATTGATTTATATTTTATGTTAGGTGCTCCCTGTAGCCCATTCATCATTGTGTGATGCTAGTAATTATTTATGTGATTTTCAGTTATTTGTGCATTTGTTTTGTACTGTACAAATCAAAAAATAAAATTTAAAAAAGAGCACTGTTCAGCACAATGTGTCTTCCTAATAGAATGCTGTTCAGTATCTAAAGAATATTAAGACATAAGACTAATTAATGTGAAACGGCTTATGCCTGTTTATGTGTTAATAAGAAAAAAAAAGCCTGTGCCACATGTTAATATACACTTTATGTACTGGATGAAAGCAATTTTTTTTAATAAAAAATTTAAATAAATCTGCTTTATATATTTGTATCTCTCCTTTGCTTTTTGTAGCATTTTCTCTTTAATATGTGCATTTGTGTGTAATGTGTTTTTTTCCTTTAAAAAAAGACATACTTAAGGGTGGTACTTGATTATCCCATTGAGCAAAAAAACCATTGCTAAATTACAAAATTAAGGTTATATTTCGATTCAAATTGCTTATTTTCAGATTTATTTTTTAATTTATTTTTGCTCTCAAATGCATCAAAGCGGCAAATTGTCTTATTTAGAAAGTACACAAGGTGCCATGCTTAATGATTTTTTGATAAATGCAGAAAATATTGCAAATAAATGTTATCCAAGTTGGCTTTATGAACCATTTTTTCTGAAGTGGGAAATCTGGGAATGAAAAAATGAATCGTACTGAGAAAGTAATTGATAATAAATCAAATTCTAATGAATTAAGCACAATGACATCACACGACACCTAATACATCTCTTCAAAAATTACCTCAGCAAGTTTTGTGGTTCTACTTTTAAAAATGAGTCTGAAATTGTATCGGAAAATTTTGAACTGTTGAGGGTGGAAAAATGCCAATACGGATGGCTGTAAATGCCATATTCACTCGACATTAAGCACATTACATGTGTTTGTTACATAAAGTGATTTTTAATTTGACATTTAATTTGTATTATTATTATTGTTTTACTAATTTGTTTTTTCATTATTTAAAATGAAAATTATCAATTTCTATAATTTGGCGAATAGTTTAGCTATTTGTATAAATTTTGCAAATTGTTCAACGGATAATCAAGTAATACCCACTTAAGTTATATTACTCAAATGGGATTGGTGAAATATTAATAAACTTCTGTTATAACTTTCTGCATATAATTTATGTATATCTGTTAGTTATTTTATATAATCTGCAACTTATATGTATCCAGTTGACAGATTCCTGCTTTATGTGCTTTACGGTATCAAAAATTTCATATATTTGAATTAGAATTCCATATATTAAGACTGGATTAGGCTCTTACCAGTATTTATTTGTACAGAATCATATTAGTAGATATCTGCGAATAATATGGTGCTGTGAACTATGTCTCCCCTCCTCCTCTTTTTTAGGGTTTTGTTTATCTGACGAAACCCTATTCGTCTCTCTCTCTCTCTCTGTCACAGAGTCTGTACACAAAAACTGTATGTCATAGACTTCAAATTTTGTGTACTTACAGCTGAATACCTCATGTCACATGACAAAACATAAAAAATTGAAAAAGTCTTATTAAAGGTGTTCTCAACTGCTCTGCTCAATAAGCACAAAATGTTTTGACACGTATACAATTCATTTTTTAACAGAAAGGTATAAAATTGGAAGACCTGGCTATGGAAGCGATTTAGAATCGAACTTAGTTTTCCGTTTTATGATAATTAAATTACCTATCCAGTTCTAAGCTATTTTGATCATGTGATCACCCATTTTCCTCCTGCTTTTCAAATGGTTTTTCTCCTTTCGTCCGGAAACATGCTCAAAAATGTCAACTTTGAAGGCTTGTTGTGAAAGATCTATTACATTTTTTAAAAAAAATAGAAAATTGAGTGCAATTAGACAGTTTCTGAATAACACCTGCTATTTTCATTCATTTCCGAGCAAAAATAAGTTAAAGCATGTGTGACAAAGTTGCCTTTTACTCACATGCCTTATACTCAGATTAAATGATGCCAAGGTAACAGGTTACAAAGATGATTGCAGATGCCACGATAATAAGATTTCAAAATTCTAGTAATCTAACAATATTGCTCTTGAAATAGAGAATTGACTTGTAGGTGAATATACATTATCTGTATATCCATGTTGAATTCAGGGGGTTGCCTAGGAGGGGACATTTTTCTCAGAGCTATAAGAGGTTCCCCCTGGAAAATTTGAAATTTTGTGTTTGCAGTGATCAAAAAGTGCAATTCTTCCCCCTGAACTTTATAATGCTCTTCCGAAGCCACTGAAATTCCTTCTAGTGAAAAGTGTCTGAAGTCAGCACTGGTTTTTCTGGCATACTAAGGAGTTTGGGAATTATAAGAAGAAAACTTTAGTAATTCAAATTCCCTGCCTTTTTTTTTTTTCTTCATAAGGAAGGGACATAAAACTTAAGATTTAAAAGCAGAACAGTCTTTTTAGAAAGATATAAAAAGTATTTCATTTAATGTTAGCTTTGTTTTTTAACCTTCCCACTGTCATGACCGGATATATCCGTTTACTAAGCTGCAGGTTTCACTGCAGTTGAAGCTTTATTTACAGGCATGAGATTCTTCCGCACATCTGAGATTTTCTGCTTCTTTGACATTTTCCTTGTTTTCGATTTTTTGTCTTACAGGATCACGGTAAAAACGAGATTTTCGGCAAAAGATCACAAAAAAATGCGATTTTCGTCATTCATTGCAGAATAGAAATGAGATTTTCATTGAAAGATCACGGAATAATTGCTATTTTCGCCGGAACGTCGCGAAAGTAAAATGCTATTTTCATCAAAATATCACGAGAAAAATGCAGTTTTCGTTAAGACATCACGAGAAAAACACATTGACATTGCTTGTGGGTGGCTTGTGAAATTTAAATTTTCTTTCTTTTTCTAATCATGTAGCTGAATAGAAATTTCTAAATTGTATTCCATTATATAAGAAAGATCAGCAGATGTTACAATGTTAGTACAGTCGAGCCCCGTTATAGCGAACCCGGTTTATAATGAACTCCCAGATATAATGAATGAAAACTTTGGTCCCACCATTTTCCTATTGTATTTAATGCTATTTTCTCCTTTTATAGCGAACCACCGGAATCTTAAGAATTGGGTATAACTAACTTTTTTTTTCAAGTCTACCAAGATTTTTTTTTTCTTTAAAAAAAAGGTTTTCGACTCTAATTTTATAAGAAAATGCATGCCGGCTAATAAAACATGGTGCAAATTAAGGACAAGTCTTTTTATTAAAAAGTATTAAGATCTGCATTCTTTCTCTTTTATAGCAGCCATTCTGCAGGTGTGATCATGCCCACCCGTCAGTTATATTCTATTACTCTTGGCATAACAATTCAGTAACGTATTTGAGCTAACTTATTTAACTAATGTATTTAAGAATAATTCGAGATATGGCAGCATTGAAAAGAACATCTTCTTTGAAGCAAGCAATAATCAAAAGCTTTTTCCCTTAAATTATATTCTCTGGAGTTCACAAGTTGATGTAACAAAGGAAAATTTAAAGGATAAAAAGTAAACAAACAAAATAAAACAATTTTTAACGCACAAATAATTGGTGTTTGTCATCCTAAGCTTGGATAAAGTGTAAAGATTTTAGTATAGTGAGGATCAGTCCTTAATTTGTTTGCTCATTTATCTGAACTAGGGTTGGTCTCGAATGTTTAGATAATCGGTGCTTTACTGTATTTCTATTTGTCTTCCTTTTTAGTTAATTTATTTAGTATTGTGCCAGTTTAATGTAATCAATTTTAGTCAATTTAATTCATTAATGATCTTATCTAATATAATTTTTTTCTTAATAAATCATTATTGGACATATAGGTATCAGTCAATTATATACATATTTTGTAAATTCTCACATTTTTTAATGGCTCGGATATAGCGGACAAAAACTTCAGTCCCTTGAAGTTTGTTATAATGGGGTTCGACACTCTTCTAAAAATCTTGAATATTGACAAAATTATTTAGCTGGCATCAAGTTCAAGGATTGCTAAATTGATTCCAAAAACAGAAATAATATTATCAAGAATTAGTTACATGACGCTTTTGTATGCTGAAACAATCTTTTTAGGTCCCCACTGTCTTCATTTCATGCACACATGTTCTAACCTCTTTCCTTATTATAGATTTTATTAGTACGAGATGGAACCTGTCGAAATTCGACGAAAGAAAATGTTTAAAAAGAAACTGCTTCATTGATTTATAATAAATCTACAAAATTACTTACAGTAAAAAAATACATCTTATATTGATCAGTCTAACTCTCAAACAAATATTACTTTAAGCTAAGATTAACAAAATATTATAAAACTCAGTTGTCCAAATTTTTAAAAACTTTAAAATCAAACTTAATTAGTAAAATATTATATAGATCAGCTATTTATCAATTGTCTCTTATATTTGGTATAAATGTTAATGAAAAAAACAAAATTTATTCTGAATTGATACAATCATAGAATTTCACGCAAAATTAAAACCCGTCATCATTTTCATCTTCTCAAAATTTTAAGACATACTTCTCGCATCCGTATTCACCATGTTTGAAAAAACGGTATTTTAATTTGATCATTTTCAAATCTATTCAACTCAGAACTTAAGTTATTTATCTGATGAATAAAAACGAAATAAAACCGAAATCACAGAATTTTATAGCAGACGATATTTTTTGCAAATTATACGCATTTTAATTTCTTTTTTTAATTTTAAGAGAAAATGGAGTGGTTATGTTGCCACAATTAAAAAATTGGACTAAAAACTATACAAAAATTAATATCTCAAAAACAAATTGAGATAGAGCTTTCAAACAAATTGCATTTAAAAGTACATTTTTTTCTCTATACGACGGTGTAAAAATCGGAAATATGTAATGTTTAGAAGTATAAAATTTGCAGTAGCAAAAAATGCAAAACTGAAATTGCATGGGAAAGTGTTGCCATTCGCAAAATGACGTATGTGTTACGCACAGATACGTTTGGCCTTTATTATATAGATAGATAATTAATGTGATAATTAATAATTGATATTAAAATCTGGATGTGTATTTGTATTTCACAACCACTACTTTTGAATATCAAACATGAAGCGATTAAATTATAGTATATGTTATAAGGTCCACATCTTTAAAATTTTAATTACTTTTCTGAGACACACATTTCTTTGTAATTTTTAATTATTAATAATATTGGATTTCTTTTTCTTCTGAGAAATCTTAAAATTTCATTCAAGTTTAAGTGCTACACATCAGCTTGTCACATAGCTAGCAATACTACACTCACCACTCTAAGTAGACACTTAAAAATTGAACCCCTTGCATAATCTGGATGCATATCAATGTGTAAACGCCAAATTTGTTCATAGAATGCAAATTTATCTTATTGTTTCTTTTTAAAATATGAATAATGATTTAAAGGTAAAATTGTTTTTTTTTTTAAAACAATGTTTTATAAGCATTCAATGCTCATAGTCGATTAAGGATTTGAATTCTGAATTAATTTGGTGGAAAGCTAAAAATTGCTTTAATTCTTTTAGTTTAGGTTTGGAATGAATATACTAAGTTTTCTCTGTTGTAGTAGGTGAATATTAGAAAATATGTATAGATTTTTCATAACTAACTCTATCAAAAGCATTTTCAGTACAAATGTTGTAGAATTTAATTCTGAGTAAAATGAGTCACAATTCAGTTTCAAAGATTTAGCCCAATGATCGGGAGATTGTACTCAACATTAATTAAAGGAAAGCCAAAAAAAAAAAAAATTATATATATATATATATATATATATATATTTAAACCCTTCAGTATAAGTCAAGAATGAACATACTGAGTTTCTTCCTCATACTAGGTGAACATCAGAAAATGTATACATATTTATAGTCGAAAAACATGTTTTCTGTACCTTAACTATCTCCAAGCAGTTCACTTTATCAAATACATTCTCAATACAAATGTTGTAGTACTTGAAATTCTGAATAAAACAAGTACCTACATTAATATTTTTGTTGAACATTAAAGTCTCAATTCTTTTCAAAATTTTGCCATAATCGTCAATCGAGTGAACTTAGAAGAGATCAACTTATCAATCCATCCTCGCCCTCCCTCCAATTGTTATATACATGTATTTTTTAAAGTTTTTGAGACCATCACAATGTTTTTGCAATTGCTTAGGGCTTTAGAGGCCTTAGATTGAGATTCATTTTCCAACTGATACTGCCAACTTACAATACTTTTGAAAGAAAAAAAAAATTCATAGAGATTAATGCTTTTTTCCTTATTCTGAAAGTTTTAATACTTTTATGTATTTAACTTAAATGCTCATATATTATAATAGTAGACTTTGTAAAAATCACCATAAGATAAAATTCAAATCAGGATGCGTTTTAAGCTAAAACAATACACACACAGAGAAGAAATTTCTGCAATTATTCTAGCACATTTAAATATAAAATAATGAGAGATATTGTTAGAAAATCAGGAGACTTGGCAAGTCTGAAAGTGATTTAAAACAATTTCTAGCCTTCCGCTAAGTAATCCCGAATTTGATTTCTTTTCCCTCGCCTACCATTAGGTTATCATCTTGAAAATTATTCTTATTATTCACCCATCATACATAGCATAGGATAAATCTTACAATCATTTTAAAAATCGATTTTTTTTTTTTTTTTTTTTTTTTTTTGGGGACTGATTTTCACGTTTTAGACGCTGGAGTTTCCGTAAAACATATTTTGAAAAAAAAAAAAAAAAAAAAAAAAAAAGGGCTATCCGTCTGTTTTTGTGTCTGTAAACGCTCTATCTCTTGAACAAATTGAGATAGAGACTTAAAATTTTGTAAGTACTCAGTATGTAAGAATGGGACGAAGTCTATTTAATATAGGTAACCTTGATGATCCGGAACTATTTTATTCGAACTCTCAAAAAATTCGTTCTGATGAAAGGTATATAAAAATTTTCGATTTAAAAAAATTTTTATTTTAAGGAGTGGACGTTAAAGTTATTAAAATAGCACAAATTCTGCATAAAAAATGAAGTCGATCGAATAATTAGTTGCCGAGATATTTGTAATCGTGTTTTCCACATTCTTCAATTTTTCATGACCCTGCATTTTATTCAAATTCTATTCAAAGATGTATTTTAATTTGAAATGAGACGCTTAATTTGGTACAGTAAACTGTTAGTTAATAGGATTATTATTTTTGGAGTTATAAGGATCTTTCTTTTATGCAATTCGGTCCTACTTGAGTAGTTTGACGTTTTATGTAATTTGTCGAAATTGGTTCATCAACAATTCATTAATAGAGCATTATTATGTATATTAAAAATATTTAAATATACGTTTAAATTTCGTTTTGGAATTGCAATGCATTTTATAAATAGTTTACACATGTTTTATTTTCATATATTATACATATCAGTGATGGGTAAGTATTACGGTGGTCCCCAACGACTAGTTTTATATATATTTTTTTTCCTACATATTTGAAAGGTATTTATGACTGAGGTTTGACCTTCCATGCTCTAATTCTTGTAAATATACTCCAATTGCCCTAAAATTTTTTGTTATTGATGTTTACTATACCACAATCCCTATTGAAAACGAAATTTGTAGTATGTATAATTCATTTACAGGGATAGTCAAAAATATTCCATTACATCATTCCCATTGGGAAAATGTCTCAAATGCATTTTAACAATATTAAATCCTTTCAAGCAGAATGAAATTTATATGCATTTACGAAGTGCACTAAAATATGGATTCTGTAGAATATGCGATGCAAAAAATATTTATTTACAGTGCCACACAAAAGAATTCTGTTGGATAATGGTATAGTGGAAAACATTGTTTCTGGCTCATTTCAATTATTCAAACTACAGTCGAACCTCTATATAACAAAACCCCATACATCGAATTTCTCCATATAACGAATTTTTAGTAAGAACGGTCCCCTTTTCGCATGATTACATTAAAAACAGACTCTATATAGCGAAATATCAGTCTCCATATAACGAATTTTTTCATAAATTGATCTTAATTTATTCAGTTTTAAAAAAGCTTCGAAATCATATGGAATCAATTTTCCATTACTTATTTTTGATTTATCGTTCAGTGGAGAGGTTTTTTTTTATAAATGTTACTTCTCTCCTTATTCTTTAAATCTAACAAGTTCATCCCACCTCCCACACACCTTTCAACATCCTTCTCAAAACACAGTCAATTAAATTGTTACACATATAAGAGAGGAATCAATGAGAGCACATAAGAGAGACCTTCAAATGAAGGAAAATATCAACTACAATTTTTCATTCCTTGCTAAAATTTGAGAATTTTTTTTGAGAGCGTAACAATTGTAATTTTAAAATCAAAACAACAAAAAATTTCAGATTTCTTCCTCTGAAATTTATGTAAGTCTTCCTCATTTGATTTTCATTAAGCTTTCAAATAAATGTCTTTTCTCTTTTTTGAAACTGCTTAAATAAGTAAGAAATAAAATGTTAGGTTAATATATACTTTTAAACATTTCAAATTCTTAATTAAAAAGATCAAAAATAATATTTGTTCAAAATTTACACATTAAATACTATTTTTAACTGTTAGGAATTCATAAATTAATATATCCGTTAATTCTCAGAAAATCGTTTGCAAATTTTGCAACTGTGATATTTATTTTATTTATAAGAAGCGACTCGTTGCTATGGCAGCGAAGCTGGTTTTTTTTTTCGTCTGCTTGAATTTTACATTTTTTTTATCTTACGAGATGAGTTAAAAGTTTAGATAAAAAAGTTGGCATCAATTTTTGATGGAATGAAAAAGAATTTTTTAGAGAGAATGTTTATATTTTTTGTTTCTCGTGCGTGTCTTGAGTTTTATTGAAGAATTATGTTAATTTTATGAAAAGGCACGCAGAAATGCATATAGGATCATCTTTCCAGTTTTTAGTATGATGATCAGAAATTATCAAGGTAAAAGCATTTATATTTTGTACATATTATACATTTTGTACATAGTATGTAAATAATTTGAATTCAATATTTCTTCATGCTATTATTCTACGTATGCAATAAAATTTATTAAAAGAAAATTCAAGAATAATTAGAGCATTTTTGAACCCAATAATAAAGTTTTGATTGTTTACAAAACATTAACATCATACTCTATACATCGAATTTCTCTATATAACGAATTTTTTACTGGAACGATGGATTTCGTTATATAGAGGCTCGACTGTATTTCAGATAAAAATTTGTATGTTGCTAAAGTTTACTACAAGTTACTTTTTTATAGTACAAAGTGCATAGTATTTACAGGGATACATAAAAAATTTTTGGATACTATACTGCAAGTTTGTCCTACCTTTTGGATAAACAGGGCTAGTTTCTTACCTCTGGCTTCAGTACACACCTTGCTACAATGAAGGGTGCCATTATTCACGTGACTTAAATCCTGCAACAATACTCTTATTAAGTCACGCTTGTAATCGACAGTCTAATTATGGTAGAAAATGACTTTCACCAGTATTTTTATATAGTAATCACCCGCCTTATTTAAATGTAGAATTTCTGTGATAAATAAGGCGAACATTTACTATTCAGAAGTATTGATGGAAGTTTGTTCCCGTGGTAATGACTTTCTGAAAATTGATAGTCTTATGTGTCGCACACTTCTTGTACGATACATTTGAACATATATATTTCATTGTGGCAGACACAAGGATTAATAAAATCTATGCAAAACTAATTTGAAAAAATAAAATAAAATAATAAATTTAATTTTTTTTTCCTTCCCAAGCATGTAGGAGATTAAGGATGTGAGAGTTTGAGCTGCGTAAAAGGTTTTGTGGGGAAATAAGAGCCAGAAATAGTTTAATAATTAAAAAATACAGTCGGGTCTATATAACGAAATCCATCGTTCAGACAAAAAATTCGTCATATAGAAAAATTCGTTGAATAGAGAACGGCTGAAATTTTTTCATTTGATGTTTAAATTTTGAAACAGAATTGTTTCAAAGTTCGGAATTTTTTTCAGAATCTCAAGCATTTTCGCCACTTCCTCCCCCCCCCCCCCCCAGTGTCTGATTATTTTCAAAATTATTACTTTATCAGAGAGAGTTATGTTTTTAACTAGAAGTGATTTTATGCAAATGCATTAAAACAAAGGTTCCCAACGGGGGACGTTACCGGCCCCCAGTGGGCGCTAGAACTTTCCAGGGGGGCGGTAGCGGGTCTGGAGAAAAATGGGGGGCATTAGGACAGTCAATGAGGGCGGTAATGGCCTACTTGCCTATATAGGAATTATATAATGAAAATAGTTGATCCCCTCTGCTTTGCCCAGTCCGTGACGAAAACCTTAACTGCATCTTTAAATGAAAATCTATGCAGACGAACCTAGATCTGAGATTTAAATTTATTTTACTAGTATAAAAAAATTCGAAGTAGAAGATGAGAAAGGGCTAAAATCGTGGAGAACAAAATGTTATTATATCGGGCTAAAAACGCTGTAGCTTGCAGTTCTTTCATGAATGTCAAAATATCACAGCGGAACACAAAAAATCACTATGAATCCAAAAATTACAAAATTCGCGATAATTTAATGTCTTAAAGTTTTAAACAGAATTCTTTTTTATTAAGGATTTCCAGTATTTCGAAAAATTCTGAAGCGTGACCGCATATGCCTAAACAGAGATTTTCAAACGAATCCGTGATTTGAATGTATTCAAGAAATTTATTTTTCTTAGTGAAAGTGATAAAAATCATTTAAATGTATACATTTCTTCAAATTAAAATTAATTTCAACTTAAATAGGGAAAAATTTATTTCAAAATATTTTAATCAAAGAAAAAAATAGCGGTAGTACAATATTGAGTACTTGAAATATGGATCTATGCACTCTTTTACAAATCAATCGTTGCCTATGTGCTTAATATGTTAAAAGATGTTTTTTTTCAAATGAAGCAATGAAGCCTTCTAGGCTTCAAAAGTATTTGAATAAATGCGTGCTGATAGAAAAGCAGAGATGCTAAGTCTCTGGCTTTTAATACACCACTATTATCTTAGTGAAAATATGGTTATTTTAAATCTCCCAAATTTTAAAATTAAAGAAATATTTTCTGAAGTAAAATATTGGTATCGAAAAAGCCGATGACTTGGCAGCTTTGAAAAAATATGCTTTATTTTTCAAAGATTAGAAAAGAAAAAATTAGAACTGCCAACTATGTCAAACCTTTTTTTGTCTTCTTCTAAACAAAGTGACGGACTACGAGCCTCATATAATAATATATTGTTAATCGCAAAAGTATGAAAACCGCATCCAAACGACGAGAAATTAATTTTGCCGGCAGTCAGAGAGATAATGAAAAATGTTCTTCATCACAAGAAACAGCCAGATATCAGAAAAAATACTCAGTATAAAGAAGAATAGATGGCTAAAGGCATTGAAATATCATCATGCTATTACTTAAAGCAAATTTTCCATTCAACTCGGTGAATCAGCGTTACCAAATAACAAAAACTCACAAAAGAAAAAAAAAATGTCAAGAGTTATTTGCTAAAAATTTGGAAACTAATACGAAGGGAGAATCGATATTTAATACCATGAAGTTAGTCCAAGATAAATTCCTTTTCATGATATCTTGTTACTGATGTTGCTCCAGCAACGACGGGACATCATAAGAATTTCATTAACACATTTGAAACAAGCAGTACTAAATGTACTCTCTGTCTGTGCATTCTTTTACACATCATCAGCATTTGGTTTCAAAATTGTTGAATGAACATCAGCATGCGTCGCTTCATTACAGTATTAGAGTAGTCAACATGAATAGAAGCAATTTATTGAATGACAGGATATTTAGCCAACTTTATAATAAAAATCATTTCAAAACAAAGTGAAACATTTGTTTCACTTTGTAGTGCAGTTGTCGCTATCACTTTGCGGCAGACTATCAAATGATTACAATTGTTTGCTGCTGCATACAGAAGTTCATTGTCTTTGAAAAGGTAATTGTCTGAATTGTTTTTTGATATATTTGATTCAATATTATACTTAATTGAAAACAGAGGTGTAAAAATACGCTAAAATCTGATTACATTAAAAAGATGACATTGATTATTTGACAGATCTGTTTAGAATCTTTAATTAAATCAATTTAAACATTCTCGATAGTTTAATAAGGAATCAAATGATTGCAAGATGGGTTGAATTTAATTAAAACAAAAAACCTCATAGCTGCTTCTGCGGGTAAACTTTTTTGTTCAAACGAAATCTAAGTAAATGAGAATACAGCCACTCTGCCACATTATTCGCAGTTTGTAAAAACAGGAATATTCACTTCGCAAATGCAGATACAGCAGTATGATTATTATTATTATTATACCGCAGACCAGGCCCCTGCCTGCCGGGCAATATGCCTAGCTTAACGAGTTTTTTTACCTGGTTGCGGGGCAGAAGCCGCTTGATTACACAAGCTGAGATCTACCTGAATGTATCTGTATCGCTATATCATATTTAGACGAGGAAATCGTAGAACTCGCAGCAAACGAGAACTAAAAGTAAAATTCAGAAATGAATATTAAGAGTTCTAACTTTAAAAAAAAAAAATATATATATATAGTTCTCTAACATGGATTGTGAGCGAGATTACATAAAATTTTAATTGCTTTTCCTTCATCAGATTTTCTAAGAGTGGGTTCCGTGCCGTAGCTAATTTACTGTATAAAAAAGGAAACATATATCTTTGAACCTGATAATTTGTGACTTATGTTAAAGAAATTTGAACCCGACATGAACAAATTGTTAAAACTCCATCAGCCTCAACCATTTCGATTTTGTTTTTAAAATTGTTATTGGATTTGTATTTATTTTTCAGTTTTTAATGAAAAATTTTTTACTACATTTGATAGTTGTTTTAATTAATTACCACTTAATGTAGATGATATGCAAGAATATTTTAACATTTTGTATAATTAACTATTATGGAAGAGGGGGGGGGGGGCGTTGGCATTTTTTTCTCTTGTAAAAAAGCGGTGGTCCAGAAAAGGTTGGGAGCCTATGCATTAGAAGATAACACCAACAAAGATAACAATTCATTCAAATGATCTCTCAGAACAAAAAATGCTCAGAGTCGTCACAAACATCCTCTCTAAACTCTAAAAGTAATGAGTGTTAATTTAAGTAGATGAAAACCTGCTATAAAACGACCTTTTCTGCAATTCCCCCTTATTCCTTCCTCATTCCTGTCTTACTATCCAAATCAAGAAACAAACACCATTTTCAAGACAATAATGAAATAGTTTTATCTTTTAGGATGCTTTGTGATAGTTGCAAATTGCCCCACTAGCAAGCAAATGTTTCAGTCTTTTCCAAGAACGCATGCTCATCTTGGCTAAAGCAAAGTCAAGTAAAGATGTTTTTCTTAAGGGGGGGGGGGGTGAGTTGAATGCCTTTTTTTTTTGGACATGAGGAATAAGGTAAAGGAATGTAGCTATGAAATATAAACCAGAAATCAACGAAAAAAAAATATTCTACAAATAATTTGAAGTGTTTTATTTTCTGAACTTATGATAGAACATTTTCGAAAAAATTCGTTAAACGGAGATATATATTTCGCTATATGGAAGTTATTTTTGATGTAATCCTGAAAAAAAAAATGACAGTTCCTACAAAAAATTTGTTAAATAGAGAAATTCGTTGGATGGAGTTGCGTTATAGAGAGACTCGTCTGTATATGCAAACAATATTTATTTTTAAAGAAGCATTCTTTAAAATTCATCCTTACAAAAACTTAGTCACATGTGAAAGGGTGCTGTGTTAGACGGTGGTAGCGCTGTAGACAGGGCTTCACAAAAAAATTCAGATCCATTTAAGATTATTGATAGTTAATTTCTGAAATTGGGTTTTCAAATGTGTTATGCGATATATAAAATTGTTTACATATTAAGTACGTACAAGAAGTGTTATGCGCTGATTTTGATGAGAATGATATCATTTTAAGATTTCATCGTAGGAAGTAAAAAATTCTATGGAACTACCCGTCGCAAATCAGCCATTTTAGAGATATGACACGTTATGATGTCACATAATCTTTTTTTTTTATATTATTGGGTCGTTTGGAAAATAGCATTCGTACGAAGGATCGCAAAATAAAGCCTATATTTTCGACAAATCACACCGAAATAAAACTGAAATCTTCGTCAAATGATCGTTAAATAAAGCAGTGGTTTTCGTCAAATGATCATGAAATTAAACTTCTACTTTCGTCAATGATCTCGAAATAAAACCGCGATTTTCGTCAAATGATCCCAAAAGAAAACTGCGATTTTCGCCAGACTATCCTGAAATAAAACCGTGAATTTTGTCAAACGATCGCAAAACTGCCTGCAAAATTTTGCTAATAAATAGTAAGTAGAATAAAACAGTAAAGTTCACCAATCCATTGCATAAAAAATAATGAATTTCGTCAATTGGTGACTTTAAAGAAAAAAATCATTTTATTAATCATTCGCGGAAAGTAAATTTCGTCAATTTGTCTTAGCAAAAACATGACATTTCGTTAATCAGGTGTGTGAAAAAATACCGTAAATTTCGTCGTAAAAGGGCAGCAATTAATTGCGAGTTTCGCTATACGATTGCAAAATAAATTCTCGAGTTATGTCAAACAATCATGAAAAAAATCACGAATTTGACAAACGGTCTCTGAAAAAATTGCGCATTTCGCAGAGATTACAATTAAACAATCACAGAGAAAAATCGTGAATTTTAATTAGCGATCGCGGAAAAATCGTAAATTTTGACAAAGGATCGCGAAGAAAAAATCTAACTTTGGCTAATAAAAGCGAAAAAAGTGCAAATTAAGAAAACGATCGCCAAAAAATCGCAACTTTCGAAAAAATGATCTCAAAAGAAAACCGTGATTTTGGTCGAACGATCACAAAACCCCGAAAATTCCGTCGAACGATCCTGAAATAAAATCACAATTTTCTTCAATCGTTAGCTAAAAAAAACCCTGCAAAATGTTGCTACTATAGTAGCAACATTTTGCAGGGTTTTTTTAAAAAGTAATTGTAAAAAGTAACTGTAAAGTTAGCTCTTGGAATAAAACAGTAAAGTTTATCTATCGATTGCAGAAAAAAATATCAATTTCATCAATCGATGACTTAAAAAAGAATCTCATTTTATTAATCATTCATGAAAATTAAATCGTGAAGTTCAACTGGTAGCAGAAAAAAACACGAAATTTCGTCAGTCAGCTCTGTGAAAAAAATATCGCAAAATTCGTCGTTCAAGTTCAGCAATTAATCGCAAGTTCCGTGACACATTTGCGAAATAAATTCCCGAAGTATGTCAAACGATTTCGGAAAAAAATTGCGATTATCGATAAATGATCGCGGAAAAAATTTTCGAACTTTGACGAACGATCTCGGAAAAATTGCGTATTTCTGTAATAGGCCAGTCAAATTGTCAGAAAAAAGGGCCGATAGATGCAAAAATTCTACTAGAAGATTTTATGTTTTTAAAATGTTTATGGGGATGCTAGTAACAAGAATTAATGGTTTTCCAATAAAATATCTCGAGGCTAAACTTTGTGAAGCCAAAAATCCACAAAAATTTCGGACTTTTTTCAGTTTTTTGCTTATAACGCAAAAATTATAAATTTTTTGCGTACCATACTCAGTTACAAAAAGAAAGTCCATTAAATTCTCTACAAATTTCATATTAAAACTTTTATTCTAAAGCCAATATTAAGCGCGCTGCAGCTTTCTGAAAGTGACTCTTTTTTTTTTTTTTCAAATTTTGTGAAAATTTTTCAAAAACGAAAATTTGACACAATTTTTCATTATTTTATCTTCTTTAATGTAACTTATTTAAATTACAGGTGTTTGCATGATAACAATCACGGTGAATTACAACGATAACATTGTAAAAATATTAAGAACATTATAACTTTTTTGTATTTAGAGCTTTAGTAAAGAACATTAATATTAGCTATTAAACTGAAGGTAAGTAAAAAATGTTTTCGGCATTTTGCCTGTAACTCGAAAATATAAACTTTTTGCGCAATGTACTTAATTACAAAAACAAAGAACATTAAATTCTCTATAATTTTGTTATAAAAACGTTTTTCTAAGCCCATTACTAAGCGTGCTATGGTTTTTTGAAAATGTCACTCTTTTTTTAATGTTACAGAAAGTGACCTATTTTTCGCCTCCCATCTCAAAAAAACTTTTCATCACTAACAATGAAAATTAAATAGACCTGTTGATTGATGAAAAATGAATTTTTTAAGAAAGGCAGGCAAAAGTTTCACAAATTCTAGAAACCCTATAAGAAAACAATTACAAAGGGAGTGCTGGGGATAAAAAAAGAGAATGTAGATGGAAGATTGTGGTCAGTGACGTTCCCGAGCCGCTTTCGTTCAGATGCAAGTGTTCTTTTTTAAATACATACTCTTCTAATATGCTGCTATTAAGTTTATTGCATCTCTTCACGTACAGTAATGAAAAATGAGTGAGCTCTACCCAAAATTGTGTTTCATTTGCCAAACGGCTTCAAATATAGTGATACTCGCGTTGTGAGCCAGAAAGGACTTGCCAAGCTCTTTGAACATAACGTTTAGCGTCAAAGTAATATTCATCAAAAGTAATATTCATCAGTTTTTTGAAAAATAGCAAGGAAGTTAGAATACAGGATGATTGCCGAAAAACATATGCGAATGAGAGAATGCTAGCAGCATACGTTCGTCGGGGTGAAGATTCTACACAGACTATATAGTTTGTCCCTCAGATGAAGCACTTCTTTCAAGCTTCAAGATAATTGCTTCTTATGTGACGAAGATAATCCCGGTGGCTTCAACGAAAAAAATAGAAAAAGCCCTACACAAAGAGAAATTTGATTCACAAAGTAATGAAATTAGAAACGAAAATTATATTTTTGAAAGCTGCTGAAAAACGTGGGGATGTAGGGTCCCAAAAAGTAATTGAGCGCATTCAGCACGAACCTGACTTTCAGATGCATGGTATTGTAGTTTTTGTCGCGTAAAACTAGATCAATCTGTAACAAGTAGAGAAAAAAGATGGCGTCGACCCGCATCATCCGTTGACGAAGCCAATGACAGAAACAAGAGCCGCTTTATTTCATTGTTTAAAACAAATTAAAAATTTCAAAACAAGAATTTCACAATAACAGAATTGAAGTTGAGCAGGCAAAGGAAGAAGCTGATGTCATGATAGTTACCTCAGCCATTTCAAGAGCCGAATCCTTTGAAAGCGTTTAATTGTCGGAGAAGACATTGACCTTCTCGTGATAATGACGAGCTTAGGCTATCAGCACAAAAATCAGTTTTCCTAAAAGCCAGGAAGAAGTAACATCGAAACCAAGTGATTTTCAACCATGTCGTTCAAATACAATTACAACAATGTTCTTTTCACTCATGCTATCTGCAGATGCGATACAACATCCGCTCTTTTTGGGAAAATAAAGTCAAAGTTTTGTAACACTTTGAAAAAACATGATCAGCTAGAGAAATAGCCTGCGTATTCAATGAAGTAGGTTCTACCCGTCAAGAAATCATCAAGGTTGGAAAAAAAAATCCATATTGCACTATACTGAATGCATAGCTACCACACAGAATTTGAACACCTTAAGGCTCCAGTTATTTGCTAAATTTGCCACAAAAAAGCAAAGTTCATTTTGCAAGACTACCACCAACACAAGAGGCTGCGCAACATCATTTTCTCCGATGTTATCATCAGGTACAAGCTAGGCTAGGAAACAACATCCCTCTGAAGGATGTGGGTGGGCTCACAGGTTCTCTTTCAGCCAGTTCAAATGTGCCAAGACCCGGCACTTAAATCCTTGCTCCATGTTGTGTCATGTAGCTGTAAAAAAGGGTGCAGCAAATCATGTTCTTTTCATAAATTAAGACTCAAATGCTCGGCAATTTGTAAAAAAAAAAAAAAAAAAAAAAAAAAATGTAATGGGATCAACTACGAAAATGTCGACGACATTATTTATCAAGAAGGAGGGGATGTAAAAGTGTCACTGGGTCAAAAAAGTGTCAAGTGTATTTTTTACTTACATTCAGTTAAATACTTAATATTAATGTTCTCTACTAAAGCTGTAAATACAAAAAAGTTATACTGTTCTTAAGTCTTATACAATGTCACCGTTGTAATTCATCATGATTGTTATCATGCAAATACCTGTAATTTAAATAAGTTACATTAAAGAGGATAAAACAATGAAAAATTGTGTCAAATTTTCGTTTTTGCAATTTTTCCACAAAGTTAGAAAAAAAAGAGTCACATTCAGAAAGCTGTAGCGCGTTTGATATTGGCTTTAGAAAAAAAAAATTTAATATGAAATTTGTAGAGAATTTAATGTTCTCTCTTTTTGTAATTGATTATGGTACGCAAAAATTTTATAATTTTTGAGTTATAGGCAAAAAACTGAAAAAAGTCCGAAAATTTGTGGTTTTTTAGCTCTACAAAATTTAGCCTCGAGATATTTTGTTGGAAAACCATTAATTCTTGTTACTAGCATCCCCATAAACAGTTTAAAAACATAAAATATTCTAGCAGAATTTTTGCATCTATTTATGACAATTTGACTGGCCTATAAATGATTGCAGAAAAAATAACTAATTTCGACTAACAATCGTGGAAAAAATCGCAAATATTGACAAACGATCGCAGAGAAAAAAAATCACGGATTTCAACTAATGACCGTTTGTCAAAATTTGTTATTTTTTTCCGCGATCGTTAATCAAAATTCGCGATCTTTTCCGCGTTTGTTTACCGAAATACAGTAAACGATAAATTTTTGAGCGATTATTTGCAAAAATTCGGAATTTTTTCTGCATTTATTTGCCAAAATTTGTAATTTTTTCCACGATCGTTTGCCGGAATTCGTTTTTTCTGTGATCGCAAAAAGGAAATCACGAATTTTGACTAACGATCATTTGCCGAAATTCGTGATTTTTTTTCGCTGCAATCGTCGATCTGTACTACAGTCGCGATTTTTTTTCTCGCGATCGCATATAAAAATCGCTAATTCTGACTAACCATTGTGTCGAAAAAAATCACGAATTTTAGTAAATGATCGTTAGCCAAAATTCGCGATTTTTTCTGCGATCGCGGAAAAAAAACGAATTTTGGCAAATAAATGCGAAAAAATTTCGAATTTCTGCAAACGATCGCCAAAAAATTGCGAATTTCGGCAGCTGATCGCGAAAAAAATGTCACGAATTTTGTCAAATATACTCGAGAAAGATTGCAAAATTCTGCAAACAATGGTCCAAAAAAAAAAAAAAAATGCAAATTTTGGCAAATGATCACTCAAAAATTTATCGTTTACTGTGAAAAAAAATCTCAAATTTCACTAAAAAAATTACGAATATCGGCAAACAATCGCAGAAGAAAAATCGTGTACTTCAGTGATAAATTTCATTTATTTATTTCCGTGATCCTTCGACAAAATTAGCGATTATTTGTTTGATCTTTGAATTTCGCAATTATTTAATGAATTTTGCTATACATCTCTGTTTCTGCGATCCATATGATGAATTTTACAATATTTAACACAAGACTCATTTGACTAATATAGTGATTTTTTTCAAGGCCATTTGATGAATTTCGAGAATTTTTTTTTTCCGAGATCACGTGACAAATCTTGTGACTTGTTTTTTGAAACAATTTGATGAATTTCACTATATTTTCGAGAAGAAAATTTGGTGAATTTCATGGTTTTTTTGTCCCATGACCATTTGGTGAATTTTGTGATTTTTTTTTCCATGATGAATTGTCGCGATTTGAGATATTTTCCTCAACTAATTAAAGAAATTCACAATTCTTTCAAAACCAACTGAAATACATTCTGCGGATGGTGTTAAATCTTACAGTACTTGTTTGTATATCTGAAACATTTAAGTGAAGAGAAAAAAATGTTTTTTACTCGGTCTCTTTTTAGCCTCTTTTTTATTTTAGTCTCTTTTTTTCTTGCGATTTAGTCTCTTTTCTATCTTTTTCAAGAGTGACTCAGCGGTCCTAGCCCTGATAATTGCAGCGAAAGAACGATACGTAAATAAACTCAATTTACCTCGGCCTATACCTGCCAAAGGATTTTTACTCAATAACCAACAAGATGCGTTTTATTTGGGCATTGGCATTTATCAATTAACAAATAACAGCGATTTTTGTGGTACATACGATAGCGTAATATACATATAGATGATCCAATTAAATAAGGCAAATTTTACTGTAAAAGTTTACTGGTGGAAATAAACAAAGATTCTGAGCACTTTTTGCGACACGTTTACGGGTCGTTCGTTCTCAAGGGATTAATTTCTAAACATTAGATATCGAAAACAATATCTAATCATTAAATGATAGAATTTTTCGGTACGAATTAATTTTCCCAAACGGAAGCGACTTTCCGAACGACCCAGTGCAATGCTATCACATTTGTCATAGCGTTAAATGTATATACAGTCGAACCTCGATTTAACGTACTTTGATTTAACGAATTCTCCGATTTAACGAATATATTTTACGTCCCGACAAAAAGGAGGCTAAAATGCTCTGATTTAACGAATTTTTGGCTTTGATTTAACGAACAACAACCGCTGAAAAAAAAAATTGCATTTGCAGATAAAACTAAAACTTTGATTTTTTTTTCACATAAAATTTTGAATTTTTCACATCCTAATCCAAGTGTTAATTTTTTTTTCTCATTTCTGGTGGATTCAAAAGACAGTCTTTTCCCCTTTTCAACTAGAAACATGACAAAGATGTAGAGCTAAGTACCTGCGATAGTGAACAGAAAGAGAATGAAGATTCTGTAAGCAGTCAAGATGAAGAAGAGATAGAAATTCAAATAAAAAATGTGACACTCCAAGAATCAATTTGCAGCTTGAACACTTTAAAAAATTATTTATCTCACGAAGTTGATGCTGTTGTTCTTACGGAGTTAAAAAATACCGACAAAGAACTTTGGAAAGTCAAAATAATGAACCCAAAACAAAGCACTATCAAGGATTTCTTTCCAAATTGCCAATAAGTATGCATGTATTATGTATTAAGTTTTAAAAGCAAATAATATTAAAGAATTTAGATAATTTAAACGTTGATATCCTAACATATAATTTTCATGCTCGTAGTAAACAATAATATTTTTTTTTAAAAAATCTGTATATCTAAGGGTATTTACTTTTATACCATACTCTTCACAAAAATTGATATTCGATTTTACGAATTGCTTTGATTTAACGAACGGATTTGTGGGTCCCAACCAGTTCGTTAAATCGAGGTTCGACTGTACTTTTTTATATTAAATGTCTTCCTATTAACTTAATTATGTTATTTGTGTTTAAAATTAAATGTCTGTAAAAAAAAAAAAAAAAAAAAAAAAAAAAATAGTAATGGCTGTAAATGCAGGGCTTCCATAGCAACTATTTTTATATTCTGTACTTACCACTATGAAATTTTGTGGTACATTTCGCTTGCACATGTTGTCAAAGTACATGTGAAAGATCTTTATTTGTGAAAGTGATACGAGATTAATCAAAAACTATTCGTTGCTAGGCCACCGTAATACTTATCCGTCATTGATATGCATAATAGTATAATCTATGGAAATAAAACGTGTGAATATTATTTATAAAATGCATTATCCAAAACAAAATTTAAACTTATATTTAAATAGTTGTAACTTACATAATAATGCTTTACTAATGAATTGCTAATGCACCAATTTCGACAAATTATATAAAACGCCAAAATACTCAAGTAAGTATAGAATTGCGTAAATGAAACATTCCTATAACTCCAAAAATAATAATCATACTAACAAACAGTTTAATGCGTCGAATTAAGCGTCTCATTTCCAATTAAAATATATCTTTGAATTGAAATTTGAACGAAATACAGGGTCATGAAAAATCGAAGAGTACGAGAAACAGGATTACAAATATTTCGGCAACTAATAATCCGATCGACTTTGTTCTTTATGCAAAATTTGTGTTATTTTATTGTCTTTTAAATCCACTCCCTAAAATTAAAAAAAAAAAAAAAAAAAAAATCGAAAATTTTTGCATATTTTTCACCAGAACAAATATTTCGAGAGTCTGAAAAAAGTAGTTCCGGATAATCGAGGTTACTGATATTAAATAGGCTTCGTCCTACTTTTACATTCTAAGTACATACAAAATTTCAAGTCTCTATCTGAATTTGTTCGGGAGGTAGAGCGTTTACAGACGGACGGCAAATTTTTTTTTCTAAAAATATCTTTGTTGGAATCTCCAGTGCCTGAAACGTGTAAATCCGTCAAAAAATTTTCTTTTTCGATTTTCAAAACGATTGCAAAACTTACCCTATACTACGTATGATAGGTAAGTAATAGTTCACAATGTTAGTCTTGTAAATATATTGTTTCGTGTGCTGTGTGTCTGTTTGTTGATTCTGAGCATTTGTAGTGTTTGTTCGTTGGTGGTTGTGGTCTTCCATATAGAGGTGCACAGGAAGCCACTTAATAGCAAAAATTATAAATTTAACGACATAACAAATGTTATAGTATAAATGCATTATAATAAATAAACAAACTGCGTGACATAAATTGTCAGATATCTTGAAAATGGTTGATTTCCCTCGAGTTTTTTATTCTCCATGATGAGATCTTTCCAACGACACCGCTATCATCAAAATCGGTGCGTAACACTTCTTGCATTTCCCTAGTTAAACATCAAATTTTACCTTATTAAATGGCAAAGTTTTATTCTGAATGTGTTGGAAAGTTTTTGTCATGTGTGGATGCTAACACCGGAAAGTGCACCTCGCAGCTGAATTTTTAAATTTCAATTTAGATTTTTTTTAAAAATTAAAACTTACTGGATAAGAGGATATTTCCATCTTTCCGCCAATCCTCGGCAACGAAGCAACCAGGTGAGAAGCTATAAGGAAAGGGCATGTTTACAAATAAACGCTTCCTTCAACCAATATACCAATTACATTTTTGCTTTAGCGATAGTTACAGGAATCATCATGGCGACATTGACCAATCATACAACAGAGCTTTTAATCGCAGACATATTAGACCAATAGTAGACCAATCAGATCGCTTTGCCTTCTTGTGCGCAGTAGGAGTCTAAAAGACGGGCAGGAAATTACTGTAGATCCACAGTAATTTTGTCCACAGTGACGTCAGCTACCCTTTCCTTATTTGTAGCTCGCTATCCATCCGCATTTATGAAGCAGCCAACCAATAAGACCAGATGGTAAATATGGGATTTAACGACTGCATTTCACGGAAGATTTTGTATGGAGTAGATCTCATTGAAGAAAGGAATTTTTTAATAATTCAATTTCATTATTTTTATGATTTAAAACAGCTAAAATCAACGAATATATTTCTTTGTCCTTCCAAAACAGGGTCTTCATAACAGAAATACATACCTGTATTCACTCTGATAAAATTAAAAATATTCTAAAATTTAAAATATTCTTCAGATAAAATTTAGTTTTATTTTTTATTTTAGTATGAATGGGGATTTTAAATATTCGCAATTTGTTTGAAAATATCTATGGTCCCGGGCAACGCCGGGCGGATCAGCTAGTATTTTTATAAACCTAGTTACAGGGAACGTTTTATGTAAATGATGCCAAGAAAATATCCAAAGAGCGGTATAACATCGCGCTGGACAACCCTGCCGTATTTTATTGTTTTAAATAATTATCATTTGTTTATGCAATTCAACATAACAATAAATATGCTTTTAAAATGTGAAAAAAAAAATGGCTTAGAAATATTAGAATGAATGCTGTGAATTAGTCTGAAATATTTTCTTATTAAAAAGTGATTTTCTTTTTCTCAGAAAGGACTAAAGAATGTATTTGACGAAGCTATACTTGCAGCACTGTCTCCACCCTCTAAGAAAAAACGATCACTGCTGAAAAGAATAAAATGTGTAATTGTATAACGTGATTTACATGGAAGATAATCAATGGAAATGTTTGTCATCAATTTGATGGGAATCTTCGATATAAATTTATTGCATAAAAAGAAGCTTGACCTAAGTTAGTTATCTGCTACATTATTTTATAAACTAAACTCGCCGTTTTCAAACAATTGTAAATTTGTATCTTTGTTAAAATATGCAAAGAATTTTTGCATTTAATCAAAAGATGTGGAAATGGAAAAAAAAAAAAAAAAAAAAAAAAGTTATATATTTGTCTATCTGTGTACATACTAGGTGATCATAATTAAGGTGCAAGTATCTGAGGGCTTCTAAAAGTTAATTGTTTAGAATATTACAAAAAAAAAAAAAAAAAAAAAAAAAAAAAAAAGATTTTTAATTAGTTTAGAGCATGCAGAAATAATTTCTGCAATTAAAAATAATAATTAAAAACAACTAAGACAGATGGCGCTATATTATAAAAAAGGAAAATGGAGAACTTCCTACCAGATCAATTTTGAAAGCCTTTTATAGAAAATTTAATCTAAAACGCTATTTTTATCAAAATAATATTAATTTTAGTACTGCTAAATGAAATAATAGTGTCTCAAACAATAATTAACAACGAGTTATTTTTGCTAATAAAACATCTCTAACATTTAAGCGTCATCTATTGGTAAAAGATTAAATCTATCAGTTTTATTGCATAACCTCACACTCTAAATAGTATAAATACCAAAGCTTTTAAATACACTGCTGGCCATCGTAAATGCAACACCCTGAAGGAAGCATGCAAATAATATGAAATTTACAACATGCATTAGCTGAGGTGAGATATGCAAATGATTAGAATTTCAGCGCAGACGCATATCAAGCGCGCCTGTGGCGCCACCTCAAAGCGCTATTTAAGGCTTGGAGATTTCGACGGTTTCAAGTACAGCAATTGTGTTTTTCTTGCTTTTTTAAAAAAAAAAAACGATAAATTATGCCTCGTAGGAAACAACGATCATCTTTTGATCAAGTATCCGAGTTTGACAGAGGAAGGATAGTGGCATATCGAGATTGTGGGTTATCTTTCAGGGAAATCAGTCGTCGTGTTGGATGAAACCAAACAACTGTGATGCGGATATGTGATCGTTGGGTGCAACAGGGTACGACGGACAGACGTGATCGACCGCATCGACCTCAGTGCACCACGTCACGTGATGACAGGCAGATTGTACGCATGGCAGTGACGGACCGCTCAGTCACATCACGAACCATATCACAGCAGATTCAGTCTGTAACGCATCATCCAGTGTCTGCGCGTACCATTCGACGTCGTTTACAGCAGAATGGTCTGTCCGCAAGACGTCCGTTGCTTTGTCTACCTCTGACGAGGAACCACAGACGTCTCCGCCGCCAATGGTGCGATGAAAGAAGGATGTGGACGACAGAATGGAATGAAATTCTCTTTACTGACGAGTCACGCTTCTGTATGCAACACCACGACGGTCAGATTCGAGTCTGGAGACACCGTGGAGAGAGGATGCTGAACAGCTGCATTATGCACCCTCACACTGGTCCTGCACCGGGTATTATGGTATGGGGCGGTATCGGATATCTCTCTCGCACTCCTCTAGTACGCATTGCCGGTACTTTAACCAGCCAGCGCTACATCTCCGAGGTGTTGGAGCCAGTTGTCTTTCCTTACCTTCAGGGCTTGCCAACAGCCATATTTCAGCAGGATAATGCACGGCCACACGTGGGACGCATTGTCCAAGGGGTCTTCGTCAATCACCAGATTGAATTGCTTCCCTGGCCGCCGCGCTCTCCGGATCTTTCGCCGATAGAAAACATGTGGTCCATGGTTGCTCAACGACTGACCCAGAGTTCATCCCCAGCTGCCACACCAGATCAACTTTGGCAACGTGTGGAAGCTGCTTGGTCTGCTGTACCCCAAGAACACATTCAAAGTCTCTTTGAATCAATGCCGAGGCGTGTGGCAGCTGTGATCTCCAACAACGGCGGCTACTTTGGGTACTGATTTTGGCAGGAACCACGCTTCATAGAATGCTGTAAATTTAATCATTTGTTACTTGGTCAACATGTTATCTACACAATAAATTTTGTTGTGATATCTCTTGTTTTTCTTGGTGTTGCAATTTGGGTGGCCAGCAGTGTATATTCCAAATAGCTTTGTAGAGCCCTTCGAACACATGTACTTTAATTATGACCACCCTATATATAAAAAACTTGTTTAAAAAAATAAAAAGTTTTGAATAAAATAAATTGCTCTAAAATAGAATTATTTTAACTTGTTTTAATATATATTTTTTAATTTTATTTTTAGGTATTGTTTTGTGAATGAATAAACAAATTGATTGATATGGAGTTGTGTTCAATATCGTTTCAAAATCCTGTCATGAAAACATACACATATAAATACCATTAAACATTTTTTTTTTAAATAAAAATGATGAAGTCAGTAAACATTTTAATATGACCAGAAAAATGGTAACTAACGCTGCCACCGCCGCTGGCATTGAATTTTTTGTGACCGGGAGTCTTTCGTCGTTAATATTAAGAAAACTGCATATAAAAAGTATGAAAATTTGTGGTATTATAGAGAAATGTTTGATAAATACGTTAATGCAGACAATTTTTAAATCGAATAATTATTTTAATATACTTTAACGTTGAAGTTGGTCAAAATAGCTCCATTAAAAAAGTTTTATAGCAGCAAAAGCTATACATAAGAATTTAAAATATTTGTAGATCATTTTATAAATTAGAGGTTCCCCGGTGTACCCTAGAGATGGGAAATATAGTTATTTTTGGTTAACAGGTTACATCGTTCCACACATTCACGGGTAACAGGTTTCAACAACCTGTTATTTTTGTAACGTATAACTAATCGATGAGACTATGCTGTCAATAGACATTTTAATTAGAGGGCCGTTAATTAAGGTATCTTGAATAATTTTGATACATAAGTATAGACGCTGTTTTAGTTCAGATAAACCTGCGCCTTTATAATCAACATAGAGTTAAAATTTTAATTTTTGCAAGACAAAAACTTAGTTAGTCATGATATTTTACATTTCACGTATTATTATCGTTTTCTTGCACTAAAATGCATTTTTCCTCGTTGAAAATTTATACGTATCATAACTCAGTAAATTTTGCCCGTAGAACATTTTTTTTTTTTTTTTTTTTTTTTTTTTTTTTTTTGCTGATTTACTTGTTAAAACACATAAAAACTTTTTCTAAATAAAAGTTATAGGAAATTTACTGAACACTGTATAAAATATGTAGTTTCTTAACAATTTAAAAAATAATTGTTTTAATGTAAATTAATATTTAAATGATGCAGAAGAAAGTTTAAAGAATTTTTGCAATTGTTACAATGACTCCAAAACTGACGGTTTAGAAATTAATTTTTTCTAAACGATCAGAAATATCCTCCATAAAAACAACACCGTTTTAATAATGCGAGTTGTTATAATAAATAAATAAATAAGTAAATAAATAAATAAAATTGATCTTCATTCTCCCCCCCCCCCCCCTTCACTCCGCCCTGGGCAAGCGAACGCATTCCAAAGAATCTGATTAAAACACACCTTTACACTACAAAAACCATTCCTCTACCCCCATATCCATTGTTCGTTCGAATCAATCTCATTTTCCTTCCGAATACAAAAAAAAACGCCAGAGTTCTTTTTCAGTTTCGTAGCAAAATATTCTATACCACTCAATTTGTTCCACAAAACTATTTATTCCACAACAAATAGGAATTATTTTAAGTTTTAACCGCAATACGTGATTTTATATCTATAAAGAGTAAAACGATCTTTTGTATCGTACCGATACTTGGAATAAAATAACTGAAATGATAACAGAAAATCAGCAAAAAGGAATACTAATAAAATATGCGTTGCAAAGAACTTAGAGCGGAAGAAAGGAAGGCTTTAAAAACCGTACGCATAACTAATTGAAACACGGCTAAAAGCACAGCTGGAAAACACGCTCAAAGGGGGGATCGGCTGGTTCATTGCATCCACTGATTCGCTATAAGCGTTTGAAATATGATTCTTTTTAAGCACAATTTTAAGCTCTTTTTACAAATACAGAAAACAAATTTCGGGAATTTTATTTTTATTATAATTTTAATGTATACTTCTAAAAAACGATTGTTTCAAATCTTTGTTTTTTAATACGTTGCTAGGATTGCGTTATAAATTTAACAGGGAGTTTCCGTTAATCTGTTATTAAATAATGAACTACATAACAATAACATTGTTATTTATCCTAATACGATAAATAATGCCCGTCTCTAGTGTACACACTGCATTTATTTTTTAATTTCACTCATTTTTTGAGGATTTATTTTCATTTTAAATTAAAATGTTCAGCATTTTGAGAGACTTTTTTACATATTTTAGAAGAAGTTATTATTTTAAATTGTTGCCAAATAATCAAAGAATATTTCCTTCAAATTGAAAAATTATTTTCACGCGACTGTCACAAACAGAAGGGGGAAAAAAACTTTCAAATGAGAACTAAACAGTTGCAAGTTAAAAGCGGGAAATACTGAAACTTAAATCATTAAACTATATTTACATGTGAATATTAAAAGAAAAAGAAAACATTAAAATAATAAATTCATTAAAATGCGTTAACCATCATAAATCGAAAAAAAAAAAAAAAAACGTCATATTTAAAATAGCAAAACATTAATATTGCAAACAATTTAAATATAAAACTATATTTATATGCGACACGTGAGATATTTCACATTTCTATTGTTGCCAAATCTAAGGCAATTGAAATAAAAAATATTTCTTTTCTACCAATAAAAGTATCTTCACGTGAATATCGAAAAGAGAAAGAAAACTTTTAACAAATAAATTCGTTAATGTACGCTAAAAGCAGCCAGTAAAAGAAATTGTGTCATACTTAAAACGACCAAATAATATTGCAAGACAATTAAAAAAAAAAAAAAAAAAAAAAAAAAAAAATTAGACAAGTTCTTTATTTCATACTTTGACATAATTTTGTTAATTATTATTATTTTTTTTTTTTTTTTTTTTTTTTTTAGAATTCTAAGATGACACAAATAGTATTTCCTTTCAAGCAACAAAAGTGTTCCATAAAAATACTAAAAAAAAAAAAAAAAAAAAAAAAAAAAAAAAAATTAGTGAAAATAACATCAGAATAATATGATACATTTAAATGCCTTAAAAATTTACTTAAAATTATTTCTTATATTGCGGTTGAAAAAGTATTTGGACGCAAAAACTCTGTGTATTTAACTTTTAACTGATCTTGTTTAACCAAACATCTAAATAGCCAGTAGATGTTTAACAGCAGCTGATTAGACCTCACAATTCCCAAATCAAAAGGAAATAAATAAAAACCTGTTTACAAAAAGATTGCCTCTTTTTTTTGTTTAAGACATGTTTCGCAGTTTTTAAAAACTGATTAAATTAGAGTGTTTTCGAGTTTGTGGTGTCTCAACCGTTTTATGTTGCTTAGTTGTAGAATTATGAAGAAAAGTTCTATAATTAGCTGAATCCGATTAAGAAATATTAGTCTTTCTTTTTAAAGTTCTACGTAACCGATTTTGATGGGACTTGTATTTTTAGTTAGATGAATTTTCAGGAAAGTTCATAAAACATAACTTATGGATGTATGTTGCTTAGTTATTTAATTATGGAGAAAAGTTCGATAATCACAGAAGAACACATTATAAAATATTAGTTTTTTTTTAAAACGTTCTGTTGAAAGAATATTGATGCATTTTTAGTCGACAGTATTTAAGGATGATTTATTGTACTGCATACCGTTCAATCATTCTTTACTAATTCTAGTATGAATTATCGATGTGATCAATTAAAAGTGTTGGTCGTTAGTCCAAATTTTGATTGATACATTAGAAAACGTAATAATGAAATGGCACTTGTATAGCTTTAATTAATGCGGTAGGACCAGGGAGCTAAGGAGGCGCTATGGGCGGCTCAGCCCCCCTCCCCCCCCTGGAAAAGATTACAAGGTCACTCAATGAATTTCTGTTCCAAAAATTCAAATAAAATTTTCTGTTCAAAAATCTAATTTAGTTTTGAGACCTTTTCAGAGTTTTGCAAAATTACTAAATTGTATCTAAAATAAATGTTTCAACACTTCCTCATCCTATTTGTACATATGAGGCTAACATTATATTTAATTTTGCACCAGTTATACACTCAAAATTTTCATCATCATATAGTTTTTTTTTTTTTTTACCATAAAGTGAAGTTATTACAACAGTTTAATCAGAAACATAATACCTACAATGTGAATAATGCCCAATTAATCTTATTGTGTCAGAGAGAGAGCGAAAAAAAAATTATGACCCTCCCCCATCTTGTTGTTCACTTCTAGCTACAGCCCTGGGTAGGACATGACATTACAAGAAAGTATCATTATTGCTTTAAAGTAAAAGGTCAAATACACCGATATATTTCGTTTAATTTAAAGCTCGTTTGGAGAAATACCCCAGCATAGCGTGCGAAGCCTACTAGTGTTTTACATCATAGTTTACAATTTGATTCTCTAATTGTCAGCCAGCTGGATTTATTTAGAATCAAATCAATTGCAATTCATATTTTGGATTTTTTATTTCTGTAACCTTGAAATGTTTAGTACTAGTAGAAGTGCTCGTGACTTATTTTTTCTAAAATCAATTCCTTTTTCTGCATTTAGTTGCATATTCATACAGAAAAGTATTGAAAAACTCCTTTAACGAAGCCATATTTTCAATTTCCGGTATGCTAAAATAGCGATAAAGAACTAAGATTCATGTTTAGCAGTATCACGCGATTGCAAAGAAAAAAAAATCTTATTGCGAGTGAAATACTTGCCATTTACAAGCCTTTTGTGAAAAACTGCGATATAACTTTTTGCAATTCAAAAACTTTTCATACGTTAAACTAATGTTAAGTCGATTTCTAACGGAGATCCGACAATACATTTGGTGACCTAAACTGGACTGACTGATTTCAAAATTCAGTAACTTGCAAATGGTGATTTCTTGCAGAAGAGTTATATAAGTTGTTAAGAGTTTTTTTTTCTTTCTTCCTATTACGATTCTCGATTTTAATTAAAAAAATAACAGTGATACATATCTCTACAAGCAATAGGCGCTAAATCGAAGGTCAATTTTTGACCTCTCTCTTCTTTCAGAATTGATGCGAAAGAAAGAGGTTAAATATATGAAGTGGTTCTTAGTCGCTAATTAGGAGGCTCTGCCCCCTACTAGCTACGCTCGTCATCTCCCGTGCCGCCTCTAAAAATCAGTTAATTCAAAATTAATTCTTAAAAAAATTACAAAAGATTGAATAATAATAATAATAATAACAGTGGCGATCGCCCTATAAATGGAGATTCATTATTTTCCGTTTTATGGAGGGGCTTTAACCCGAGAGAACTCGCTATGAGAATTTCTCACACGGTGCACAATTCTTTTCTTTTACTTTACAGTCACTTAATATCAAATTTTTTGTTTGGCTTAGTATTTTTATTCAAAAAAGAGGTGAAGTAATCGAAATCACATTTTGAAATTTTATTAAAATGAAAAATAGTCTTAAAAAGGGTACGATAGAGAAAGAAAATCTCATGCGCGAGCTCTCGCAGGTTAAGGCCGAATGAGCTCATGTTAATGGTTGTTTTCGTTTGATTAAATAAGATTAAGATTATTTAAACAAAACATTTCAGAATCAGCTAATACAAAATGAACTTTGTCAACAGAGTCTTAAATTTCAGGTATAATTTTTATAATGTTAAAGATAAAAGATATAGATGATAAAAGACAGACATATAGATGGTTTTAAATAAGTAATTCTTAAATCTAACGTTTTTAATCTGACGTAATCTTCATCTTTTTTTTTTTTTTTTTTTTTTTTTTTTTTTTTTTTGTAATATTTACGCAAAAAATATTTTTACCGTTAGAAAGAAAATATTATTTGCACTGTCTTATTTTGTTTTTTAAATCTGACGTAATGTTCTCCATTTACGACTTTTAACTCATATTAATGAATTTATTATTTTACAGTTTCCTTTCTCTTTTAAAACTCACGTGGAAATATAATTTTTATGCTTGAAGGGAATGACCACACAGGAATGACAAAAATTAGGGTTAGCTTGTATACTATCATAACTACATACACAGAATTAAATTGCACTTAAAGAAAGTTTTAAAATCTTAATACAATTAAGGCTTAATCATTGATTCAGCTTTCATTAAAAAATTTAGGTGAACAAGAGAAACAGGAAATAGAAGACAGTCAATAAAAATACTTACCAAGATGTAACTGGAAATCACAAAAATTACTTATTCAGGCGTAATGCTGCAAAAAGAACAATTCAAGATATCTTCTCTGATGATGCCATTGTTCACCGATGAAATTCTGGAATAATATAAGTGTTGCCACAATTGAAAATCATTACTTACATTTTATGACAGGGAAATGACAGCAAAACCAAAGGACATTTTTTATTATTTTTCCAGAAAAATACAAAAAATGAAAAGTCTTTATTTTTTCAAATTTTAGTACTCTATGATATTTCTTAATAATTTAAACAACAACAACAACAAAAAAATCACAAATAGTATATTTGGATGGTCAACTTTTGGGGGCCTACTTTTGGGTTAAGGTGGAGACAGGGACACACAGGGGAATAACATTTTTATAACATTTTTTTTTTAAATGGCTTATATTTAATAATTGTATATTCTATTCTATTATACATAAATAAAAACATATAATTAAAGAATTCTAGTATTTATGTGGGATATTGAGTGATTAACTTATGATTTAAGCAAAACAAATATTCTTGATAAGTTAAAAAGGTTTAATAGACATAAAATATATACGTAGCATTCAAAAATAACAGTAGAACTGAATAATATTCAGTATAAATAAGCTTCTTTGAGCTTTGGATTAAAAATCCATCAAACTTGCCATCGCTCAAATCTATAGAACACCTCGTTCTTTCCACGCATCATCACACGAGTCTCATTTTGGATATCACGTTCGTTAAATCATCGAGTTTATTATCTTTTATTGCTGAATACTTTATTCTTTAATCCCACATTCTCGGTCGTCCTGACGTTTCTGACGTCCTCGGCAGCTGCTTATAAAAATTTAGACAAAAATTCACACAAATTCAAGGTAAAATAGGTAAATATAAAACAACAACATCTAAAGTTACAAGCAAACATAAAACAAAAACATCTTACGTTATGCAGATGCATTACCCCACGGCTTGACGTATTTTGCAATAGTGGATATCTTGTCCACCATGGTCTCCAATTCTCTTTGCATCATAATGATCATGTGATTTTTCTATAATGTTTTTATTAGGTCCATGGAATTTTCTCCTTTTCAGTCCTGTTCCATACTGCATTTCTTGGATTAACTCGAAATCATTTAATTCATATCTGTTTGGTACTTTTCTGATCATGTTAAATTGCTTTCTATAATTATCGTTACTCCAGAAATATAGATTTCTACGCGAACCATTAAAGTCTGCTTTTATGCTTCTTTTGCCTTTAAATTTAAAAGTATCCTTTTCACACGGTTCAGCCCTTTCTTTTTCAAAAATTTCATATTTTCTTTCTGTTTGCTGTACCTCTAAATATTTCTGTTTGCTGTTTCTCCAATTTTCATATGTGTGACGTTTTCCATCAAAATTATTTCTCGAATAATATTTCTTTTCTTCATCTCGATCATTGTAATCACGCTTCTTGTAATTTCTGATAAATTTTTGTTTATTTGCATTAACTCCTTCCATATTCTTTTCTTCCCTCGTGTTTTTCCGTTTATAATATTTTTCAACTTTCCTCGTTTCATTTTTATTTTCATTGGCGCGTGCACATAAATTGCGTTTTTCTTTTAGGTCATTCATTCGTCCTGTTTGTGATGTCTCGTTTCTTTCATTCAATCTTTTATTACTAATTAAATTTTCTTCTTTCTCATTTATTTCTTTTCTAATTTTCAAATTTCTCACGTGATTCAAATAAATTTCATTTTCTTCTATGACTCTCGCGAAATTAATCAAGTGGTTACCTCCTGCAATTTTCTCATTTGCAACTATAATATTTGCATCACGTGAATTATCTAACGTAGACGTTTTCTTCTTATTACTATTTCTGGCAACATGATTCAATTTTATATCAGAATTCTTCTGAATTTCAGTGTAACCTACTTGAATGTTGTTGCGTTTGCCAACGATCCTAATTCCGCTCTCATCTATCGCCAAATTTAATTTGCTAATCACATCGTATCCCAATAAAATATCATATGCGAGCGATTCTACCACATACAAATTTGTTCTGATTAGAAAACCATCAATATTAAATTCATATGGAAAATATCCTTTAGGATGAACCACTATTTTATTTATACCTGACAAATAGATATTATTAGAAAATAATCTTGGCGAGCCCATCTTTGTGTAACAATCATAGCTCACCAAACTTATATCACTTCCAGTGTCGAAGAAGATCTGTGTCTTTTCACCGTTAATATCAATATTTTTCATGTAATCTGGTTTGGCGCTGTTGGTTTGCTTGATTACTGCGGAATTCATCTCTTTGTGGTTGGATAATCGCGGGTTTTGGCTCCGATTTTGGCTGTCATTTTTTATTTGTTTATTATTCTCATTATTACGCTGCGATATTACGTGGCCAAGACGATTACTTTTGAAACACATAATTTGTGCCCTGTTCTTTTCATTTAAATAAGAAGATTCATTTACATTATCTGTATTATCTTTAAATTGTTGTCCTCTTAAAGTATTATAACGTTGGTATGGTAACCATGGTTTTGAGTTGTTGTTTTCGCGCATTTTTGTCTCCCTTTCTTCAAAGTGTCGTGAATTTCTATTCATGGTTTTAATATTACGCCTTGCTGTTTCATAATCATCTAGTTTACAAACTAATACATCAACATTTTTAATTTTGGGAAGATCATCGATAAAATGTTCTTTCATTTCTATCGGTAACCTTCTCTTGATTTGATCTACTAATATTAATTCTTTTAAATCTTCAAAATTGGATACATCAAGACCGGTAATCCATTCTTCTAAATAATTCCTTAACTCAAATGCTAGATCGCGCCAAGTGGCTGAGTTTTCTTTCTTATGCGACATTAATTTTTGCCTAAACTCTTCTGGCGTCAATTTGAATCTTTTAAGCAGCAAGTTTTTTACATAATCGTAGTTATTTGTTAATGTTTCTGGTTCTCTAGTTATAACATTAGCAATTTCTAGCGGCATTAAACTTAATAAGTGCATGACCCAATTCTCTTTTGTTATATTCATCTTAGAAATCTGTCTCTCGAATAGAGCTAAATAGATACTAATATCACCCTTCCCATCAAAGTGTGACATTAATTTAGACAAATCTGGTTGCTTACCTGAACCAGTTACAGCCGAACCGTCACTTGTATTTGTCATATTTCCTTGAAGTTCAATTTCTCGTAATTCGTACTCCATCTCCATCTTCTTTTCCTCTAATCTTCTTTCTGCTTCTAATCGTAACCGTCTTTCTTCTTTTTCTGCTTCTAGTCTTTTTTCTTCTTTTTCTGCTTCTAGTCTTCTTTCTTCTTTTTCTGCTTCTAGTCTTTCTTTTTCTATTCTCTCCGCGGCAATGACTTCAAGTCGAACTTTTACAAAATTTTCTTCATAATCCTTCGATTCCGTCACCAACTTTATCAAATCAATGATTCTTGGATTCTGAGGCACAACTATACCTAGATCATCACACAATGTTAACAAGTCCGCCTTTCTAACTTTATTCAGAACAGACATTATAATTTTTGTTTACACTTCAACAAAACAATATAGTGCACTATCTTGCAGGCTTGATTACGGATAATTTCTAATCATTACACATATAACAAACAGTTCCCTTTTTTTATATAATACGTTTTAGTTTAAAAACAAAACATTCTTCTTAGACTTAGATCTTCTTAGTACAAAATAGGTTTCATCGTGAAATTCAAATTCAAATATAAATCAGCGAAATCATTCAAATCCCGGCCGAGCCCCCAAAACTTGTGGGATATTGAGTGATTAACTTATGATTTAAGCAAAACGAATATTCTTGATAAGTTAAAAAGGTTTAATAGACATAAAATATATACGTAGCATTCAAAAGAAACAGTAGAACTGAATAATATTCAGTATAAATAAGCTTCTCTGAGCTTTGGATTAAAAATCCATCAAACTCGCCATCGCTGAAATCTATAGAACACCTCGTTCTTTCCACGCATCATCACACGAGTCTCATTTTGGATATCACGTTCGTTAAATCATTGAGTTTATTATCTTTTATTGCTGAATACTTTATTCTTTAATCCCACATTTATTTAATTTTTTATACAAGTTTATTCATTATTTTTAAAGCAGAGACAAAAATATCGCTGTTTAGAGAAAATGATCCACATACACTAATTGAAATATTAAATTTAAAAATACAAGCACAAGAATGTAATACACAATAATGCAAAACAATTTACTAAAGTAAATAAAATGTATGAATTTAAGTAGTTAATGCGATGTCATTAGCATTGACATGAGGCAAAACAATTTTGGTTACTGGCCTTTTATAGGTACCATTTTTATCTTTTGAAGTTAGAACTCTAGTTCTACCATCTTGGCCAGGATGGATTTTAATAATTCGCGCTAAATGCCATTTTAAAGGACAGTAATTATCAGGATCTTTTATTACCGTAATTTCGTGTAGATAAGCCACTGCTCAAACAATTCATTTTCGACCCAGAAAATTCATTCAGTAATTTAAGATAAATATATACCACGATACAGAATGTTACATTTTATTTTTGAAAATTTCTGGGTCGAAACAGAATTGTTTGAGCTGCGGCTTATCTACACGAAATTACGGTAATACTAAATCTCCTTCCTTTATTTCTACCCTTCCTTTATGCCATTTAGGTATATTTAGAAGTTTGTTTAAGTACTCTGATGACCACCTTTTTCAAAGATGTTGAGTTAATTTTTGAATTAATTGCAATCTGCTCAACCTAATCATGGGAATTTCTGCATAATTCGGTTCAGGTAAAGCCAATAAGAAAGTGAGCAGGTGTCAATGCTTCAACATCATTTGGATCGTTTGAAAGAGGACAGAGGTGACGAGAATTAAGAACAGCTTCTATCTGGACAATAAGAGTTAAGAGTTCCTCATAAGTTAAAATAGTTTTACCTACAACACGCTTTAAATGATATTTAAGAGATTTAACACTTGCCTTCCATAAACCTCTAAAGTGGAGAATTGAGGGGAGATTAAAGTGCCAAGTAACTCCTTGATTAGTAAATAATTTTCAACTTCCTCCTCATTTTTACCCTTAAATAATGATCTGAGAATTACTCTTAATTCTTTATTTGCGTCAACAAAATTTCGGCCATTATCACTGAAAATATCAGCTGGTTTGCCTCGTCTTGCAATAAAGCGTTTAAACGCTGCTAAAAACGCTGCAGTTGTTAAATCGTTAACAATTTCAACATGTAAGGCTTTACTGCAAAACATACAAAAATATAAATAAAAACCTTTTTTACCTGTTTACTCCTACCTGTTGAATTTTTTACCTCAAAAGGACCACAATAATCTAATCCAGTGCGCGTAAATGCTCTGGAGACTGTCAATCTTGATGCTGACAAATCAGCCATCTGTTGTGAAATTTTTGAATTAATTTTTTTACAATTAATACAATTAAAAATAATTTTTCTCACAACATTTCTGGCAGATAAAATCCAAAATTGATTTTTAATAAGTGACAGTGTTGTTTGAACCTGCATGAAAATATAAAACATGAAAATAATTAATAATACAAAAAGTAAAATTATGGTTAGGAGGGATAATTATGGGATGTTTTTGGTACTCGGTCAAATTACTGTTTTTCAATCGTCTACCAACACGGATGATACCATTGGCATCTAAAAATGGGCTTAAGTTTATAAGTCTACTATTGTTAGGGAAAGCAGTACCTTTCTCTAAATAGTGAATTTCTTTAACGGATGAAGTCTTTTGAATGTTCTTTACAATGAACAATAAGTACTCAGATAGTTCACTGCCTGATAAAGTTCCCGTTGTATGGTACAAAGGATTTCTGTAGTTATGTATAAATCTCCTACACCATGCCACGACTCTTTGCAGTTTAATGAACGAAGAACAGTTATTAATAATGTCTAAAGTTTCAAAAGAGTTCACTAAAGCACACACTTGTGTTACTGATGGCAATTTCAGTTCACTCAAAAATAATTCATGTGTTTCATCAGGAATGTTGTCAGGACACTCAGTCACCTCAGGTTGTTGTAAGAATGCAGGGCCACAGTTCACATTGTTGTAATTTGATGGGATCTATTCCTCTAGAAATAAGGTTTGCAGGATTTTGCTTGGAAAGTACGTGTTGCTATTGTTCAGCCGAAGTTAAACTTTATATTGTCGAAACCCTGTTTGCTACACAAGAGTCTAGAGTATTATAACTAATTAAGTGTTTAAATGTTATAATTATTTTCTTGCTATTAATACTGCTTTGTCTGAAATGTCAAATAATGGTGAGTAATTTGTTTGGATACCAACTTGGACATTTTTTCGCCAAGTACTGGCAAAAATGTACCTATAAACTATATAGATGGAAATTGAATTTTCATTAACTTTTTTATAATAGGGATTGAAAGGAAAATTTTACCATTATCTATCAAAACAATTAACAGTTTTAAATAGAAAGATACTAAAATAAAAAAATATGTATGCGTTTAAAATGAAGGAGTCCTATTAGAATCATTGGTTAATCAAATCATTGTTATGAGCACATGCTCATTATTCAAACAAAAATCGCTACGTCATGCGGGGAACGATATGCGTAGTGACCGATCTCCCGCGGGATCAAATGAGAAAGTGTGATCTCTAGACGCTTGTGTTTGCAAGAAAGGTTTTAAGATCACTAGACTCTTTTTAACCATGCGTGTACAATTGTACTGTCTGTCCAAAAATAAGTTTTAGAAGCTTCATGTTTCAAAGCACTTAACACTTTTTTCATCAACTTAGACAGCAGGACTGCCGCAGAAACTTCCAGGCACGGAATATTGACATGCTTTAGAGGAGCTACTCTAGGTTTACTGGTGAGTAGCTTAATAGAAGAATCATCATAAGAATTTGTAGATTTTACGTAAATGGTCGCACCATACGCAATTTTTGATGCGTCAGAAAATCCGTGTAATTCTACACAAATCGACTGTTCGATAATGATGCATCTAGGACTATTGATCATATTTACAGTTTTCTAAGGAAGTCCTTCCATTCCTTATTTTCCTTCATAGGGAGATAATCACACCAGTCTATTTTAAGTCAGTCTATTTTTTGCAGAAATACCTAGGTCCTTGTAATTATTGGTCCTACCAACCTCAAGGGGATCGAAAAGTCTTGCAATTTGAAATAACATTGATCGTTTGGCGTACAAATCCCTTTGTTCGATAATTAAGTTAAACCCAAAACTATCTGGTTTAGGTTTCCACAGTAATCCCAAAGTTTTCGTCTCATTAGAAAAAGAATACCCCATTTTTGCACTATCACAAAGAAGAGAGACATTATTTACAGCCCATTTAGGGAGATTTATGCCTCCTTTTTTTAACAAGGATATCAGCTGTTGTTGAATTTCTTTACCTGAGTCAAGATCATCAGCCCCTGTTAATATATCATCCATATATGAATGTTGCAACAACACATTTGAAGCTAAAGGAAACTCATTTCCTTCATCTTTTTCTAATTGCATCAAAGTTCTGGTAGCTAAAGAAGGAGTACTAGTCGTGCCGTAAAGTCACTGTGCATAACCTATACACTTTTACTGGCTCATTCACATCAGATATAAATAAAATTCGTAATACGTCTCTTTGACTCGGATGTATTAGTATCATACGATACATTTTTTAAATGTCCGCTACAAAAACGAATTGGTGCTTTAGGAATCGCAACATTATAGAAAATAACTCATCTTGGATTGTTCCTCCGTTATACTGTAAACTATTTAATGATTTCCCTGAAGACGTTAGGAAGTCGCGTTAAAAGCTACGCGTAATGGTGTGCTACTTAAAGTATTAAAACAATTTATGTAGACGGCGCTTCTGGCGGCAACACATGTATTGCTTATAAAATAATTACAAAATGAATTTTATCACTATAAAATTATGCACCTATTTTTTCGATTCTCATATAAGTCCCATTTTTCCTCTACCAAAAATTGAAATCATTTAAATTTATTTAATCGATTATTAAATAGCTAATCGAATTAAATACCGAAAAACATCTCATGTTCAAATCTACACTTCCATTAAAAAAAAAAAAAAAAAACAGACTTTTTATTTTGTTGCTTTAAATTACTTGCTCTTCTATTTGAAAAGTAATCCTTTCAAAACTGGTTTCCTATTCCGTTTAGTGACAGAAACGGAACCTAAAATGAGCATTGCGCATGCTCATTTTAGGGTGCGTCAACTGAAATCGGTCTTAAGAGATCGGCTTTGCGTTTTAAATATATAAGTTTTCTTTTACATGTTTTCTTCACCTTCTTTTTATAAATTTTAGACCACAAAAACAAAGACACAAACAATTTCTATACCAGCTAAAAATTCACATTACTTTTCTATGAAATTGAAACATAAGCATGCACGATAAAAACCGCTAAAAATTTTTCACGTAAATAAAAATCTTCAAAATCGTATTTTAATTGCAACTTTTTAACTTATTATTACTAATATAAATTATAGCAGAATTTTAGTTCTAAATCTGTACGATGATAATGCATTTTTTGCAACCGATAAACAAACAGACCTGTTTTATTTATACAAATTATTGATAGCTATTACTGTATTACCAGAAATCATACAACAACTCAGCTTCATTCTTGTAACTATTAGAGTTATTTAATGTTTAAAATTGATTAATATGTCGTCTATAACCAGATATATGCCGTTTAGTTTATTGATCTATAGTTAGAAAGAAACTATAAAAGCTTAATCGAGACATAAAGTTGAGCAGGTGCAGTTTTCAGCACTTTTATGACCATGTTTATTCCTTACGCAAATTCATATATACTTAGTTTTTCATAATATACTATTTTGCAGAAATAATAATGGATAATGCAGCGAAGGGAGAAATTAAAAATTTTCGGTAAATCGATATCTTAGTTGAATATAATGATATTGAAAAGAATAACTTCAAATTTTATCCGAATAGTTTAAATTTGAAATTGGAGTCAAAAAGTCAAAAAAGTGTCAGTTTTTTAGATATTAACATTGAAATAAAAAATAGAGAGTTAATTGCAAATATATCTGACAAACGGAATAGTTTTAATTTTGACACTATAAAGATGTTACATTTTGGCTCAAATATTCATTTCCATCTATAGACAAATTTTCGTTAACGGTTAAATCGCATAGATAGGTTGAGCTCAAATACAGAGAGAGAAAAAAAAAAGATTGGTGAACTTTGCGTTTGATATAATCAAGCACTGAACAATGGTTACCTTGCGAAATTTCCTATCTTTAAAAAAAATTTCAATTATCCCGTTTACTTAAATTCATTTCTATGGAAAATGAACATATTAATATTTTATCTCTTTTCAAAATTTATTCAGAAAAACATTTTCTGTAATTATTATTTCTTTCAAGATCTTTTCATCTTTTTTAAAATCTTAAATACCGATATGAATTCTATTAAAATTATCCGTTTTGAATCATTTTCTTTTTCAGATATTCTAAAATTAGTTTGGTGCGCTTTTTCCGGGAAGACCGGTTCACTCCATTGATTGTCTGCAATTAAAATACAGTTTTAGGCGTATTCGGACTGTCATTCACTAATCACTACATCTGCAGTGTTGTGATAAACACTCCGCTTAGAGATTTAAAATGTCAAAATATGAGGGAAGAATCGGGAGTACGTCTCATTTTACAGTACAGTCTTGCTCTCAGTCGACGATTCTGGACTCATTCGATGTGATTTCAATGGAATGCGTTGTTGCCATGAAAGTAACAGATTGTTCGATAGTGGAATACAGCGTTCAGAAGTGGGCATAAATTTCGCAACCAGTATTTGAATTTGCAGAAGATTTTTGTTTAGGAAGTTTTATTTTCCCGGATTAAATTACTTTTTTGTGGCTCGATTTAAAGAATATTTTATGCATCATATTTTAAAACTAGATAAAGAGATTTTTTCAATTTGATGATTTTTGCTATATTCTTAAAAAATTTTAGATCTTTTAAGAAAATTCGTCAGTAGATTTTTATAAATGTTCAAAAATTAATCATGAAAACTGTTGATAGTACATTATTGTGTAAAATAACTACCGAAAACAAATATTATAAATTGCCTTGTTTAGCCCTTTTCAATAGAATTATTCTATCGTTGCATTAAAAAAAAAAAAAAAAAAAATGTGAGTTAATTAAAATTTATTTTTCCAGATTAAATTACTTTTTATGGCATGATTTAAGGAATATTTTAGGCACAGTATTTTAAAACTACAATGTTAAAAATTTGAAACCTGTGCTGCATCGTCACTTCTCCACTTTTACAGAAAGAGTTTACTTCACTGTATTATGGAGCATTCTCATTGGTCAAAATAGAGATATTCTATAATAGCAGTGGAGTGACGATGCAGCAAATGTTTCCAATTTTTAACAGTGTAGGTGAAGATATCTTGCTACAGTCTTGCTCTTACACTATAAAAATCTGCTGCATTTTATTGTATACGCACACCGCTTGTATAGAAATGGTTACTTGATTGTATTATGAAGCATTGTTATTGGTCGGGAAAGAGATATTATATACAAGTGGCGGAGTGCGTATGAAGCAAAATGCAGCAGATTTTTAACACTGTGGGGCCCGATTCTGAACTCATTCAATATGGTATCAATGGAATGTGTTGTTGTCATGGAGATAACGAATTCTTCTATAGAAAAATACAATATTCAAAATTGACCATGAATATAACAATCTAAAATTTCTTAAGAATATAACAAAAATCATCAAATTGAAAAAATCTCTTTATCTAGTTTTAAAATATGATGCATAAAATATTCTTTAAATCGTTCCATAAAAAGTAATTTAATACGGGAAAATAAAACTTCCTAAACGAAAATCTTCTGCAAACTCGAATACTGCTTGCGAAATTTATGCCCACTTCTTAAAGCTGTATTCTACTGTCGAACAATCTGTTATTTCTATGGAAACAACGCATTCCATTGAAATCATATCGAATGAGTTTAGAATAGGGCCCCACAGTGTTAAAAATCTGCTGCATTTTGCTTCATACGAACTCCGCTGCTTGTATATAATATCTCTTTTCCGACCAATAACAAAGCTTCATAATACAATCAAGTAACCGTTTCTATACAAGCGGAGTGCGTATACAACAAAATGCAGCAGATTTTTACAGTGTAAGAACAAGATATCTTCACCTACACTGTTAAAAATTGGAAACTTTTGCTGCATCGGCACTCCACTGCTGTTATAGAATATCCCCTATTTTGACCAATGAGAATGCTCCATAATACATTGAAGTAAACTCTTTCTATAAAAGTGGAGAAGTGACGATGCAGCAAAGGTTTCAAATTTTTAACAGTGTAGTTTTAAAATATGGTTCCTAAAATATTCCTTAAATCGTGCTATAAAAAGTAATTTAATCCGGGAAAATAAATTTTAATTAAATCACATTTATTTTTTTTCTATTTAATGCAACGATAGACCTATTGAAAAAGGCTAAACAAGGCAACTTATAATATTTGTTTTTGGTAGTTATTTTACACAATAATGTACTATCAACAGTTTTCATGATTATTTTTTGAACATTCATAAAAATCTACTGACGAATTTTCTTAAAAGATCTAAAATTTCTTAAGAATATAACAAAAATCATCAAATTGAAAAAATCTCTTTATCTAGTTTAAAAATAGGATGCATAAAATATTCTTTAAATCGTGCCATAAAAAAGTAATTTATTCCGGGAAAATAAAACTTCCTAAACAAAAATCTTCTTCAAATTCAAATACTGGTTGCGAAATTTATGCCCACTTCTGAACGCTGTATTCCACTATCGAACAATCTGTTATTTTCATGGCAACAACGCATTCCATTGAAATCATATCGAATGAGTCCAGAATCGGGGACTGAGAGCAAGACTGTACTGTAAAATGAGACGTACTCCATAGCCTTAATCTCCTTCTTTTGCGTCAAAGCTGAATGAAGTAAGTCTTGGCGCCGACTGGCCGCCAGCCACCATCAGCGCCATCTGTTGTTTGAAATTCGAACTAAAATCAGGAATTGCGGTAAAAAAACTCTTGACATTATACATAGCCCTTCTGCAAAAAATTTTTTAATAGCTGTCACCGTTTGCAAGTTATTGAATTTTAAAATCCATCAGTCATTTTTGGGACACCCGGTAGTTGGTAGAATGGTATTTATTAAAGTTCCTGAATATGGTAGTTTGTGATTGGCTTTTGATAAATCTTACACTAGTAAGATACATAGTAACCTTTTTTTGTTATTACGTCAATTTTCGTCTGAGTAAATGAATATATATATGTATATTTATTTACTTCTTCATTTTATTTTTGTCCTATTTATATTCACAGGTGAAAACATTATTTTCAACATTAACAGATATATGAAATTTATTCACTGCGGTTTTTTTTAATTCACATGTCTCTTAAATTCAAAATATGGATTTTAAAGAAATTACTGTAGAACTTCCCTTTAACGAAATTTTCTGTTAAACCTTGATTTTGAGTATCATAACATCTAAATGAATTTCCATATTTCGAAAAATATATCCTATATAACAAAGTTAATTCCACTTCTCTGCGTGTACAATATCCAAATGGAAAAGTTACTGTTGTGATGGATGTATGAATTTATTTCAGCGGATTGGATGAAAATGAAATTATTTATTTTTTTAATCATTTCTATTTAAAAGAAGTAATGTTAAAAGCCTTTAATACAATAAAAAGGCGATGATGAGATTTTTCATGAGATGTGATCTTGAATACAGATGAATTTTTCAGATACTTACACAAAAGTACAAAAAATTTTATGAACAATGTATTTTTATAGTATAAAGTATTATTAAAGACTTTTTTTAAAGTTAAGGATTTGAATATTAAGAAAAAAAAGCAGAGGTACACTACGCTTCAGTTTTTGTTTATCTCTCTTTTTTTAGGTATTTTTAGACACTATTCCACATAAGTTTTTGTCATATGTCGAACATTGCATAAAGAAAAGTTTCCGCCAGAATTAAAACTCATTTTCCCAATATTTCCATTTTCTGAATGTGCAATTTATTGTAAAAATTTTCATGAGTTTGAGTTGATTTTTATTTAACAAATTTTGTTCAAAATGGAGTTATTAAGTATAATGATGGGACTTTGTTAAACAGAAGTTTCACTATATATATCGACGGCTCGATGCGACTTTAAACGATTTGTTTTAAAATTAAATAAAAATTATTTTTGTTTTGTCATCTAAAACATTATTTACACATCCAAACAATACTTTAATTTTCCAGTAAACTATTTAATATATGAGCTTATGCATTGAATTGTATTTATTTTAATAAATTGATTTAACTTTTACGTCACGCTATCGAATAACGTAAGTAAAATTTATCTAAATACTTTCTTTACGTCATACTATACACTTGCATATACATTTCACTTAATTTGATGGTATCATATGTGATTGAAAGGTTTCATTTTTAATGAGATACAATAAATAGATGCAAACGCGTTGTAGATGTTTTTTGTTATCGATTACAGAAACATATTTTGAATTATGAAAGTTATTAATAAATTCATATGAATTTTTTTTTTTTTTTTTTTTTTTTTTTACGATCTACATAAAATTTTACTAAAAAACATGATTGAGACCAATACATGGTTATGTGCTTTTACAGGGATGAGATCGCCAAAATGGTTTATTTTTACCACTAAATTTCAATAGTATTCTTTACTTTATTAAATCTAAGAAATTCTGTCATTAAATATGGCGAGAAATACCATTAAAATTTAATGGTAGCAAGCAGTCATTTGGGTCGGAGCGCTTTCATCACTGCTTTTTACATCTCATTTGTATCATTAATTTTGCATGCATAGAGAAATTTACTTTTCTATGTTTTTAATAAGGAGACTGTCTTCTGTTATCATAGGATCGGCAGAAAACGAAATCTTTAAGATGTGTTCTACAAAGAGCTTACAGAATTGTGTTTAATATAAATTAAACTTATTTCACTTTTGAAATTCCAATATAAGTTTCCATGTAGCTAATTTAATATTCAGATATTTTTCTCTTAATTTTATTTTCCGAAATTTGTGAATAAATCACCATACATTTCCTTTTATTATTCTTTATCGAAAATTCTATAAACTATCTGTTTCTGAGGCGATTTGAACCGAAAACCCAACACTAAAAAATGCCTATTTGAAAACATATCACAGTTGATACGATTTTTAATATGAGATCAGTCCTCTCCGACTTTTTAGTAAGCAAGGTTGCATTCCAGTTGTTGATAAACAAATTCACATGACTCCCTAAACAAGAAACAATATTATATCTCTGCGCAATCATACGCACATACATGCCTTATTACGATGTACATACCGGGTGTCCCAAAAATGACTGATGGATTTTAAAATTCAATAACTTACAAACGGTGGCAGCTATTAAAAAATTTTTGCAGGAGGGTTATGTATAATGTCAGGAGTTTTTTTTACCGTAATTTTTTTTTAGTTCGCATCTCAAACAATAGGTGGCGCTGACGGCGATTGAAGACCAGGTATCAGTGCTGAGTGAAGCGTCGAACTGGCCTTCAATCGCCGTCAGCGCCACCTATTGTTTGAGATGCGACCTAAAATAAAAAATTACGGCAAAAAAAAAAAAAAAAAAAAAAAAAAAAAAAAAAAAAAAAAAAAAAAAAAACTCCTGACATTATACATTAACCTCCTGCATAATTTTTTTAAATAGCTATAACCGTTTGCAAGTTATTGAATTTTAAAATCCATCAGTCATTTTTGGGACACCCGGTATATATTATCACATTGGTAGCCACAATGTGACACAAGACTGCCTCTCGATTCAAGAACTCCGTGCAAAAGCAATTTGTATAAGAAAAACATGAATCATTGTAAATTTAGAATTAGACATTTTCTGAAAAAAGTGGTGGCAGTGGTGGGGGAAGTAGGACTATCTCAAATTGTTATTTTATGGGAAAACGAGGGAAAACTTAATCGTGCTTATAATATTAATAATAATGTTTAAAATGTAAATATTATTGATTTAAAGAAAACGTTTTTAAAAATATTTCGTATAAAAAAAAAGTTCGTAATAGTAAACATTTCAGAAGGCGTCTAGAAAAATTTCAAAGAGCGCCATGGCGCCTGTAAGTGCTGCGTTGAACAACCCTGGTGTAGACAATTCCTATTTGAAAAGTTTAATTCATATTGTTAAAGCAGATACAATTCCTAATCAAATGGTACCTCCATATTGGTATTTTTTGAGCTATAATTTAGTGATAAATTAGTATGGGACTTCTTTTTCTTTTTCCTATATATCAACATGGGAGAAAAGGTAGCTTTAACTAGTTGTGAGATACTGATGTAGTACAAAATATTTCTATTTAAAACCCTTTAAGCGGTCTATAACCGTGTTCTTCCGTCACGTAATATTTTAGTTCAAAGGCTGATTTAATACAAGATTGACAATAATATTAATTTTTTTGAATTTTATAAGATAATAAGATATGTAAAGTTATCAAATACAAATTTTCATATCAATACTTTTCACAGTTATTATTTTATGAGTCATTAAACATGAACGAAAAAAATCTGTCCTGTAAATCAGGACATTTAAAAGGTTAAAAGATTTTGTGCACAAAAATATGAACCTTGTTTTGCTAGTTACATTTCGAGATTGAAAAATATATTTTTGATTTGCTGGTGTCATATTTTATTTATTTTTCAATAAGTTTTCAACTTATGGAAAAATAAACTATTAAAAAACTTTCTTAAGCTGTTTAAAGATAGAAAACCAACGATTATAAATGCACAAATAAAGTAAGAAAAGGTAGCAAACAGCCGTTTCGAATCTACTATGGAGATTCTTCATCAGTGCAAAACTCAGCGAGCTAGAAAAAGCAAAACTGAGCAAAGAGACAGAGAGACGCAGGCTTATATACCCGCTACGGAAGCGATCCCGCCTAAAGGAGAGCAACCAATGAGAGGAGAGCAGCCTAACAACTGGATGGACAAGTAGCGACATCTGCCGGAGAATAAACAAAACAAAACTAAAAAAAAAGGTTTAAATTAAATTAAAGATTTCCAAATGCTAGGAAAATAAGGCGTACTTCATAAGTCATTGACTAAGGAGTGAGAATTTTTAATGATGTGGTAAGCTTCCCAAAAATCAAGATCAAGAATGGAAGGACACTTTTGGATAATGGTAGCTGAGGAAAAGTTAAACTTATGTTGTAAAGACCAACAATGTTGAGCAATGGAAGAGCGTTTAAGCTCTTGATTTTTGACATACCTTCTATGTTCCGTTAAACGAAATCTGAGAGCACGTTTAGTCTGACCAATATAAGAAAGGCCACATTGGCAGGAAATTTGGTAAATACCCCAGTTATCTAAGCGATCAATGGATGCTTAAGATTTGAAAAGGCAATTTTATTAACAGGAGAAAAAATAACATTGAAATCGAACCTTTTTAAAATTCTAGCAACTTGCTGACTGATTTTGGGGAAAAAAAGGCAAAACAACCAAAGTATTGGAATTCGAATTAAAGTTTTTTCTTTCAGATTGGGTGGATTTTGTCAATTTTCTATGAACTGAATCTATCATATTAGGGGAATAACCACGATCAACAGCAATAGCTTTAAGATAATTAAGTTCATCACTGAGTAACTGAGGAGTTGAACAAATATTGGAAGCCCGGAAAATAAAAGTTTTAAAAGCCGCAATTTTCTGGTTAGGAGGATGTGAAAAATATCTATGAGGTGGAAGACTGACCGCAAAAGGTTTACGAATGACAGTAGTCTGAAAATTATCATCATCGCGAATAACAAGGACATCCAGAAAAGATAGGCGATTGTTCGATTCAACTTCAAAAGTAAATTGAATGTAAGAATCAATAGAATTCATAACAGAGAGAATGTGATTTATATCTGAATTCACATCAATTAAAGCAAAAACATCATCTACGTAACGAACATAAAACTGAAATTTTAAGACTTCAAACAATTTTATTTCAAAATAGTGCATGTAAAAATCACATAAAATCGGACTAAGAGGGTTACCCATAGCCAAACCGTCGAAAGGCTACATACGAAAGAAATTCCCGTTAAATACAAAAGTGTTTTGAGACAAGCAAACACGAGTGAGATGAATGAGCTCCTGGATTTCGAAAAACGAAAAATGAAATTCACAGAGCCTTTTCTTCAGGCAATCTAAAGCCCCTTCGACAGGAACATTAGTAAATAATGATGAAACATCAAAAGAAACCATCATGTGGCCTTGTGGCTTAAAACTGTGAAGTTTCTTAACAAATTCAAAAGAATTTTTAACAGTGAAAGAATTACCGCTTGAAAGAGGAGAAAATATGGAAACAAGATATTTTGCAAGTTTATAAGAAGCCGTACCGATATTGGAGACAATGGGTCTAAAAGGAATGTCAGGTTTATGAACCTTAGGTAAAGCATAAAACCTGGCACAATGAGCAACTGAAGAAATAAGAGACCTCTTTAATATAGCAGGAATAATGGACGTAGACTTAATGGCAGATTTGATAGCATCAATTTCACTAGAGGAAGGGTCTTTGTGGATATCCACATAGGGACCATCATTAATTAATTTCTGGGATTTCTCCAAATATGTAGACTTGTCAAGAACAACAATCTGACCACCTTTGTCAGCCTTAGTTATGATCAAATTCGGATCAGAACATAAACTTTTAAGACAACGTTTAACTGAACTATTAAGATAGACAATAGATTTTGTAATTTACGACTGAAAAAGTATAGGTTTTTGGAGCACTTACATTTTCTACGTGACTGTAGACGCAAAAAAGTCTTTCCTAGGTTCATTTCAATACGGTGTAATTTATTCAATTCAAGTAGGATAGATAAGGTTTTATTTCGGTCTAAATTAGCTCTTTTAAGAGCGTTGATTCAAGAGACTCGTCAGAAAATTGCTCATATAGAGCATGAGTTATATTACTTATATATCTCTCTTGCTAATTCGTCACCTGATTTTGATTCTATAGACAGAATTTCATGGAATAGAGTCCTCAAAGCTTCTTCGATTCATTGCTCAGTTCTAAAAAAGAAATTTAGTACACTTTGTAATAATTCTTTCGCTAACAATTCCAACAATTTACCAACTGTTAATCAAAATGCTGTCGTCAATCTTTCTAGTGTCGCTTTAAATAATAATCAGCTTAATGCTCTCAAATTAAACAACAATTTCTCAGTATCTGCCTCTCCTTCGTTACCCCGTCTGATTGCTCCTATTGAGCGTGCTTTTAAGCATAGCGCTATTTCTCCTTCTCAAAAAGAGTCGATTAGGCATCTCATTGCCAATGCTGTCGATTTTAATTCTAATGTTTATAAGCCTAATCTTAATAGTTCAGTTAAACGTTGTCTTAAAAGTTTATGTTCTGATCCGAATTTGATCATAACTAAGGCTGACAAAGGTGGTCAGATTGTTGTTCTTGACAAGTCTACATATTTGGAGAAATCCCAGAAATTAATTAATGATGGTCCCTATGTGGATATCCACAAAGACCCTTCCTCTAGTGAAATTGATACTATCAAATCTGCCATTAAGTCTACGCCCATTATTCCTGCTATATTAAAGAGGTCTCTTATTTCTTCAGTTGCTCATTGTGCCAGGTTTTATGCTTTACCTAAGGTTCATAAACCTGACATTCCTTTTAGACCCATTGTCTCCAATATCGGTACGGCTTCTTATAAACTTGCAAAATATCTTGTTTCCATATTTTCTCCTCTTTCAAGCGGTAATTCTTTCACTGTTAAAAATTCTTTTGAATTTGTTAAGAAACTTCACAGTTTTAAGCCACAAGGCCACATGATGGTTTCTTTTGATGTTTCATCATTATTTACTAATGTTCCTGTCGAAGGGGCTTTAGATTGCCTGAAGAAAAGGCTCTGTGAATTTCATTTTTCTTTTTTCGAAATCCAGGAGCTCATTCATCTCACTCGTGTTTGCTTGTCTCAAAACACTTTTGTATTTAACGGGAATTTCTTTCGTATGACTGACGGTTTGGCTATGGGTAACCCTCTTAGTCCGATTTTATGTGATTTTTACATGCACTTTTTTGAAATAAAATTGTTTGAAGTCTTAAAATTTCAGTTTTATGTTCGTTACGTAGATGATGTTTTTGCTTTAATTGATGTGAATTCAGATATAAATCATATTCTCTCTGTTATGAATTCTATTGATTCTTACATTCAATTTACTTTTGAAGTTGAATCGAACAATCGCCTATCTTTTCTGGATGTCCTTGTTATTCGCGATGATGATAATTTTCAGACTACTGTCATTCGTAAACCTTTTGCGGTCAGTCTTCCACCTCATAGATATTCTTCACATCCTCCTAACCAGAAAGTTGCGGCTTTTAAAACTTTTATTTTCCGGGCTTTCAATATTTGTTCAACTCCTCAGTTACTCAGTGATGAACTTAATTACCTTAAAGCTATTGCTGTTGATCGTGGTTATTCCCCTAATATTATAGATTCAGTTCATAGAAAATTGACAAAATCCACCCAATCTGAAGGAAAAAACTTTAATTCGAATTCCAATACTTTGGTTGTTTTGCCTTTTTTTCCCCTAAAATCAGTCAGCAAGTTGCTAGAATTTTAAAAAGGTTCGATTTCAATGTTATTTTTTCTCCTGTTAATAAAATTGCCTTTTCAAATCTTAAGCATCCCATTGATCGCTTAGATAACTGGGGTATTTACCAAATTTCTTGCCAATGTGGCCTTTCTTATATTGGTCAGACTAAACGTGCTCTCAGATTTCGTTTAACGGAACATAAAATGTATGTCAAAAATCAAGAGCTTAAACGCTCTTCCATTGCTCAACATTGTTGGTCTTTACAACATAAGTTTAACTTTTCTTCAGCTACCATTATACAAAAGTGTCCTTCCATTCTTGATCTTGATTTTTGGGAAGCTTACCACATCATTAAAAATTCTCACTCCTTAGTCAATGACTTATCAAGTACGCCTTATTTTCCTAGCATTTGGAAATCTTTAATTTAATTTAAACCTTTTTTTTTTTTAATTTTTATTTTTTTCTCTTGCTTTTTAGTTTTGTTTTGTTTATTCTCCGGCAGATGTCGCTACTTGTCCATCGAGTTGTTAGGCTGCTCTCTTCTCATTGGTTGCTCTCCTTTAGGCGGGATCGCTTCCGTAGCGGTATATAAGCCTGCGTCTCTCTGTCTCTTTGCTCAGTTTTGCTTTTTCTAGCTCGCTGAGTTTTGCACTGATGAAGAATCTCCATAGTAGATTCGAAACGGCTGTTTGCTACCTTTTCTTACTTTATTTGTGCATTTATAATCGTTGGTTTTCTATCTTTAAACATTTTTGCACAAAGGCTTTATTTCCTATTTTAATAATTTCTTAAGCTGTTTTAAAACGAATCTATTTATTTAAATACCGGGTGGCCAGAAATAAAACACCCCTACTCTGACCTCCCTGGATATCGAACTACTCAGTGTAAAGGCTTGAAAATTTGTGGACATACTATTCAAAAAATGGGGAAACGGATTTCACGAAAAAAAATTTAGTTCCAGAAATCACCGATAGGTGGCGCTGTACCACTGGACGTATGCTGAAAAGACACAAAAACACGTTTTAAACACATTTTATTTGAAAGTACCAAGCATACATGAAACAAGGACGTTATCGATGCAGGGAATGCTGCTCAATATGGTTCCCTTCCTGAAGATGTAAAATGTGAAGTCTGTGGACAGCTTGTTCAACTGCGGATCGTAACTGGTCATCTGAGATGCTTCTCACATGCAGACTGATACTCTCTTTCAAATCTGCCAAGGTTACCAGACGTTCTCGATAAACAAGGTTTTTTAAGTGTCCCCAAAGCCAAAAATCACACGGATTAAGATCCGGTGAACGAGATGGCCAAGTTGTCGGAAACGCGCGACTGATTATTCTGTCATTGGTGAAATGTTGGCGAAGAAACTGTTGCACAGGGAGTCCAATGTGTGGAGGTGCTCCATCTTGCATAAAAGTAATGGTGTCAAGGCATTGGCGCTGCTGCAAATGGGGTACAACAAATGTTTCGAGCAACCTTTTGTACCTGTTGGCCGTCACGGTACATGTCTCAAGGCCATTGGGAGTAACCTCTTCGAAAAAGAACGGTCCAAGGATGAATGTGGCTGTGAATCCACACCAGACTGTAACTTTCGGTGAGTGGAGTGGAATCTCTTGGAAGGTACGGGGGTTTGTCGTGTCCCATATGCGACAGTTATGGGTGTTCACTGTTCCACTGAGGTGGAAATGGGCCTCATCGCTCCAGAGAATCTGCCACGGCCACGATGCATCCACTTCAACTCTAGCAAGAAATGTCAATGCAAAGGTCAGTCCCATCTCCCTGTCTGTGGCCAGCAATTGTTGATTAGGGCGGATTTTGTACGGGAAACAATGCACCATTTTTCTGAGTATGTTCCACACTGTGCTATAGGGAACACCCAAGTGTCGTGACACTGCACGTGCACTACTGCAGCCTAAAACATTATCCATTGACTGTTCAACAATACCGGTGGCAACATCTTCAACGACATCTGAACGAACCGGTTTGCGTCCTCGACCAGGCTGAACTCCAAGATGTCCAGTTTCCTCGAATCGAGCGATCATTCTCCTGAGAGCTTGTGGAAGCAATGGTCCCTTACGCAAGTCCTTAAGTCGGCGAAACTCTCGAAGTGCTGCTGGAGCATTTCCTTTATTCTCGTAAAACAACTTCACAAGCAAAGCGCGTTCTGGCAGCGTGACAGCCATCACTAATAAGAATGACATTCCCCACCTTTTAACTTCTTTAATACCCAGAACATGGCTTCTACCCATGCTTTACGCAAATTTTTCTGGTTACAGTATGAAATTGCAGTTACAACGGGAGTTCTAGCTTCTTTACTATTTTTATTTTCCATAAGGGGCAGAAAAATTAAAAAGGAAGCATGGAAGCATTCCATTCCGCATAAACATTTTAATTTTTATTATTATTTGTGTCTTTTGATCATAGTTCCAGTTGTGCAGCGCCACCTATCGGTGATTTCAGGAACTAATTTTTTTTTCGTGAAATCCGTTTCCCCATATTTTGAATAGTATGTGTACAAAATTTTGAGCCTTTACACTGAGTAGTTCGATATCCATGGAGGTCAGAGTAGGGGTGTTTTATTTCTGGCCACCTTGTATATATCTGGAATTCCACATCAAAATACGTGAGAATTTCATATCAAATAGTACATAATGTAAAAAAAAAAAAAAAAAAAAAAAAAAAAAAAAAAAAACTGCAATTAAATTATGAAGTTTTGCAGAGTAATACTTTTTTAGGTAGATTTCGTATGAAATACTACCTATTGCGGTCGCTCCTATGATGGAATTTCTGAAAAGATTTTACAGATCTACGCCATGGAGCAAAGAAGGTATACCTTCTTTGCTCCATGATCTACGCCGACCATGACTTCTAGATCTCAAATCTACAATTAGTAAGAAAGTTTATTTATATATATATATCAACACTGCCTGGCCATTGATGACCGTCCACTTGCGATTTTAGACATTTGGTTAAATATCTAGAAAAATACATGAGGAATTATCCCGAAACTCTCAATGTATAAATATAATAGTACAAGTCATACATTTCCGTGAAGATTTTTTCCCGAAACTCCATAGAAGACCGTCAACAAATTAAAAAGAATGAATATCTTTTGAATAAACCTGTCAAAACTAATGTAGAAAATGCGCTCAAACTGTAGGTTATGATTAAATGGCTTATTGTAATTAACTGTGTTAATTTTTATGTCGATAGTATGTATACTCGTAGAGAAATTAAGGTTTTTATAAAAATGGTCCCAAATTTTGCCAAGTTTTTTGCTTATAATTTGCAGAGTTCTTAATATTAAATAACATTCTTTTCTGAAAATATGACAAATAATATTGCACACAATATCCTGTAATCATAATTAAAAAATAATAAAAATTGAGTGATAAATGAGTAGGTTTACTAATTAATTTTTCACTGCGCATGCGTCAACGAACTACATTTTTATACAATGCCTCTTTTTTTTTTTGCTTCATTTTGGAAACAAGTAGATTTTGTGCTTATTCTGAAGACGATTATTTTCAGAATTTTCAAGCAATGATTTTGAGACTTTCACAAAAGTTGCTCTATACATTTAGCTAACACAATATGTAAATGAAATTTTGATATCTTTGACGCATGCGCAGTGAAAAATTATTTAGTAAACCTACTCATTTTTCAAACAATTTTTATTATTTTTTAATTCTGATTACAAGGTATTATGTGCAATGTTATTTGTCACAGTTTCAGAAAAGAATATTATTTTATATTAAGAACTCTGCAAATTATAAGCAAAAATCTTGGAAAAATTTGGGACTGTTTGTAAAAACCTTAATTTTTCTACGAGTATACATGATATCGACATAAAAATGAACACAGTTTATTACAATAAGCCACTTAATCATAATCTACAGTTTGAGCGCTTTTGCTACATTAGTTTTGACAGGGTTATCCAAAAGATATTCATTCTTTTTTAATTTGTTGGCGGTCTCCTATAAAGTTTCGGGAAAAAATCTTCACGGAAATATACGACCTGTACTATTATGTTTATACACTGAGAGTTTCAGGATAATTCCTCATGTATTATACTAGATATTTAACAAATTGTCTAAAATCGCAAGTGGACTGTCATCAATGGCCAGGTAGTGTATATCTGTATCTATATCTATATCTATATATATATCACTTTCTTATGGACACGATAACTTCTATAGCTCTGCTCGAATATCTTCCAAACTGATACATAAAATGAAGGGGCATAAAATCTCGGCTGAGTGCGTTAATGGTCAAAATCGATCCAAGGGGGAGGGGGGTGGGGATAGGGAGGGGTTTTGTGAAAAACGAAAAAACGCCATAACTTCTTAATTGAAATAGATATCGAATCGGTTTAAAGTTTATATTACTTCTCAAAATTGGGTCAAAAGTTTATGCATGACAGAATTTTGATAAATTTAGAAATGGGCTCAAGGGGAGAAAAACATTGTTGGGAGAAAAAAAATTCACAACTTCGTCAATTCTCAAGATATCAAATCCAACTAAATTTTGTATAAATGTTCTCAATATTATCTAAAACTTTTGTATTTCCAAGTTTTTGATATGACTATTTCTTACCGGAAAAAAAAAAAAAAAAAAAAAAACGAAAACAAAAAGCGGGGTGAAAAAAGACAAAAATCCATAACTTCTTCAGTTCTTAAACTATCAAATATAATTAAATTTATTTTACATCTTCTCAATAACATATACAACTTTTATATTGTCAAGTTTTCCATTGGACCAATTGGCATAGCAAAAATAAATTAAAGAAAAATAGGAGTTGGAGAAAAAACCTCAAATCCAAACTGCTTATATTCTGACTCCTTTTTAAATCCATTTTTTGATTTTAAACGCATCCAAATGGCAGATCCTCTTATTTAGGAAATGTATAATGTGACGCATTGGTCAGTTTTTTGATAAAGACAAAATATATTTCAAAAGAAGGCTGCCAAAAAAAGGTATTTTAAACAGAACTTCCCGAAGTGATCGTGATTGAAAATTTGAGGAAGTATTCAAATAATAAATTGCGTTTTTTTCTGACTCGTTTTTAAATCCATTTTTGCTATCAAATGCATCCAATTTACCGGTCCTCTTATTTAGGAACTATATAATGTGACGCATTGGTCAGTTTTTTGATAAAGGCAGAATATATTTCAAAAAAGGCTGCCAAAATAGGTACTTTGAACAGAATTTCTCGAAGTGATCGCGATTGAAAAATTGAGGTATTCAAATAACAAATTGCGTTTTTTCTAATTCAGTTTTAAATTCAGTTTTGCTCTCAAACGCATCCAATTGACAGGTTCTCTTATTTAGGAGCTGTATAATGTGCTGTATTAATCTTTTTTTTTTTTTTTTTTTTTTTTTTTTTTTTTAATAAAGTATTTTAAAAAATGCTGATACTTCGCACAAAATTTTTCCGAAGTGATTATGATTAAAGAATTGTGGATGTGATCAAATAACAAGTTAGTTATTTTATAACTCATTTTTAAATTCAATTTTGCTCTCAAATGCATTCAATTGACAGTTTTTCGTTATTTAGGAAATATAATGTAATATTATATAGGAACTATATAATATATTGGTCGATTTTTTAATAGAGTCAAATATATTTCAAAATATGTTGTCAAAATGTGCATTTGAGCCGAATTTAGCTTAAGATGATTCTGATAAAACTAATTCTTACAGAAAAATGAAATTAAAAATATTTCAAAAGCGGCCAAATAAAGTTGTTAAACTGCGCTCATCTGTAATCAAATTTTATTTTTTTTGTTGAAATGAGCACTCTTCAAAATCTACCTCCGCCTATAGGCCAAACCGACAGGGATCTTTTATTACCTGCTCCGATTTATGACTTCCGACTTTTTTAATACACTGAGTTAATAACTCCGGAGATTTTTCTTCTATCATATACATTTCCCCACAAAGGGAGAGTCCAAAACAGTCACTCGAAATATTTAACAGAGTCAGAAAACTGTCTACAGTGTGATTCATAAAAATGAAGCCAATAGCCTGCTTCTTTAAATACTTCCCCACAACAACAAAAAAAAAAAAAAAAAAAAAAAGATTCAATGCTTGTTTTTATTAATACTGAATACGTACGCGAATTTTGAGAAATTATTCAACTTTATATATTATCTGGTTTTATTTAAAGCGATTTATATTCGATGGCCAAATTCGGCTATATGATGAAGTATCTGCCATTTTAAAACAACATGATGGGGGAAATTAACCAATGAGCTTGATCGAGATCTTAGTAAGTCCTGTACACATGCTCACTCACATCGAAATCAGTTAATATATCCGAGTGTGGTCGCAGGCAATTGAATTTTTCAAAATGTCAATCACACTAGAAATTCAAAGTGCTATAACGCAGACATTTTTAAGAACAGACGAAACAAAAAATGCTTTGGAATCATTGTATCAAGGTCAAATGTATAAAAGAATTTTTTTTTTCAATTTCTAAATTTTGTACTTAATTTTAAATTTTAAATTAAAAAAAAAATTAAATGGCCGCCATTTTGAAACAAGATGACGGATGATGCCAGCCAATTATCTCAGTCAAGACATTTGTATGTGCTATATACTCACCAAATTTCTTCCAAATCGTTTCATAAATACCCGTATTATCACGTGACAAAAATCAAATCATTCAAAATGTCAGCCATGCTAGAAATTCAAGTTGTTATAACTCAGCCATTTTTAAAGATATAGACAAAACAAAAAAAAAAAAAAAAAAAAAAAAAAATGCTCTGGAATCTTTGAATCAAGGTCAAACACATAGAAGAAAAATATTTTTTCAATTACTAAATGTTGTACTTCATTTTAAATTTTATTATTTTTCTAAATTTAAATGGTCGCCATTTTGAAACAAGATGGCGGATGATGCTGGCCAATAATCTCGGTCGAGACATTTGTATGTATTATATACTCACCAAATTTCTTCCAAATCGTTTCATAAATACCCGTATTATCACGTGACAAAAATCAAATCATTCAAAATGTCAGCCATGTTAGAAATTCAAATTGTTATAACTCAGCCATTTTTAAAGATATAAACAAAACAAAAAATGCTCTGGAATCTTTGCATCAAGCGTCAAACACATGGAAGAAAAATATTTTTTCAATTTCTAAATTTTATACTTAATTTTAAATTTTATTATTTTTTTAAACTTAAATGGTCTCCATTTTGAAACAAGATGGCGGATGATGTTGGCCAATGATCTCGGTCGATACATTTGTATGTACTATATACTCACCAAATTACATCGAAATAGGTTGATTAATAACCGTGTTATCAGAAATCAAATCATTCAAAATGTCAGCCATACTAGAAATTCAAAGTGCTATAACTCAGCCATTTTTCAAGATACAGATGAAACAAAAAAATCTCCGGAATCTTTGTATATATATATTAAAAAAAAAAAAAAAACTTTTTTCTACACACACATATATATATTTGTACATTATTATAAATTTAAAAGTTTTTGACAATTTTAAATGGCCGCCATTTTGAAACAAGATGATGGATGAAATTGACCCATGAAGTCGGTCAGGACATAGGTTTCTTCTACACTGGTGTTCAAAAGTTAAGCATAATTGGTAATTAAGTAATTATTTGTAAGTAATGAAAGAAATATGAATCGGAATGTGCTGAAACTCCAGGAGTGTAAACAAAATAGTACGCGTCACATATTTTCGCGAAGAGTTTTCCCCAAAATCGAACAGGGGACCGTCAACAAATTGAAAAAGAACGAAGATCTTTTGGATAACCCCTCAAAACTAATGTAGCAAAAGCGTTCAAACTGCACATTATGATTAATTGGCTTATTGTAATGTACTGTGTTAATTTTTACAAGGATAGCATGTATACTCGTAGAGAAATTAAGGTTTTTATAAAAACAGTCCTAAATTTTTCCAAGTTTTTTGCTTATAATTTGCAGAAATCTTATTATAAATTAATGTTCTTTTCTGAAAATATGGCAAACATCATTGTATACAATACCCTGTCATCAGAATTTAAAAATAATAAAAATTGTATGAAAAATGAAGTTTTCATTGCGCATGCGTCAACGATATCAAAATGTCATTTGCATATTGTGTTAGCTAAATGTATAGAGCAACTTCTGTAAAAGTTTCAAAATCATAGCTTGAAAATTCTGAAAATGGGAGCCTATAGAATCAACTCAAAATCCTTTATTCCCTAAATAAAGCAAAAAAATCAGGGGTTTTACCTAAATATAGTTGTACGTGCAATATTGTGTAGGCACTAAACAATGAAATATGGATACAGCCCCTCATCTTTTTGCTTTATTTAGGGAATAAAGGATTTTGAGTTGATTCTTTAGGCTCCCATTTTCAGAATTTTCAAGCTATGTTTGTGAAACTTTTACAGAAGTTGCTCTATACATTTAGCTAACACAATTTGTAAATGACATTTTGATATCGTTGACGCATGCGCAATGAAAAATTATTTACTAAACATACTCATTTTTCATACAATTTTTATTATTTTTAAATTCTGATGACAGGGTATTGTGTACAATGATGTTTGCCATATTTTCAGAAAAGAACATTATTTTATAATAAGATTTCTGCAAATTATAAGCAAAAAACGTGGAAAAATTTAGGACTGTTTTTATAAAAACCTTAATTTCTCTACGAGTATACATGCTATCCTTGTAAAAATTAACACAGTACATTACAATAAGCCAATTAATCATAATGTGCAGTTTGAACGCTTTTGCTACATTAGTTTTGACAGGGTTATCCAAAAGATCTTTGTTCTTTTTCAATTTGTTGACGGTCCCCTGTTCGATTTTGGGGAAAAATCTTCGCGAAAATATGTGACGCGTACTATTTTGTTTACACTCCTGGAGTTTCAGCACATTCCGAGTCATATTTCTTTCATTACTTAAAAATAATTACTTAATTACCAATTATGCTTAACTTTTGGACACCAGTGTATGTACACACCAAGTTATATCCATATCGGTTCATAAATGTGCATATTGTCGTGCGACAAAAACAAGATCATTTCAAAATGTCAGCCATACTAGAAATTCAAAGTGCTATAACTCAGCCAATTTTTTAAGATACAGACGATACAAAAAATGCTCTTGAATCTTTGTATTCAGCTAAAACACATTAAAGGAAAACTTTTTTAACTTCTAATTAAAGTGTACCTAATTTAAAAATTTTAAATTAAAAAAAATAATAAATGACCACCATTTTAAAACAAGATTGCGGATGAAACTAGCCAACCAATTCGGTTCAGACATAGGTATATACTATGTACACACCAAGTTACATCCACATCGGTTCATAAATACGCGTGTTATTTCGTAACAAAAATCAGACGAACCACACTAGAAATTCAAAGGGCTATAACTGAGTCATTTTTAAAGATAAAGATAAAACAAAAATTGCTCTGGAATCTTTGTGTAAAGGTGAAGCACACGGGGAAAAATAATATTTCAATTTATGAAAAAATACATTTTCTATTACTTAAATGTTCTTTTTAGCCATGTATATTGCGATAAAGTTTTGTCATTTTATCGCATTAATACCTCAAATATCACATTTTTTCACAGTTATGATTTTTAATGGAAATTTAGATTAAATTTTGAAAATTTTTGTGCCTCTCAGAAATTTTGTGCGCAGGGGATGAACCATTGGTGCCCGTGTGATAGCCAGGGTCAGCCTACATGGCAAAATAAATAAAACTTAAAACTACCTGATGCTACTGAATTGAATTGCATCTCATATGCCTAATAAAAACCTTAGATAAACTGTTTGCTAAAAAATATAATAAACGGTTCATTATATATGTTTTTTATGATCGGGAAGGAAAATTTTGCTTACATAACGTATTGATTCTTCTTCAAACTTACGTGAACGACGTCACGGATAACAGCTATCATATGATATAGTATGTATAAATATGTATACGGCGAGAGAGAATTTTTAATCGATCAAATGAAATCAAGTTCTATAGATTGGCAGATTAATTGATTAAAAAATTAAATGAGACGTATGTTTAAACTCTTTCGGTATTTATCTATCTATCTATATTATAAAGATCAAATGTATCTGTGCGTAATGCATACGTCATTTTGCGAATTGCTACACTTTGAAATTTGAAATGAAATTTCGATTTTGCAATTTTTACTACTGCAAGTTTTTAAACTTTTAAATATCACACATTTTCAATTTTTACACCGTATAGGAGAAAAAATGTACTTTTAAATGCAATTTGTTTAAAAACTGCATCTTAATTTACTTTTGAAACATTATTATATTATTATTATTATTATTATTATTATTATTAATCACATGGAATAAGGACAGAAATTTTTGACACCAGCCATGTATTTTTCCCTAAATGAAAATGATCTGCTTATATTTAAACATTCTAAAGTAACATTTCATTGTATTATGAATTAAAAACTATATTATTAAAAGTTTTATTCTTTTTTGCAAAAGTATGTGGTTTTGTTTGGGCTTAATGAAAAGGATTTTAGAATTACATTTTCGGCGTCACCCCCAGCCATTATACTTTCACTCTATTCATTCTTTTTACTCTACAATTAAAAGCAAAGGGGAAAAAAAAGCCGAAAAAAAGCAGATTACTGTATCTTTATGTTGCCCTTTTTCGTTAAAAGTGGAAAAAAAAAAAAAAAAAAAAAAAAAAAAGTACATGCTGTGTCAAGAATATTGTCTGTTCTAAAACTCAATGAATTTTGGTTTAATTTACAAAATTTCATTTATACTTTTAAAAATATATAAATAGTTTAGTATCTGTTTCAGTTAATAGCGCCGAGGCTTCAAGTTTTGAATTAAAATGATCCAATTAAATACCAATTTTTTATTAAAAGTGAATACAGATATGAAAGGTGCACATCTAAATTTTGATACGGTGTTGGATTAGATATCACGGGAGAAAATTCTATGATTGAGTCAGCGTGGAATAAATTCTGCTTTTTTTCATTTTGGAATACTAGCATTTATAACTTATTTTTTATAGCTTTAATTGATAACTTTGTCATAATGACAGATCTTTATTATATTTAACTGCTTGCATTGCCATTAAAGTTTAATTTTAATAATCTCTAAAACTAAGTTTTATGGAAATATTATTTCGTTTAGTTTATATATCATTTGTTTAAGAGTTAGACTTACCCATATAAGGTCTATTTTTTATTGTAACTAATTTTGTAGGCTTATTATAAATGAATGAAACAGTTTCTTCTTAAATATTTTCTTTCGTCGAAATTCGACGGGTTCCACCTTGTTTTATTAATGACGATTAAAAAAAAATCGTGTATAATAAATCTTTTAATCTGCCATACGCTGTATATATGCAGAATGATTACAAACATCTAAAAAATAGTTTTAAAAAAAATGGAGAATTTTTAATCGATCAAATGAAATAAAATTCTATAGATAGATAGATTAATTAATTAAAAAATCAAAACACACGTATGTTTGAGCTCCTTCAGTATTTTATGAAAGGTGATTAAAAAAGTCGAGTATCATAAATTTTTTCATCTGCCATGCGCTGTTTATATGTAAAATAATTGCAAACATCTAAAAAATAGTTTTCTGTATTCCTTCCGACATCAGATGATCATTATGACAAACGACCCGTGGTCATAAAACTGACACGCGATTCAATATTTTCCGTCCAGCTGTTTACGAATTCACATCAAGGAGAGAAATGTTACGATATAGAAAATTAATAAAATATGAACATCGTTAAAATCGCGTTACTGCATCATCAGCAAGTCTAACAAGTGTCACTTTTACGAAACTGAAAAGTAATTCAACTCGTTCTTTTCAGTTTCTCTATCTGTCTAAATATCATTACTCCGTGAATTTTTTATTTTGATGAATGAAGGATATTCAAAGTGTATATCCAGAGTCTTGCAGATTTGGATTTAGTAATGTTGTTTTTCTGTTTAGAGATACGATTGCTTTGCAACTGTTCGTCGTGCTTGCTTTGATAATTAAAATTGTCTTCAACATTTTTTATGAGAATGTAATTGTGGTGCATGGAAGACAATACTTTATTGTGTCAAAATTCTTAAAAATATTTTATACGTTTGTATTGGATTTAAAACGAGGCTAGAGGATAATTATTTAGCAGGTAAGGGATTCATACTGGATTTTTCACCTATTTCTGTAGGATTTGCAGATCCAGTGATGAATTCAGACACTTTTCTCCAGGAGGGACTTTTATATGTTCGGGTGGGGGACATTGTAGAGTTCTGGGGGGGGGGGATTTCAATTTTTGACCATTAAAAACACAAAATTTCAAATTTTTCTGGGGGGGGGGCATTTCATTGCTCCGGGAGGGGAATGTCCTCCCGGTCCTCCCTCTGAATTCAATACTGTGCAGATCTTAATGGGATGTCAGGGATGCAAGCGTATTCTAACTTTTAGTCACTTTTTTTAAATTTTTACTTTTAGTCACTATTATTCAAAAAAGTCATTTTGGTCACTTTAAAAAAATTTTGCTTTTAGTGACTCTTTTTCAAAAAACACACTTTTACTCACTTTTTCTGACTAATATTGATAAATGACCAAAAGTTTGTGGGTACAAAACAGGCTGAATCAGAAAAATGTGAGTAAAAGTGTTTTTTTTTTTTAAATCTGTTTTGCGTTTCTGAATATTCTCCTCATAAAAGTTGCTTCTACATTTATACAAGATAATCTTGAGATCTATTACTACTATTTAGATGTCAGTTTACCTAATAGCCATGACAAACAACATAGACAAACCGTGATATCACAATCCCAGCGATACTCAAACTTCTAGGTAGCTTTCATTAAAAAAAGTAAAAAGCTACCTATTGCAGCCGTCCGGAGGAAAGCACTTCCGGAAAATTTTGGTATATTTTCATCGATCATGACTCCCAGACCCAAAAACCACCTTCCGTTCAAATGTTGGCATATATACAGTCGAGTCTCTTTATAACGAAATCCATTGTTCCAGTAAAAAATTCGTTACATAAAGAAATTCGTTGAATAGAGAAAGCCATTAAAATTCCCATTTAATGTAAAAATTTTGAACAACCTTTATTTTTATACTTTTAATTAAAAATTTGAAGTGTTTAATTATTAACGTAATATCCTATTTCTTAATTATTTGAACAGTTAAAAAAAAAAAAAGGGACATTTATTTAAAAGTTTAATAAAAATCACATGAGAAAAATTTACATTAATTTTAGACAAAGAAATCTGCAGTATTTCTTTGACTGTTTTGATTCCGAATTTGTTACATTCTCGTAAAAAATTTTAGAAATTGATGAAAGATTGCATCGGAACATTTCACTCTATTTGAAGTCCTCTCCTATTAAGATCAAAAGAACTTATCATTTTATTGCGTGATTGTTTTTTTTTTCTCTTATAGGTTTTCTTTCTCATACTCATTGTTACTCTCACCATAATTGCTTAAAAACTGCTAAAAATATCTTTATCAGTAGGATACCTCGTAATAGTGAGATTGTCATCCATTTCTAAAAAATCAGAGAGAGCAACATTTTCTTCAACATTTCCTCAATCCTTAATTTTCATTAATCTTTTAAGTCTACTCAAGTCACGTCTTCTTCGTCCTCAGAATTCACATTATCTTCCGATATAGAAAATCTGGCCTTTCGTATCAATTTTGAATTGCTTCTTCAGTTACATTCAATCTCCAAGCTTTATAAAGTTCCTCAATACACTTTTCTAAGGTTAATGATGTCTTCGGTAGAATCATTTTTTTAGTAGCTAAGATCAGTTTTTAAGAATTCTTTTCTTGTAATGCACCATTAGATTTTTCTATTATTCCCAGGTCCATGGGCTGAAGTTTTGATGTGCAATTGGATGGTAAGAAAATAGCTTCAACATTTTGCAGTTTTTACTCACAGTTTTGTAAGTGAGCTGGACAATTATCTATAAGCAAAGCAATCTTTTTGCATTGTTTTCTCATTGGCTGGTCAAGTGCTTTTAGCCATTTGTCAAAAATTTTATTAATCCTCCTGGATTTTTTATTAAAATCATAGTCCAATTCTAAGGGACGTTGTCAGAACACCGAGGAGATATATTTTTCCTAATGACTAGCTGCTTTAATTTTCTTTCCTTGTCATGTTAGCACACAACTGAATAGCAATCTTTTGTTTGCAGTGTTTTTGTTTACCACCAAAACATTTATCTTCTTTAAACGGGATAGTCTTGTTTGGAAGACACTTCGTCACCTGAGAATAATAAGGTTCTAACTGACTTTTTGAAAAAAAATTGACTTTTTGCCATAGGACTGTTCTATTTGTATCAATAAATGCCTTTCTGCATTAAAATTTTGATGTATATAGTTTACATCCGCTTTCGAAAGAGAATAATATAGTTCCATCAGGAATTGTTGAAAACAGTCAGAATAACAGAGTTCTATGTGCCCAATAATGGAAGACACCATAATATACTATTATTTTTTTTACATTATTCAATGAAAACCGGCAATTATTTATTTCTTGTGTGAAAGAATATATTATTTCGATAATTAAATCGTTTTTGGTAAAATATAGAGGAAATTTTTAGCAATAAAAATCCTTTTAAATATGTTTTTTAGAATGTCAATATGCAAAACGAATTATGTTTAATTTTATTAATGAATCTGATCCAAGCAGGTATGAAGAGCTAATTTTAATTCATTTAGATTTAGAAAATCCTGTGAGAAGAATGGATGACAGTTTAGATGAAGCACCAACTCTACGTATTCTTGATGCTAAAGCAATAAAAAAAAATAGGTAAAAATAATTTCTACAAATCCAATTGATAGCAGGACTATGGGTTTTTCGCAAGTTAAAAGTGCCTTTATGTAGTTATGTACAAAAATGTACAAAGTATGTACAAAGTTAGTATCATAAATCTTTTGAATATATAATGATGTACAAACAAAAAATTGAAAATGGAAAAAAGGTTCCTTCTAAAGTGTTTATCTTAATAATGATTTCCGGAGTATTTTTTTGCTTTGTCTTTACCTTAAAAAGCGCCTGAGATATAGCAGTTTAAATTTCTAATGTGGGTGACATTTTTTTAAAAATCAATTTGCCCGTGACAGCACTGGTATATATTAATCGATTTCGATGTGAGTGTGCATGTGCACATGAAATAAGATTTCGACCGAGCTCATTGGTTTGTTTTATCCATCATGTTGCTTTAAAACGGCATACACTTCATGATATCGTGGAATTTGGCGACACTATAAATCGCTTAAAATAAAACCAAGTTGAATAAAAGATGACTAATTTCTAAAAATTCCTATTAATATCCAGTATTGACAAGAATTAGTATTCAATCTTATATAATCGGATTCCACTAATTTCAGCTTCGTATGTTTGAATAATATAACTTAATTTAAAATAAATAATTAATTAAATAAGTATATGAAAGCTACCTCTTCCTGCCGGCACTGCCGGAAGGATTTTTTTCTCCCAGGCTGCAAGCGGCTTGTTTCCAACATTAGATTGGTCGCAACCGCAATATACATATAAAAAGCTTTAAAAAAAACAATAAATAAAATAGTAAGGTAACATAACTTGTATAAAAAAGCAGTATAGCAAAATTAATTTTATCAGTAGAGTTGAACATTTGTCACGGATGTGTCAATAATACCATATTTTCAAATACACCATTATTTCCAAATAATAACTTTACTTGAAGGTTTTTCTATTTCAAATGCTGAAGAAATAGACCACGAAATTCATTGTTTCAAAATAAAGCTTGAAAAAACAGTTTGATGCCAATTTTTTACGTTAAAACTGCTATATATATATAAATATATATAAAAGCTATTTAAATATAAAACATAATTAAACGACAGAATTTCAAGTTCTAAGGAAAAAGAGGAGACTTTCTGTAATCTATCTATATTATAAAGGCCAAACGTATCTGTGCGTAACGCATACGTCATTTTGCGAATGGCAACACTTTCCCCTTCAATTTCGGTTTTTGCAATTTTCGCTACTACAAATTTTACACTTCTAAACATAACAAATTTTTAATTTTTACACCGTCGTATAGAAAAAAATGTACTTTTAAATGCAATTTGTTTGAATATTGTATCTCAATTTATTTTTAAGATATTAATTTTTTAATAGTTTTTAGTACCAATTTTGTAATTGTGTCAACATAATCACTCCATTCTCTTTTAAAACTGAAAAAAAAAAAAAAAAAAAAAAAAAAATAGAAATTACTATGCACAACACTTTCCCATACAATTTTGGTTTTGAAATTTTCGGTACTGAAAGTTTTACACTTCTAAACATTGTAAATTTAAAATTTTAACACCGTCATATAGAGAAAAAAAATTATACTTTTAAATGCAATTTGTTTCAAAGTTGTATCTTAATTTATTTTTGATACATTAATTTTTTCATAATTTTTAGTATCAATTTTGTAATTGTAGCAACAGAATCGCCCCATTTTCTCTCAAATTTGAGAAAAGAAAAATAAGAAATAAGAAAAGAAAGGAAAGAAAAAGGAAAAAAATAAAAATTAAGATGTGTTTGCTATAAAATCCGGTGACTTTCGGTTTTATTTCGCTTAATAATTTGAATAATTGAGTTTTATAATATTTTATTATTTTTAGCTTAATATAATATTTGCTTGAGAGTTTGACTGACCAATATAAGATGAATTTTTTACTGTAACTAATTTTGCAGATTTTTTATAAATAAATAAAACAGTTCTTTTTTAAAGATTTTCTTTCGTCGAATTTCGACGGGATCCATCTCATAATAATAAAAGAGACAAGTTTGTGAGTGTGTCAGCGCTGATTTGTAGAGACCGCTGCATGTAGAATTACAAAATTCGGAGGGAAGGTACCTCTGTATATAAACCTCGAAATCTGATTTCCGATTTTTTTGATTTACTTTTTTAGTCGATTTTTAATATTCTTTTTATGCTTCGAGGCGATTTTTCCACATTATTGAAAGGAATATGGTTTCATTCTTTTAACCCAACATAGTAAATTTAGTTTTCTTTTTAATAAAAATCATTTGGAATTCGTGCAGGAATTCGATTTTTGGAGTTTTTTACGAATTTCTTATTGCTATTTTTAGTATTTTTTTTCACATTTTGCGACTATTTTTTGAGATTGATAAAAGGAAAATTGATTCAAACTTTCAGCCTAATTTACTAAATTTTGTCTGCTATGATTTTTGAACTTTAGCGATTTTCAATGCGATTTTTATTGCGATTTTCTATGTGATTTTTAACGATTTTTCGTGCGTTTACTATTGATATTTTTTCATTTTTGACAATATTACATATTTTTGTATCATCATGGTCTTATTCAGTCTCTTTCAGTGCGATTTTTGATGATATTTTTAACGATATTTCGAGGTTTTGTGTTTTTAGAATCGATTTTTTTTAAATTTTTGTCAATATTATAGGCTTTTTTATGCATATTGGTTATCAGGAATCCGGATATCGCCTGGTGGGCCAGTTAGTCTATAATAGTAAAGAGACAAGTTTGTGAGTGTATCAGCGCTCTTCTGAAGATACCGCTAGACGTACAGTTACAAATTTTGTGGGGTAAATACCTCTATATATGAAGTTTTGCACCTCGTAACCCGATTTGCGATTTTTTAATTAACTTTTTTGTATTTCATTTTTCAGGCGATTTTTAAATTTTTTTTCTATTTTTCGAGGTGATTTTTCCATATTAGTGACAGAAATATACGGTTTCAGTCTTTTAACCCAATGAAATAAATTTTGTTCTCTTTTCAATAAAGTTTATTCGAAATTTGTACAGCAATTTTTGAATTTTTAATGAATATTGTAATGCAATTTTTAGATTTTTTTCGCATTTTACGGCTATTTTTTTGTTATTGATAAAAAGAAAATTGCTTCAAACTTTCAGCCTAATTTGCTAAATTTTCTCTGCTACAATTTTTGAACTTCAGCGATTTTCAGTGCGATTTTCGATGTAATTTTTAACGGTTTTTCGATTTTTTGTACATTTGGCAACAATTTTTTGTCATTTTTGTCAATATTACAGATTTTTGTAAGTATCATGGTTTTATTTATTTATTTTTTTTTTTTTGAATAGGCAAAAACCTTAAAACTAATGAATCAGCAGTAAAGGAATTATTTAGAATATTCATAGTAACCTACACTAATAAAATAACAAAACACTCTGTCTCTGTGTGTGCGTTTGTTTGTTTGCGATGGTTAGCAAAATCTGCGGCACATACGAGACCGCTCAAATTTTTTTTGAGAGCAAAGTCTCTCCCGACATTCAGAATTTCAAAGTTCTATAATTATTAACTGAGTAATTTTTCTCTTATTTCCCACTGCAGACCTTTTCAGTATTTTTACCGATAAATATTATTTGTTTATTTTTTCAACCGAATTTTCACACAGTCAGTGGCCGCGTATTTCAGACAACGTAATTCCACATATTTCGAGTTAGAAGTAAAATCACAAATTTCAGGTTCCTTTAATATTATTATCACGGACCCAAGCAAAGCCGGGCGGGTCAGCTAGTAAATCAATATTTCGTTCAATATAAAAACTTTTCATTATTTTTTAATTGTAGAAATGTATAGTGCAATTTTAATTAATTTGGAATTTTGTGTAACAGTGTAGTTCAAATAGAACTTTATGTAAAAATGGAACTTTTGCTGGGAAAATGGCGTTTACAATGTTTTAACATAGTTTTAAAGTACAAATACTTAAAACAACAGTTAAAGTTGTAAATTATTTATTATTTCGTAATTCCACGTATTTCGAGTTAGAAGTAAAATTACAAATTTTTGGTTCCTTTAATATTATTATCACGGACCCAAGCAACACCGGGCGGGTCAGCTAGTAAATCAATATTTCACTCAATGTAAAAAATTTTCATTATTTTTTTAATTGTAGAAATGTATAGTGCAATTTTAATTAATTTGGAGTTTTGTGTAACAGTGTAGTTCAAATAAAACTTTATGTAAAAAAGAACTTTTGACTGGGAAAATGGCATTTACGATGTTTTAACATAGTTTTAATGTACAAATACTTAAAACAACAGTTAAGGTTGTAAATTATTTTTATGCACATCTCTGTCAATTTTACGAAAATGGATTAACCCCTTCGCGAGGGAGCTTTTTACGAAATTTTTAATGTTTTGTCACCGGTTTTATTAAACAGAAATTTGTGTCTTCTTAAATCGAGAAAATGCTCCGATTCAATAAGGCAAATTTTACAGTATAATTTTACTGGTGGGAATAAACAAGGATTCTTAAGCCTTCTTGCGGCACGTATACGTGTCGTTCGTCCCCAAGGGGTTAAGGCCCCTGTCCTCACTCGAAGAAACGCTCGCGAGCTAATGCTATTCCTATGGGGAAACATTTTTCTAATAACTCTTTCGCATTTTAACCTTTTTGAATATTTTTTTTTTTTTTTTTTTTTTGCATAGGATAGCTGAGGTGCATGCCGACAGCGCACCTTTTTTACTTTTTCGATTTTGGCTGCAGATATATTTTTTAAAAAGCACTTTCAGTTTCGAAACCGGTTTTGTAAGTGAAACTAACTTTGTAAAAAATATCTGCAATCAAAATCGAAAAAATAAAAAAAGGTGCGTTGTCGGCATGCACCAGTGCAGCTATCCAGTGCAAAAAAAAAAAAAAAAAAAAAAAAAAAAAAAAAAAAAAATATATATATATATATATATATATATATATATATATATATATATATATATATATATATATATATATATATTCAAAAATGTCAAAATGCGAAAGAGTTATTAGAAAAATGCTTCCCCATAGGAATAACATTAGATCGCGAGCGTTTCCTCGAGCGAGGACAGGGGCCTTAATAATTGTATGTTTCGGGCCGCATATAAAAGGTTGTGGAGCCACAGTTTGAGTATGGCTGCTCTATGCTTTTTCATTGTCACGTGATCAAGTTAGGTTAGTTTCCACTAACATGTGATCAAGACACCCTAAAATGCCTCCAAGAACGGGCGAGTCTTGCATTGACGTCACAGCAACGGCTTATACTGTATTCTGGTGCACATCTGGAGCCCAAACAAAACATTCCAACCCCCAGTTTGCCATTTAAAGCACGGGTGGTCTTTCTGTTTTATTTTTTTTTTCTTATTCTTGCATTATTTTTCTAAGTCCTTAAAAAATGAAGCGCAAATCATTATGTTTACAAATGCGAAAACACCACATTTGCCTTATGTTTGGATGCCAGATGAAGCTTGTGACGCCACGTGCAAGGGGTCTATTGTAGCACATCTCTTTTGCTGCCTGTTATAATTACATAATCAAAATTTCACCGAAACAGAAATAATGAGCTCAGTCCCAGATTGATTCGAAAGCGGGTTCAGACTTAATTCTTATACTGGACTTCAGGCTCAGGCACACCCGAATCACAGAATATAACAGACTTTTTTAAATATCAATAATAATAATCTTTTTTAATATCAATAATAATAACTTGTATATACAGTGCGTGTCAAAAGTTTAATCACAATAGCAATTTTAAAATAAAACTTTAAATATTAACTTTATTTCAATATCTGTCTTGTATATGTTAATAATATCTATTTTTACACCATATTCATTTAAATTAACTTTTAAAATTTATTTCAAACCACGGAGTTTAAGAATAGAAGAAAAATGACCGTGTCAAAAGTTTAAGCACAAAATCGTTTTTATGAAATTTTACAGTCTGACGTAAACGGTTGCGCATGCAAACAATTTCTGGGTGTATAGGAAGTAGTCCGCTGTTGTTTTTGAATTAGTACAAAATGCCCAAGTCGAAAGAATTTTCAGAGGAGGAGATGATAAAAATTTGGAGTATGAGAGCAAAATGTAATTCTGTTTCTGAAATTGCAAGTGCATTAAAAAGGTCAAAACAAGGTATTCATCAAATTTTGGCTTGTGATAATGGTTTTAAACGAAAATTTCGTTCAGGAAGGCCGCGAGTGACTAGTTTGAGCGAAGATAGCCGCATCAGAAATTTGGCTTCAACTGGTAATTACGCCCTTTCGGTAATAAAATATGCAGTTGGAGTACAAATTAAAAAAAAACCTGTTTATAGGAGAGTTTTGGAATTCAAATGCATCAAATACCGTAAAATGGCTCGATTACCGTGTCTCAAACGACACCATAAAAAAGTTAGATTACAATGGGCCAAAGAGCATATGCCATTTGGTGAAAAGTGGCCGAATGTCATATTTAGCGATAAAAAAAAAAAAAAAAAAAAAAAAAAAAAAAAAAAAATGGAACCTCGATGGCCCTAATGGGTTTAAGTACTATTGGCATGATCTCCGCAAAGAACCTAGGAGTGTATTTAGCCGATAACATAATGGTAGTTCAGTAATGGTTTTGGGGGCTATTTCTTTCAATGGTCAGACATCTCTAGCATTCATCAGTGGTCGTGACAACTTTGAAAACTACCAAGAGAGACATGCCAATCATTTGCTTCCTGTTGCCGAGGTTTTTAGCGGGAGAAAAATGGTTATTTCAACATGATAATGCTTCCATCCATACCTTAAACTCAACTTCATCGTGGCTTAAGTCGAAAACAGTGTCTGTTTTGAAATGGCCGGCAATTAGTAGTGATTTAAACCCTATAAAATATATGTGGGGTATTCTCACTCATGCAGTTTATCCAAATGGAAAGCAGTATTCTTCAGTTAAAGATTTGAAAGATGCCATTGAGAACGCTTGGTTTAAAAATGAACCAGAAAAAATACAGAACCTCATTTTAACGATAGAAGACCGTATATTTAAAGTAATTAAGCAAAAAGGAGCAATAATCAAGTATTCATTTTTTTTTAAATTTTTGTTCTGCTAAATAGTAAAAAACTACTGTGCTTAAACTTTTGACACACTCATTTTTGTTGTTTTGATAAACTTTATTATTTAAGATAAATTTTATAGCATGAATCTGTTAACTATCTTTTTAAAACTATAATTTATAGGCTATGTGAAATGGGAAGTAACTTTTACCCATTAATAAAATTTTACTTTGAAATTTTCTGTTGTGCTTAAACTTTTGACCCGCACTGTATTTTTTAAGATTGTCTACTAACAACTATAAAAATTTTTTTTTTCAAAAGTTTCAATTTTGCATTCAAATTAAATTTTGAAATTTATAAAAAAGCGATACTTATTATGAATTAGCAGCCAAATGACTATGTACTTATGAATACTTATGAATTAGCAACAACAACAACAACAAAAAAAAAACCCCACCAAAGATTTCATTACTCACGCGAGTCTTTTTAACACTTTCCAACAAACAATGTTAAAAAATGTTTATGATTTCGGTTTGTTTGGCCGTCTGTCAGCGCTCTAATTCCCATAAATATACCCGGATTGCCCTGAATTTATTGAAAGTTATTGACGTTTGCCCTAGCACGACCCCTATTGCAAATGAAGTTTCTAGCACGATAAGTTTATTTACAGGGACAGTCAAAAATTTACCGTTACATTACGGCCTCTGCATAGCTGCCAACTTTTACGCATTTTTGTTACCATTAAAATTATACAGAGATTTTCGATTTGTTTAATCATAAGATTTCAACGATTAAATAAGATCATATTTATTATAAAATTTTTGTGGTAGGAAAAATGCGTAAAAGTTAGCAAGTATGGGTTCATGGGATAAAACCGTTTCATATGAATTATTAAAAATGTTACAACCTGTCAAACATATTAAAATTTTTATGCATTTACGAAGTGCACTAAAATATGCATCCTGTACTGTGAAATAATATGATGAAAAAAAATATCTATTATTCATTTACAGGACCACACAAAAGAATTCCATTACATAATGGTAAAGAGGGGAATCGCATGCGCCATATTTTAAGTATACTAAACTATTTCATGTACGATAAAATTGATGTATGTAGCTAAAGCTTGATATAAGTGATATGATACAATCATGTATAATACGAAGTACATAGCATTTACAGGGACACACAAAAGATTTCAAATAATATGTTCTTTCCGAAGTACTATATGTTTATCCGATGATGGCTGATGGATTATGAAATGCATTTTAATTATGATATGCGCTTTTAAGTTTCACTAAATCATGCATATTAAATGGTGTGTATAAATTCTATAGTTGATACTCAGGGCAAACCAAAAGAGCTCGCAAACGTTACTGAATATGAGAGTAAACTACTTAAAGATGGTTTTAAAATAAGTTAACCATTTTTTACGCTGACCTCCATTAAGTTTACTTAGAAATGTTTGTAGAATATAGATAAAATAATACACAGGGCCACGCGCAAAGAATTGGATACGTCGACGCCAATGAATTATTATTTCTTAGAATGTGATTTCAGTAATTTTAAGAGTGTTTTAGTTTAAAATAAATTTTAGCTAAATACTTGCGTGGAATAAAGGTACTTGGTAAACTACAGGGCTGAACAAAAGTAGTATAAATTGCCAAAAAAGAAATTTCAGCCTGCTATTTTCTTGCTAAATTTCCCTATCATATAGTATATATATCAATCGACAGGTCAAATACAGGGCTGTTCAAAAATATTGAAATACATATTTGGCAACTATACAGTAACTTTATTTTTCTAAATAACGAAGTTTTGTTCAAGATTTCAGAAAATGTTTCATAATGTATGTTTAACGAATGATTTTTCTTACTTATTTATTGTTTTCTTCCGATCAGTTTAGTTGATTAAGAGCGGCGTAGTTTCATTACATGCCTGTAATGTTTATGTTTTATCTATATTATTTTATTATATATTGATGAAGTTTTAACTTCGTCATAGAATATTTGTTAGAAACAAATGCTGAACTGTTTATATTAACTTAAATGTAAAATAGTTTATCGTTCATAATCATCTGCGTGCATTAACTAAAGATAAGAAAAAATAACCATGCTTGAAAATTATTATAAAAACCATAAAAAATGAGTAAATTGCGATGCAGTTTTTAAACGATTTGGAATACAGTTTAAAAACCAATTACATTTTTCCATTCGACAAAATAAAAATCAAAAGTGTGCGATATTTAAATAATAATACTAATAATAAAATCAGTAAATGTGAAATTTAATGGTTCGCTGTTGCCAACACGAAAAGGACTCCAGTCTTCAGCATTGCAAACAGTCATGTTTAGACTTTATAATAAAGATTCTAAAAATCGCACTGACAGTTTTAACTTCAAAATTTATTTTTAAAAGAACAATATAAATATAAAAAATATAAATAGGCAAATTTTTTTTTTCAGAAAAATAGCAAAACTTGCAGCTTTGCACTCTTAATTATTGAAAAATGCAAAATGCGTCCTATCTGCGTCCTATTCTTATTTTTTTTTTTTTTTTTTTTTTTTTTTAAATACTGTTACGGATAATTCGATAATTAGTAATTAAATCCCATTTTGTAAAAAACTTCATTCTTACACGAGACGAACTTTAGTTACAAATAAATGACACTTTAGAATATATTCTGAAAAGGTTTTAAACTCTTTTCAGCTTTTATTCGAAGCTTTTTTTTTTAAAAAAAAAATTCTGCTCTTAGCATTAACGTTTTAAAAGTAACCACTTTGCCCAATTCCAACCTTCTTTAGTTATACAAGCTTCTATAAAAACTATATTACAGAAATCGCAATTTTAGAGCATTTTTTGTTACTGCTCACTTTAAAATTTCTAATTAAAAAAAAATGTTCCGTGAATACATTTACGCTCTTAAAGTAACAGCCATGTCAAATTTCACTTTTCTATCTTTGACAGTTTGAGATAAACCCTAGTTTAGAATGTTTTTAGAATATTTCCTGCTTCTTTTACACTTTTAAATTTCGAATATTCTGAGAAACTCCTGTTAGCGAGCTCTTAAAAATAATATATGTCGAATTTCAAGCTTTTAGCACAACATTATAAGAAAATCGCATTTTTATAACGATTTTCTGTCTGGCACTCTTTTACATTTCGAATTATGCAAGAACTGTTCTGTGAGAGCATTTATGTCTTAAATATAACAGGCATATCAAATATTAAATTTCTATCCCTAACAATTTTAAATAAACTTAATTTGTAACGTTTTCTGCTCATTTCATACAATTTTGATTACTTAATTAACTGTTTATACCATGCTATCCATGCGATTTTTTTTTTACATAATACCAAGTTTCAAGTTTCTAATCTGAACATATCCGACTGAATAATTAGAACATTTTCTAGTCATTTTATCTTTTCAGATTTAGAGTTTTTTAGAAATTCTTTTAAACGAACATTTACTTTTCAAAAATGATCACCAAATGAAATTCAAAGCTTTTATACCACCTGTATTACATAAATCCAGTTTGGAGTGTTTTTTGCTTCGACATCCATTTAAGTTTCGAATTTTTAGAAAATTGCTCTGGGCAAGCATTTATGTCTCTAAAGTGCACATGCTAAATTTCACATTTCTAGCTTCAATCGTGCCAATTAAATCGTAATTCAGAATAAATTAAACTCATTTCCCCTTTTTAGAGTTTCGTTCATCCGACGAAAACCTATTCATCTCTGTCCTCTGTCTGCCCAACCGTTACTGAGTCTGTACACAAAAACTGTATAAGTCAGAGACTTCTAGTTTTGTTTACTTATAGGTTAATACCTCGTGTCATACGGCAAATTATAAAATTTTGAAAAAGTCTATTGTTTTAATTAAATTAATTTTTTCAGTGTCATCCGTTCATTTTTGAGGTTTAAAAATAGCAGCTTAATTTGAACGTTTTTCGTGTAGACATCATAGCTTGGAAGTAAAGCGTCTTGCTGGAAAACAGAAGGTTCTTAGTTCGCATCCGGTACTGTACGTTGCCAGTTTTATATTAAGATGGATTTAGTTAAAATAAATTTCGTATTATTTTCCAATTTAAGAGTTAATATTATTAGGGTTTTATTAATCTGACAATCATATGTTTTTAGAATTCAATTTTCTTTCTATTTTAAAAATTATTGTAAATTATTAATGATTCAGTATTTTAAATTTCGTTTAATGATTTTTTTCGTTTTTAGAAAAAAAAAATTATTTATAGCTCCGCTTATTATTCTTTTTTTTTAAATTTTTATTTAAATATTTTTATTTAAATAATTTGATTTGAACATTTTTAGTTTGATTAAAATAAGTGACGCCCTTTTATAATTATTTAACAATTAAATTTACTGGTGTTACCATCTATATGAGAATTAAATAATTATAAATTAACAGTTTAAATTGAATAATTAAATGATAAGTTGCTTTGAGAGAAATATTATACTAAACCCTGTGTGCGATATGTGATGCCCCTTACCCACTTGCTTAAATTTTGAATTTACATGAGTCGTTCACAGTGAGTATTTATATACTAAAAGTAACAAACAAGCCCAATTCGAGGCATATAGTTATCCAAGCTTTTAAAAAAGCACGCTATTTCATAACGTTTTTGTTACAGGATACTTTAAAGTTTTTACATTTTTTAAAAAAAATCTGTTGGCGCATCAGTAACAGCTACGTTAAATTTCACATTTCTATCTCAAAAAATTTTAGATAAATCATACTTCAGAATATTTTTAGAACGTTTAGTGCTAATTTTAAATTTCATTCATTTTTTTTTTTTTTTTTTTTTTTTTTTTTTGAAACCGTTTTAAGCAAGCACTTAAATCTTAAAAATAATCACTAAGCCACTTTAAGTTTCTAGCACAGCAGAATCACAAAATCTCATTTTTTAAACTTTTTTTTTTGTGTGTGTGTATCTGCATAATTTTAGAATTCGAATTATACAAAAACTGTTCTCTGCGAGGATTTGCGTCTTAAAAATAACAGACATATCAAATATTTACTTTCTATAACTAACAATTGTATAAATAAAACGTAATTTGGGACATTTTCTACTCGTTTCACACTTTTGAATTTCGATTTTTTTTAACTAACTGTTTATATTGTCTATCTGCACCTTAAAAATAACCATTATACGAAAAAAATTGTAATACTTACAGAAAAAAGTCTATATTTTTTATAGAAAAAATGATTTAATGAAAAATTACAGGTATTTTCTGTAAATCAAACGACTATCCATTGCCACGAAAATTGATAGTTTTATTTTCTGTCAGCTTGATATATATATATACAGGGTGTATCTAAACTACTGGGCAAAACTTTAAGGGGTGATAGTACACATCAAGACAAATAATATTAAATGGGAAACTAAGGGTCCCAAACGTCTTACGAAAGAGATAGGCGCCATCAAAGTTTAGATTCTAAAATTTGAAATGATTATAAAAAACGGAAAAATTGGTCGATTCGTTTGCGGTTTTCATGAAAACTGTTCTTTATGTCAGTACTATCTTGAAAATAAATTATAAAGATAAATTTCAAAAAATGCCGATAGAGAGCTCTTTAGACTTTGGAGCAACGAACAACTATTTTTTACCGTTATTTTTTGCACCTCATTAAATTTTTTTAGAAGTTTAGACATAAACTTAAATTTTGAGCTCAAAATCTGTGGTTAAGTAGCGCAAACTGAACTGTGTTCAATGGGAGTGGGTAGTTTCAAATTTCAAATGATTATAAAAAACAGAAAAATTTGTCAATTGATTTGCGGTTTTCACTAAAATTATTCTTTAAGTCAGTATTGTCTTGAAAATAAATTATACAGAAAAATTTCAAAAAATGTCGATAGAGGGCGCTTTAGACTTTGGAGTAACGTACAATTATTTAGAAGCTTAGACATAAACTTAAATTTTGAGCTGAAAATCTGAATCGTTGAGAGTGGTTAAGTAGCGCAAATTGAACTGTGTTCAATGGAGGTGGGGAGGTTCAAATTTCAAATAATTATAAAAAAACGGAAAAATTGGTCGATTCGTTTGCGGTTTTATCTGAAACTATTCTTTACGTCAGTATTTCCTTGAAAATAAATTTTAAAGATTAATTTCAAAAAATTCCGTTAGAGGGCGCCTTAAACTTTAGCGTAACCAACAACAATTTTTAACCGTTATTTTCTTTTTTTATCTAAATGAATATTGTAAAAGCTTAGACTTAAATTTTGAGCTCAAAACCTTAATCGTTGTGAGTAACTCAGTAGCAAAAAATTGAACTGTGTTTACAGGGTGGGCAGGGTAACATCTCATCTCCTGAACGCAGTTCAGTTTGCGCTTCTTAACCCCTCCCAACGATTCAGAATTTGAGCTCAAAATTTAAGTCTAAGCTTTTGCAAGTATTTAATTAGATACAAAAAATAACAGTTAAAAATTGTGGTTGGTTACTCTAAAGTTTAAGGCGCCCTCTAACTGAATTTTTTAAATTTATCTTCAAAATTTATTTTCAAGGAAATACTGACATAAAGAATGGTTTTAGAGAAAACCGGAAACGAATCGACCAATTTTTCCGTTTTGTATAATCATTTGAAATTTGAACATTCCCACCCCCATTGAACACAGTTCAGTTAGCGCTACTTAACCACCCTCATCGATTCAGATTTTCAGCACAAAACTTACGTTTATGTCTAAGCTTCAAAAAAATTTAATGAGATTCAAAAAATAACGGTAAAAAATAGTTGCACGTTACTCCAAAGTCTAAAGCGCCCTCTATCGACATTTTTTGAAATTTATGTTTGTAATTTATTTTCAAGAGAATACTGACATAAAGAATAGTTTTAGTGAAAACCGCAAATCAATGGACCAATTATTCTGTTTTTTATAATCATTTGAAATTTGAACCTACCCACTGCCATTGAACACAGTTCAGTTTGCGCTACTTAACCACAAATTTTGAGCTCAAAATTTAAATTTATGTCTAAACTTCTAAAAAAAATTAATGAGATGCAAAAAATAACGGTAAAAAATAGTTGTTCGTTGCTCCAAAGTCTAAAGCGCCCTCTATCGGCATTTTTTGAAATTTATCTTTATAATTTATTTTCAAGACAATACTGACATAAAGAATAGTTTCCGTGAAAACCGCAAACGAATCAACCAATTTTACCGTTTTTTATAATCATTTCAAATTTTGGACTCTAAACTTTGATGGCGCCTATCTCCTTTGGAAGATGTTTGGGACCCTTAGTTTCCCATTTAATATTATTTGCCTTGATGTGTACTATCACCCCTAAAAGTTTTGCCCAGTAGTTTAGATACACCCTGTATATATGAATTTTACAGTGAAGTTTAAAATTTCTAGGCGATAAGGAGTCTAGTTCTACTTGACAGAAAGGTTCCTCTTTTGAGGGATATCAATCAGTTTCCTTTTAAAGCCATTAAAGATAAAAAAACACCAAGTGACTTCAAGAAAAGAAGCCGATATTGATAACAGTATAATAATGCGTGTAATCGCACTTTAACACATATACAGATATTTTTTATTTACATTCTACATCAAAAGGCAACAATTAACCAAATAAGATAATCGTAAATCAAAGCGATTTTTCAAAAAGTTCTTTTCTCATTCCTCCGTTCGTTAAATTGCCGAAATAAACTTTTCTGATCAAATGTAACTTGCATATCACTGTTATCTTCTATTGATGATTAAATATCACAATGATTGTGAGTATGAGGTCTACTAGTTTACAACCTAGGTATATGCTTTCATAGAATTCAATGATGCAAAATACTGGTGTAAGAGGCCATCTATTATGTGAAGATAAGCATAATTTGAAGGAAAAAAAAAATGTATATTTTACTCATGTTATTGAAGCATTTGGGCTGGATTACAGTGTCTCGCTTAAAATCAACTTACAGCGTATGGTTGTCATACAATGTAAACAAAACTCTAACTTATTTTATTACCCTGCAATTTTACGTTAACCCATTATCCGCTGGTGTTATGTTAACCAACGGTCAAAATAAATGCACGTATTTACGTTAATTAGATGCTCACCACTATTTTTTAATAATAAAATTGGCCTTACTTAAAGACGTAATATTTTAAAATCATAAAATGAAAATCAGAGTTTATAGTGGCAAACGACTTTCAACTGAAAAGCAGAAAATTCCAACCTCTAACCTTCGTTTTGGGGATTAATGGGTTAACTTGAATCCTTTCTATGTTCATGATGTGCCATGCAAATTATCAAAGAGAGCATGTTATTGCTAACAGGCAAATTGAACTAATGACATGTATATATTACAAGAAATCGTTGATAAAAATGGTTTCTATACATCATGTGAACAGATGGCCGCTTTTAAATTTAAGCAAAACATGTAACTCATTGGGGAGGGGGGGGGGGGTAAGGGAGGATTTTTTGCCTTTTAATTTTTTATTAACTATTCTATCCATAACTTTCTGCTACTCATTTGTTAAAGTTCTATAACGTGAAAATTTCTTATTTAGCGTAAGCGTATTTTGTTATTTAGATAACTTTCAGTATTTTAAAATTTTGGTAGTAAGTAGCTGTAACTGTTGCGTGTTGCAGAAACTTTCTACCAAATGTATGTACATATTTGCCTTTCTTTGATGTTTAATTTTAATGAAAGGAACTGTGATGATTACATTAACATGAAATTTAAGCGAGCAAAATTTAATTGGGAATGTAAACACAGAATTGTTCATTTCAATGTTTTCGACAAAATAGAAAAACTTAATAAGTAAGCATGAGAACATAATAAGTGAAATAATTTATTTTTCTTTTTAAATAAATGCCGATCTATTTGCATCAAATGATTAATCTAATATTATAAGGGGCTGTGCATATATAATGTTATCAACTTTTTGGTAATTTTGAACCCCCTCCCCCCCCATCCGATATCATACGTTATCATTCTTCGAATCACCCCCCCTCCCCCACCGGTAATGATAACGTTATCAATGTCTAACTTTTTTCTTATCATTAGAAGTTATCTCTTTCATTTGGAGTGATATACAAAACTGGTTACATACTTTATTTATTCAAATGGAGAGAAGTCAATAAAATATATCACCTTATATCATATAAAAATTAAAAGAAATTGTTTTTAGTTAAAAATATTTTTTAAAATATTTTTGCTCGATAATGCATTCAACAGTAATAATGTCTTGTTACACAAGCCTCGCACGGAAGTGGGAGAGTGGGGGGGGGGGGGGGGGGAGAGATAGAAATTTTTATCAACAAAAGTAGTAAGCAACATTTTTTCTCTTTTTCTATTAATTTTTGGTAAACATAAGCTTCAGGATTTCTGGAACAGTGATTGTATATGAATAGGTATATGAAAAAGAAAAAGAATGTCAAATATTGGGCTATTTCATATTTTAGAATTAAATATTTGTATAATAATTTGGTGATTTTAATAAAAACTATGTATTTTCATATAAATAGATAACAGACTAAAAAAGGATAAAATACTATTTTGAACCAAAAACCATGTTGAAAATAAAAAAGAAAAATTTTGGTTGGATCAAAAATGATATCGATATCAAAAGACAAATCCCCCCTCCCCTAGCGATATCTTACGATATCATTTGCTATATCCCCTCTCCCCCCTAAAATGATAACGTTATATTTGCACAGCCCCTAATATTCAATATCTACAAAATTTTGTGCAAAACGATTTTACATCATTTAAACCATTATGATATCTACATTATAGTGATTGAGATATTTATTCTTATTAATTTATTCAAATTTTGTTATCTCTGTATTACGCTGAATATCTGTTGCATAAAATATTTGGACGAAAATTTTTTATTGCTGCTTAAAACTGTAAATTTATACACTGCTCAAAACAATTAAAGGATATTTGAAGTTTTATATAAAATAAAGATATAAACGAAATTTTTTTTGCCGAAAATAGAAGAAGAGAATCACAAATGCAAATTTTTCTGGTTTTCAAACTGTGGAGTATGCAAATTTTGAGTTCGACGTCAAAAACGTCGCTTCAGCGGCAGCGAATAAAATTTTACTTTCAACTGGATAAAAGAGAATGAAGTCAAGGATGATCGGCATTCAGTGATTGCTTTGTTTCGATGAGTACGATGTCTCAGCGAAGTCGTTTAACAGATTCAGAAGCTTGGAGAATTGTTGGTAGGTTAGAAGGGGGCCAAACTCAAGCCGAAGTAGCGCAAGCCATTGGAGTGTCACAAAGTGTCATTTCCAGGATCTGGAACCGTTTTTTGGAGAGTGGATGTGCAGGCCGAAGACCAGGGCAAGGTCGTAGACGGGCAACAACGCCCAATGAAGATCGGTATTTAGCGTTAACAGCTCGGAGACACCGAAACATGAACGCTACTCTTCTCCAACAACACCTTCGCTCGGCTACAGGCACCACGATTTTAACTCAGAGTGTCCGAAACCGGCTCCATGCTGTAGGTCTGTATGCTCGCCGACCGATGGTATGTGTTAGATTAACATCAAGGCATCGTCGCGACCGCAGAGAGTGGGCAACTGAGCATGTCAACTGGAGGAGAAATGAATGGAGCAATATTCTGTTTTCTGACGAGTTCCGTTTTTCTGTGCATCCGGATAATAGGCGTATTTTCATCTGGAGGGACCGTGGCAGTAGGGATAATCCTGCGTTCGTGCACGAAAGTGTCAGATTTGGCGGTGGAGGAGTGTTGGTGTATGGTGGCATCTCCATTAACGGGCGCACTGACCTCTACATCATTCGAGATGGAGCTCTGACTGGTCGCCGATATAGGGATGAGATCCTCAGACCTATTGTAGTCCCTTACGCTGCAGCAATCGGAGATAACTTCATTTTAATGGACGATAACTGCAGGCCACATCGTGCAAACCTGGTGGAGGATTTCCTTTTCGAGGAAGGAATCGTTTGAATGGAATAGCCAGCGTGTTCTCCAGACATGAATCCAATCGAGCACGTTTGGAACACTCTAGGAAGACGAGTTTCTGGCCGCCAACAACCCCCACAAACTCTCCAAGAACTGGAAAGAGCTCTTCTGGATGAGTGGGGCAGAATACCCCAACTCGTCATTAATAGCCTCATTGAGTCCATGCCTCAAAGGTGTTCAACGTTGCTGGCCGCCCGTGGAAACCATATCCCCTACTGAAAATGATTTTCTTTGAAGAAAACACCTTTTCTTATTCTTTTTTTCTCATATGCACAAATTGTGTTTTTTCCTTTTGTACACAAATGCGCAATAAAATGCATTTTTTTCTGCCAAACATGTGCAATTTATTCTCATATAACCTACTATGTCTGTCGACCATGTATCAATCAGCTAAAAAGTTTCCCAGATACAAAATCCACCTAAAACTGCAATATCCTTTAATTGTTTTGAGCAGTGTATTTCTACTAACTTTTGTATATCAATCAAAAATTGTAATCTTTACAAATAAGTACCGATGTAAAAATTTTAACCTGTTTTTAAAGAGCTTTAGACAATTAAACCTTTACTTCAATAGCTTCATAATTAAAGACAACACAAAACAACATAAAGACAACACAAACTATTTAAAAACAATTTTAAAAGTTAATTTATGATTTTATGATTGACAAATTTTCTTCACAATCGAAAGTAGTATGCAAAATAATCTAAAATAATTGAAGAAAAAGAAACTTCAAATGCAAATTATTTGCCAATCAAAATTAATGAGTTAATTGCAAAATTTTAAATGAAATAGCAGATAAAGTTTAATCATAGGATAATTAACCGTCTTTTAAACGCGAATAACAAATGTAAAGTTATTCTGGTGTGTTTCTGAAGTAGATTTAATTTTAGTTTTTCAAATAAATGAAAGCACAATTCATATGAACATATCTGAAAGAAAAAATCTAACAAGAATGAGCCTCCCCCCTTCACACTCACACATTCTTCAAAAACTTTTTTAAAATCAAAATATGGCATTGTGGATTTGTATTTATTTTCATGTAAAAAAGCAATTTGTCTTGTTTTTTCTACATTGATCCTTTTATTCCTTTATACCTTTTTTTATTCTAAATTTTGCATTGGCCAATATTTTTAAAATTTTTGCCGAAAAAAAGTAAGTTAAAAAAAGCAGTACAAAAAGTATTATAAAATTTAAATCACATTCATATATTCTAAAATTGTTATAATTACAGACAACTGATATATATATTTAAATCGGACAATTCAACACTTGTAAACATTACAAAAGGAAGATTAAAAATGAACAATTTATGGTATATAACAACAGACGAACCATACTAACTGTGTGAAATGATCATATTGGGAAGAAAAAAAAATACATTAATAGAAGCGTCTTAGCCGAGCAGAAGCTTTTCAATAATTTTAGAGTACTATTTTCAATTTGGATAGAACTCCTAAAATAATCCCATTTTAGAATAATTAATTCGTCATAAACTACACTGAAGGACAAAATTAAGAGATGGGAGGTATTTTCACACATTTCTCAGAAAATATCTCATAAAACCTGAACAGTTGATTGTCATATAATTGAACTATGGCCATGGTGTCGCTGAGATGAGGTTACGTATTTTTGTGGGCGTTGCTAAGCCAGCAGGAGGTATAAAAGTCTGCAGCTAGCTGCTCAGATCACTCCACTCTACAGCACAATAGTGATTTGTATAGTGTTTCTTGAATAATCTTGTTGCTTTTTGTTGATTTTTAGGTGAAATGAGTAAACATCATCGTTTAGACGATGGTTTGAAGTGGAGAATTGCGGGTAGAATTGAGGCAGGGCAGTCCCAAGCTCAAGTTGCTAGGGAATTGGGTGTAACTTCAAGCGTTGTTTCGACTTTGTGGAGTCAATTTCAAAACAGTGGGACAGTGTCCAGAAGACCAGGACAAGGTCGTCCGAGAGCAACAACGCCCAGGGAAGACCAGTATTTGTTACTTACAGCCAAGCATCAGAGGACGTCTACAGTGACACAACTGTCTAGGGACCTTGCTGCTGCCACAGGAACATTTCAAGGAAGACTGTTGCCAGAAGGCTCGGTGAAAGAGGGTTGTATGCCAGGAAGCCCGCCATTTGCATCCCACTCACACCCTTCACAAAAGAGAGCGTGCACAATAGTGCAGACAGCACTAACACTGGACACAGCTCCAATGGGCTAATGTTCTGTTCACAGATGAGTCCTGGTTCAGTCTTCAACCTGATTCTCGGCGAATATTCATATGAAGGGAACCTGGGACCCGATACCATCCCAGTAACATCATGGAAAGGGACCATTAAGCTGGTGGAGGACTGATGGTTTGAGCAGGGATCACGCAAGATACCCGCACACCGCTCCATGTGTTTGACACTGGTTCTGTGAATGCCCAGAGGTACAGGCAGGAGATCCTAAAATCCTACGTGCGTCTTTTCAGGGCTGCTGTTGGCCCTGAATTCGTTTTTATGGACGACAATGCCCGACCATATAGGGCTCGCCTGGATGAGGAGTATCTGGAAAACGAGGATATTCATCGAATGGATTGGCCAACCAAATCTCCTGATCTTAACCCAATTGAACATTCTTGGGTTGCTCTTGGAAGGGCTATTGCGAGACGCCAACCCCCACCCAGAACCATTCCGGAGTTAAAAACTGTTCTGGTGGAAGAGTGGAAGTCTTCCACAAGCAATCCTTAACTCTCTTATTAACAGCATGAATACTCATTGTGGATGCTGTCTATCTGTCAGAGGTGACCACACACCATACTAGAGGCGACCACACACCATACAAGCCTCACTTTCATTGCCAACTTTCATCATGAATTTCAGTCCACATTGGACTCTTGGCAATAACTCTTGCCACTGAATGGCACTTTAATTTTTGCTTTGCACATATTATTGTTATACTATAAGTTATGTCCATACCAATTTTCATTTATTTTTATCAAGTATTTCTCGAGATATTTGGGAAAATGCCTTCCATCTCTTAATTTTGTCCACTAGTGTACACTCTCAAAAAAACTTCCGTCAATTCACAGAAAAAGTACTGGCAGCAGTGCTGCCAGCAAATTTCTGTAAAAAGACGGATATCCGTCTTTTTTTTTTCCGTCGCAGGAAGAAAATGTTCTGTTTTTTGAAGGAACGTCCTTCATGTTTTTCTTCTTTAAAAGACAGAAAGTTTCCGTCTTTTGATGGAAGTCCGTTATGTTTTTTTCCGTTTTAGAGAAGAAATTTTTCTGTTTTTTGAAGGAACGTCCGTTATATTTTTGTCTGTTTTAGGGGGGGGGGGATTTTCCGTCTTTTGAAGGAATGTCCGTCATGTTTTTATTCGTTGCAAGAGAAAATTTGTTTTTTGAAGAAAGTCCGTTTTTTTGCTTTGTTTTAGGGGGGGGGGGGTGATTTTCTGTTTTTTAAGCAAATGCCAGCTATGTTTTTTTTTTTTTTTTTTTTTTTTTTTTAAGATGAGAAAGTTTTTTTTTTTTTTTTTTTTTTTTAATTATTTCATTAAAGATGTTCTTTATAGCCAAAAGGATCTACACTTTAACACACAGAATTGGCAGGTATCATTCAAAAAATGTTTAAATTTTTGATAAAAATCAGATCATTCATAAAATGCTGTCATCTTTGGTGTTTCAAACTTAATACCAAATGAAGTCGAAATGGAAGACCTGTTTTATCTCAGTTTTCCATTTTATTGCAATTTAATTACCTATCAAATTATTAAATATTTAGATCATGTGATTATACCCCCCCCCCCCCATTTGTTGGACTGGTTTTGCTTTTGTCGGGAAAGCGGTTCAAAATGACAATTTTGATGGCTTATTCCGAAAGATCTATTTTGTTTACAAAAAACAGAAAACTGAGTGCATTTCGGTTGTTTTTGATTAACACCTGTCAATTTCATGCATTTCTGAACAAAAATAAATTAACGTATGTCACAAAGTTGCCCTTTTTGATTTAAAAACAATCTTTTGAAAAAAAATATCTTTTAATGTGTCATCAAAGTAACTTCAAAAAACCATTACTATAAGTTTCTATTGCAAATATCATAAATATATTTCATAGATGAGTAGATATGGAGCAAAATATTGAATATAATTAACAATTTATTCCATGTAAGGAATGGGAATGATTTGTTTATTTCGAATCTGTTCACTTATACTAGTATCCATTCACAAAATTGCCAGTCATTGAAGAAACATTCACTTACCTTCCAATACCTTAAACTTTATTAATGAAAATTGAAAAACAAATTTCTCCTGAGAAGTTATTCTATTTTAAAGCATATGAACGTTTAAGAAATTTTATTCTAAAAACAAAAAATATCCATAAATCTTTTTGGGGGGGAGGGGGAGGGGAGGTATATTACAGGAAGCTCATTTCCTAGAAAATAAAACATTGATGTTTTCATAGGATTTTTTTCAGAAATTACCTTTCTCCGTGCCTCCATAATAACAAAAAGATTGAAATATAAAGAAACTACATGCAGATTTGCTTATTACATTACGATCACTTATTTAAAAAATTCTAGAATGTCTGGATCTGTTTTCTTCAATTACATCATAACATGTTACTTTGCATTTAATTTATATTTTTTTTATGATATAGAACTAGATTTTTAAAAGTATTTTTACTTCAAAATTATGACAAGTTGAATATAGATTCTGCCATTGCAGAATTCAGTTTCGCCTCCGATTACAAAAAAAAAAAAAAAAAAAAAAAAAAATCGATAGGGTTTTTTAGAAGGGCGACCCTGTTTAGAATGCAATGAACTAACTTCATTTTTCTTGTGTTTATTAATATAATAGCAAACAGAACGGCATGAAATACCCCAATTGATTAGCAATTTCTCTCTGAGTCATTGGAATTGCAGAATAATAAAGAGATGCAATTTGACGTGCTACTTCTTCATTGACTGGATTCATCAAAAACGGATTTTTTCTTTAATTTAAACGCTTTTTTATTGACGTTGAGAAAAAGGAAATGCATTTTAACAATAAAACGAGTGGAATCCCATCGAATTTGACGAATGAAATATTTAAAAGACCCGATCGATTTGGTTAAAAAAAAATCAAGAGTAATTACTTTATTGAATCAATGTATAGTAAACATATAAATACTTTTATAAATACATCCAAAGTTATTCAGACAATACCATTAAATAAACGAATATTTCCAAACTTAATGTGAAGTTTGTCAGTTACAATTTTGCATGCAAATATTCGCACATTTTCAGTTAAAATTGTAGTCTGAGTGCCGGCGAAATCCAGAAATTTTATTTTATATGCATTCACAGAGAAATTGTTTTATTAAAAAAAAAAACTAATTTCATTTTTACTGTGACATTATTTTCACTAACTGAAGTCATATGAAAGTAAAATCTCAACTCAGTGTTCATAATGAAAAGAAATATTTAAACGTAATATCGTTACGAGTAAAAATGCGATGTTTTAAATAGTGATGTCATTTTCTCTTCAAATGTTTTTTAAAAGTTACTGTTATTAGTAATATGAAAAAGGCATCCTTAATAATATTGTAATTCATATTTATCTGGTTGCTGAATGACATCATTTTCCTCATTTGAAATTTTTCTTTAGACATTAATTTTTATCATAAATTATTTTCTGTTATTTTATTTACGTTATTATTTTTATTTCTCAGTAAATATAATTTTTTTACCTCAATTAGTGCATAATTATACGCAATCATTTTATTGTGGTTAGATTTTACGAAAACAATTGACTTTTTTCTTTTAAATGCAAGGACAAGTTCACTGATGAAATAAAGCTTCTGACTCGTGGAAAGTGGTAATGGAAAATAAATTTTTATTATCGAGAGAAAGGGTAAATTGAGTTGCCACCATATTTAAGAAATATCGTAAAAAGTATTTAAAATTAAAAATGAAGTATAAAAATGGAAATAAATTAAAAAATAGCTAAAATGGGCACAACTACAAATAAATAGCTTTCATTAAAAAAAATAATTATCAAAATCTGTTGAGTAGAAAATTTTGGGCTGACGACACGACATTTTTTAGCTTGTCTGAAAGAAATAGCATCGGAAGCTAAAAAGAAAAATGAAATCGAAGCTGAAGTATATTGTAATAAATATTCTAAGTTTCACCCCCTCACACTCAAGTTGTGAATTCTTAAATTCTAGATCGATTTTAATACCAAATTTTAAATTATACAAAATATTGCACATTTCAGATATTTAACTTTACTTTCAAGATATGTATTACACTTCTTTCTAAATAATCAGCAATAATTTTAAGAGTAGTATTAATAATTTATATTTTGTGGTATATATATCCATCCAGCTGCATTCCATACATTTTAAAAAATTCAGCTCTTTTATAAAACACATTTAGCTAAATATGTCTTTCAACTTTTGTCTTATCTTATTATTGGTCTTATCACACATCAGAATTCATGATTTTTTTAAAACTCCCACAGTATTGTTTTATGACTTTTCTTTTGATTTATAAAATAAACATTATACACAAAAATATGCATGTCAAAGTATTACCAATATATTATTAATAATATTACACAATTTATGTAAATGATTAAAAGGCAACATTTAGGTTACGGTAAAAAATTTTATTATACAAAATACATGGTAAACTACAAATCAAATGTAAAAAATTATAAGACAAGAAAAGGACAAGCAAATGCTTTAGTCAGAGTTTTCCCCAGAGGGTTTCAGGGGGGCGCTCCGCCCCTCTTGCCCTTCATCCAAAAACTAGCGCCCCTCTTGTCGCTGATTGAAAAAAAAATATCGCCTTTCTTGCCCCACATTTGAGAAAACACAGAATTTCAGCGATGATGCAGACGCGCTATAACGCATAAATTACATAAAAAATCGGCGTCGGAACACAAAAAAATAGTTCTTAAGCGTCCCACAGGACGTGTAATTTCGCCAAAAAATTGCGGGAAAAAAAGTCAAATTTCACTAAAAAAAAAATCACGAAATAAAGACTCATTTCTAGCAAAATTCACGACAAAATGACTAATTTCGTCACAAAATCCCATAAAAACGGCAGATTTCCTTAAAAGATCGTAAAAAAAAGGACAATCTTCATGCAAAAAGCGCGATAAAACGGAAAAATTTGTCAAACAATTCACAAAAAACGGCAATTTTCGTCAAAAAAATTGCGATTAAACGGCAGATGTCGTCAAAAAATTTGCAAAAAAAGCAAATTTTCGTCAAAAAATCGCAATAAAGCGGAAAATTCTGTCAAAAAATTTCCGAAAAACAGCCACGTATTTTTGCCAAAAGTTCGCGAAAAAACGCAAAATATCTCGAAAAGAAGGCAGATTTTGTCAAAAGATTGTAAAAAAAATGCAAATTTCTTCATAGACACACACACACACATAAAGTTAATGCCAGAAGGGAATTTTTCTGTTCTACAAACTAATTTTCCTGCTTCAAAATTGTGTTTTTAATGCTCAAAAAGCGGATTTTCCTACTTCACGATCTAGGCGTGTGAAGGGAAAATTACTCCTGGAGCATAATTAGAATTTGAGGCCTGCCCCCCCCCCTCCCAACTTTTTCTTGTAACAACCCAATAATGACGTTTGTAGCATAAATTTGGCACCCCCCTAAATTTCCGAGCCCGAGGCGACCTTCTCCTTCCCCCCCCCCCCCCCTTTGTTCACAATCCTCTTTTGACTGTACAAAACTTTCTAAATGTGAATCCTGAAAGCACCCGTTTATGAAACAAAAAGAACCCTTTATTGAACAAAAGTATTCTTTTTTCTCAAAAAAAAAAAAATGTCTTTTTCAATAAATCAGGCCTGCCCCTTAACAATCTTTTAACAAAATCGGCCGTTTTTTCGCGATCTTTAACAAAATTTGTCGTTTTTTCGTGATTTTTTAGCAAAATCTGCTGTTTTTCGCAATCTTTTACCAAACTTTATGGGGTTTTTTTCTTTTTGCTCAATTTTTTGGCGAAATTTTTGTTCTTTTTCGATTTTTTGACGGAATTTCTGTTTTTTTTCACGATTTTTTGAACCGCTAAATTCTAGATTCGACTGTATAAAAAGTGCCCTGAAGAATGTAAAAAGTGCCCTTTTCAAAACAGTAGCGCCCTGCCCCTTTTTAAACCAGGGAGAAACTCTGCCTTAGTTAAGATAAAAAAAATAACTACATTATATAAAAGACATTAACACATTTTAAACAAATTCGGAAGCAAATAAGATATAAGCATTTGTTTAGTTAAAGTGCTCGTACAGAAAAACAAGTTTGGCAACTCGGTTGATTACTAATTTTTCGAATATACCAAGCCAAAGGCATATTCGTTCTACTGAAAGAGATTAAGCTATGGTGAGGTAATCAGCTTGCTTATCATAAAATCCAAGTTTTTTAGCATCAGCCTCTTCGGTGACAATTATAGGCTTCTTCCACCATTCAAAATAATTGAGATTCACTACATCAGCTATTAAGCTGTTTACAACAGAGATACCTGTTTTATAAAGAATAATTAAAGTTATTGTGTCTAGCATACTTTAAGATTTTTTAAATAAAAACACAAGTTACAGAATTTATAAACATATACATACACACATATAATTATAATCTAATTGTTACAGCTCAAGAAAGAAAAAAAACATTAGGCAGTTCCATTCGGTTAATCCAACAGGTCATGCAACAAATAAATGTAGTAAAAAAAACAAATAAAAATTGAATTCAAACACTTAAAAACTTATAGGACCAACTATTAGGTTTAACTCTCATTGCATTGTGTACCACATATGGCACATACCTAAAAACATAATTCTCAATGCGTGCCATAAATTTGGCCAATATGATTACTGTAATTGATCAAGAATAGTCCAAAAAATGGAAGAACACTAATTTTGCCCATATCAAATGGCTGAATTTGACCAAAAAAAAAAAAAAAATGTACAGTTTATTTGCTTTAGAAGTTGATTTTATTTATTGTTATTAAATAAGCATTTCATTAAATTATAAAATATTATTCCACTGAGATATAGCTTATATGATATAAGTTCACTCTCTCTAATCCACAATAGCCTATAATCCACAGTGTAACTGGATTCAGACCATAATAAAAGTTGATTGCCCTTATGAATTAAGAAATTTTTAATGCATTCTTTAGACCGAGATATTTTATGTACATTATGAATAATGTGATATATTCTAAACACATTCACTAGCTATATAAAAAGAGAAAAATTCTTAGAAGGGATAAGTATCCCATGAGTAAAAAACTCAGCTTTTTAGGAAAACAAAGTTTTGTTATTGATTAAGATAGACTGATCTCTAAAGGTTTCAAGATACAATAAACTAAAAACCTATAAAGCAAATAGAAATTTGTTCTAGTAGTTTTGCATTATATCATTTAAATAGTTTCATAATATTGAATATAACCTTTTTTTATATTAAAAATCATTTCTTTCATTTCTGTGTAATTTATTTGCAGTATGATTATTACATTTGTTGATAAATTCCTAATATTAAGATGTAAACAAAGAATTGACCTATAATCTGCACAATTCTATAATTCACAAAATCCTTGATCCCAACATGTGATTAGAAGGAGTGTACTGTAATTATTATAAATAATAATAAATTACCTGCCACAGAATAAATAAGCAATGAAAACATAAATAGTTTTTTTTTTTACTAAAAACATACATTTCAACTATATGCAGATCTGCCAACTGCTATGAAAATAAACCTTAGTTCTTACAAGCTTGAGTTATTATAAACTGCAATGCTCTGAAATGTCTTAAATCACAAACACATTTTTTACATTTGCAATTTTTAGTCCATGAAACATTTTTAAGGAGTGGTTTTGATCTGAAATTTCCAAAATTTTAAAGCATTTCGTCCCGGAAATTTTAAAATAACGACAGTTAGTTTAAAAATTTGGACAAAAAAATTGGATTGCACAATAAAGTTGTTAACATAAAACCCTCAATGTTTCTTAATCACCAATAAATCGTGTTTTCGTAAATGTTTATATCAAGAATTTTCTTCTTTAAAAATTTTGTTGCCATCTCAGAAAACACACAAATCTTCACTTGGTAGCTGAGTAAAATCGCTAATTTCATTCGAGTTTAGGAAAAATAGTGCAAAAGTAAAAAATAATGAATTTTGATAGATTATGAAGGGAAAATATAGTCAATTTTCGCATTATCGCTGCAGAGTTGTGTTTTTTCAAATATGTGGCATAAAGGGCGCTTTCTTTTTTTCTTTGAATGAGCGATAGGAGGGACGCTAGTTTTTGGATGAGGGGCAAGAGGGGCGCTATTTTTTAAACTAAAGGGCGGAGCGCCCCTCTGAAACCCTGTGGGGGAAACTTTGTAGATATTACATCTTAAATTTAATACAGACATAACTTAAAATAAATATTTTGGCGCAATGAGATGGCGAAACTTCCTTTTAATTGAGACATTTTAATAAAATATACATTTTAAACAACGAAATTTCCTATATTTGCATGCTTAAAAATATCTTTATCATAGGTTAATAATGCGTCAAGTAAGCTAAAAAACATATAACTAATTTTTTATGAAAATATTTTTTGCTTGAGTTCGGGCAAACATCATGGTCACACGTTATAAAATATTTTTGTAACAAAAATTATAATTACCTGTAACTATCACTATTAATTTAATTTGGAGTTTCTAGTTTTTTAAAGAAAATAACAAACATAAGCTACATATGATATTACATTATCTCACAGTTATACAATTTAATGCATAGCATAAAAAATGCTTAATTATGCCAGCTTAAAAGTAAACAAAGCTGTATAAAAAAAAAAGTTGATTACAACTGTTATACTAAAGACATACTTTTCGTTAAATTCGACCATGTCGACATTGTTTTTAAAATGACAGTGTACTAGTGCACTATTAAAAACATGATCTAATAAAAAAAAACACATGCAAGCATTATTTAGTCTTACGTTTAAAATCTAAAAAGAATAATAATAATATTGCTTACATTATGTTTACTTTTTCACCTGCTAAGTTTGGAACTTTGAAAGCGGATGTAAAATGGCGCATGTCATCTGATAACTTACGATTCGTAATCAAAACAGAAAATTAATTTCTTTGCACTGAATTTCGTGTTACATAACAATAATTTCGACTTTAGAATAGAATACCACCAATCTGAGTTTATTATTACACTGAATTTGATGATTTATTGGAATGAATTGCGACTAAAGAATAAAATACCATCATTCCGTGATTATTCCTAAACTTTTTACGGAGCTACTATAAAAAATAGTATAGATTTAAAGTTTATTTGGCATTTCATAATTCCAGTTTAAATGTAATAATGCTCCTTTGTTTTTAAAGTGTAGATAATAAAAAAGATAAATGACATGTGCCAAAGACATCTCTAATAATTTAACGGTTATACAATGAAAACATAGAAATGATTAAAATCAAATTCTGAAATAAGTACTTACCCATTTTTGATATTATATTATCCGAATCCTGTAATAATTAGTCAAACGTGGCGCATGTGCACACACAGTCAGCAACACAAGGATTATATAATATATTTTTCTATAATCAGAGCCATAGATTAGGAACAAATAACATCAAGCAGGTAACATCAGACGTAGAGAAGAAAAAGACAAATGCGCATGCGTGCGGGGAATAAACGAAATTTATTCGTCTTTTTCCGACTTGCTGCAACGATTCACAGAAAAATAACCTCTTCAAGGAGTACAGAAATTATTTGTTCGAGAATGAGGGAAAATGTAGTGTATAAAGACGAATATTTCTGACAGTGTAGTAGTACAAAGTTCATGCAAATTTAAACTGAGGCTAGTTGAAGTCTATAGAACTATAGTTTTGGATTGTTTTGAGATGCAGATGGCCTTCTAAACAGATTTACACACCATTTAAAAGGATATTTTATTTCCAATCATTTGGTACCTGTAATTTTATTCTATGATAATTTTTAGCTCACAGTTTATCAAAGCCTGAAAGCTTATGTATCCGCCCATTCGTTATGTATGTTATACGTTCGTTTCGGAAACTGGTGGGACATATTTGATTAGGAAAAGTTATTACCATTTGAGTATTAGTAATTTGAATTTCAGGTATTTTTAGTAGATTATTATTGAAAAGATCAACTCTAATCATAATTAGATCATAAAAAATATCTGAGAAATGTTCAGAGTATGTTTTACTCAGAAATATATTTAAATATTGTACTATGTTTCTTTTTAATTGCAAATATATATTTTCGTATTAATAACCAATTGTAATTTTTTATATAATTATTATGAAGATTGCTTATTTTTCTTTAGTTATAGATTTTTTGGAAGCAATTAAATTTGATGAACATCTTTTTCTCTTGTTTCGTGTAGTTTTATGATTAATTTGATGATTTAAACTATGATAAATAGGAGAATAATCAGTAGTGTTGTTTATGGAGGAAAAAAACTGTAACAGATCTTTTGAATACTTCACTATTAAGTCCATATGGATAAATTGTATTATAATATTTCATATATGAAGACTCTAAATAAAGACGTTCAGATTTATTTTTTTTTGAATTTGTATTATTTCAATTATAGTATTTTTAAAGTTATGTTTATGAAAATGCTGAATTTCAGCAGTAGACTGTTTATTTTTTGCATTATTTTTATCAGAATCTGAACGATGTTGATTTATACTTTTATGTAATGGACCAGATGTTTCACCTATATATTTCAAATTGCATATGTTATGCCTTATGCTATAAATTACATTATATGCCTTACAAAAAGTAGATATATGTGGGTCTGAAACAATTAGGGACTGAGAAGCAAATGGACAAGTCTTACATCTAACATCTAAACATTTCTGAAAAAATAATGGAGGAGGAGGAGCATATAATTGGTGACTGGATGACGATCCAGGAACAACCCTATTATTGTTCCAGTACCGGACTCTACATGCAAAGATGCATAGTGTATCTTGCCAGTTCTAGATTTTTGCTGAGTACTGCCATAATATAATGTTGATACATCAATAATGCATAAAAATATTTGAAGAAATTATAATAAAATGATAAATAAAAATTATAATAAAGTAAACTAGTGACTTGACTAGTATAATTTACTGGATTTCGATCTTGAATATAATTTAAAATGTAAGTATATACAATATGGACATAATGAAAAAGCAAAACTCAAAACTCCAAAAATTCATAACACCATAACTTTAATAACTGCAACCCTCAGAACACTTACTAGTTTGCAATAATTCACTGTACTAATAGTACAAATAATTCATTTTAACCTACATCTCTTATCAAGAACGTGTAAAAAAATGCCCATACATAATCAACCGTAGAATATACCAAATGACTTCTCAGTACAATGTTCATAAATATTCTAACTTTTTCCATAGGCTTAGTATTCATTATTCTAATTCATTGTAAAAAAAAAAAATAATAATAAAAATAAATTTTTTTTAATAGATGTAAAAATAAGTATATCAAGACATTGAATTTAACATTTAAATTATTTATTATAACATTAAACATCTAATATTATCCTTAAATAGTATATTAAATCCCAATATATAAGATTAGACGATATATTGGTAGTATTAATGGAAAATCCTAATAATGTGGTATCAGATGACTACATAGCAGAAATCGTGATGACAATACGCTAAGATTATGCCCATCGCAACAGTTACTTTAGCGCATAATATTTATAATACTGCTAAAATTATTTTTAGCTACCTTTTTTATATATTGAAACTATATAAAAGATTCCATAAATAGGTAAAAATTCAAAATTAATATTTTATTCAAAATGAAAAGATACTATATTATCAAATATCAAGTTGTACATACATTCATAATTATTTGCGCTAAAGCAGCATAATAATTTGAATGCCAATATAAAACCATTAATACTATTACAATATATGAACCATTGAATTTAATAACTTATAGCACATTGAACATGGAGGGAAAAAATAAAAAATTAATATGAATACAACTGGAATTTGCAGAACCAAAGCAAAATCTTCAGGTCCCAAATACTTTGGAACTACAAATGAAGTGTGTGGTTTCATCTTCGTATTTGCCATGAAAAAGCAAAGCAATACGAATTCGGGACTACCAACACATACAAAACCAAAACCAAATGAAGAAAGAACACCAGAAACAATACACATCATAACTACCAAGTGGATAGCAAAATAAAAAGGGAAAAATAAAAATAATTATCGTCAATATGATAATAATATATAAATAAATGAATTAAAAACAGAGTAATGTGATAACAGAAAAATTAAATCATACACTAGAGATGGGAAATATAGTTATTTTTCGTTAACAGGTTACATCGTTCCATTCTTTTACAGGTAACAGGTTCCAACAACCTGTTATTTTTATAACATGTAACTAACGGATATTTTAATTAGAAGGTCTTTCAAACAAAACGTTTTAAATAACTTTTTGACATAATTATAAATGCTGTTTTATTCAAAATCAGTTTGTGATTAAACACTTAATTTTTGCGAGATAAGACTAAACTTAATTAATTATGATACTTTGAATTTCATGCATTTTTGGCATTTTCTGACACTTAAACAGGTTTTTCCAGTTATTGTGATTAAAACATTATAAATTCATAAAATTCTAAGTAACATAATTTAGTAAGTTTTGAGCATACAAGAATAAATTTTTAGTGTTTTACTTGTTAGAGCATGACAAAATAAAGCTTATAGGACTCACACATTGGATAAAGTTTGTAATTTCTTATCTATTTAAAAATAATGTAAATTGGTTTTTATATGATGAACAGAAAAAGAAAATTTGAAACATTTTTACAGTTGGAACTACATCGTTAAAACTAACGGTTTGGAAATTAGTTATTGGTAAATGATAAGAGATACACTGTAAAAAAAATCTGTAACCTTAGTAATCTAAATTAACCGAAATCTCTTATGCTTGCTAAAATTTTATGTGTACACTGTACAAGAAAATGATGTCAATCTACAAAACTTGTAAGCAAAACTAAAACCATCTGTAACTTTACAAAAGAATTTACTAAAATTTTGGTAACTTTACTAACATTTTATCTATAATGCTCGTTATCGTCACTTAAAAAGTTCTTGGAATACGATTTCCCAAAGAAATTCTTAGTAACCTTAAAATTTGTTTGATTCAAAGTGCAAATCTGTATCTGTTACATGAATTTTTATTGTTGCCGTTACATAAAAAGTTCTTGGAATACAATTCTACTAGAAAAATTTTTGTAACTTCCCCAATTTTTTTTTACAGTGTACTCTGCATAGTAATAAATAGAGTTTAAACACAATTTCTAACAAAAAAAAAAAAAAAAATTATACAGTATAGATTATGAAACGCCTTCCAACACATTTAGAATGCTATAACAAAACTTGACAATTTACTAAGGTGAGATGGCGTCTTATTAAGCACTTTGAAAAAAAAACAAAACATAATGCATTTGAAAACACGATTTCTGCTATTACCATGAGTAGTCGTTAAAATATACGATTTTTTTTCAGTACTGTATATGATCTACAGACATGTGTGCTTACTATATATAATATGCTAAAAGTTAGCTCTGTTAAAAGCATAGCACATTTGAAAATTTCTATTCAGCAATTTCAGCCAATAGACTAATATTATTGAAAACATTTGTTCGACCTTGCATATGATCTAAAATTTGTACAAACCAAGTGACATTTAAAAAGTAGTTAAACTTTAAAACGCATACCATTATTGAAAATGCACTTCCAGCAATTTTTGTTCATAGGTTTCAATAACTGCAATCAATTTTAATTTTCTTCTATACCCAAATACTTTTGTATGTTCTTATAAATAAGCGATAGATTCTATGCACACCATATTCTTTAGTACGATCCTTGTAGTACACGACAGTGATGTATATCAATTTTAGTATGTTTTAAATACTGTAATATCATTAAAATACAGAGCGAGTGATTTTTCAACATACACCGTAAAGTAATGCAATTCTTCTGAGCGGTCCTGCAAACTTCCTTCTCAAAACCGAAAATGCCATACTAAATTCTAATAATACATATATCAATTTCATGGCAATCAGACTATATTTACACGAGTTAGAGCAAGGACAGACAAACCGAATTCATAAACACTTTTCAACTACATTGTAAAATATTATAAAAGAAAAATTGATCCGCGACTTAATAGCGACCGCACATCAATCAACACATATTCAAAGTTAATTTCACAAGAACACAAAAATATTTATATTCTTTTAATCGAATAAAGACAATCTGTTCGCAATCTGTTCGCAATTCATACAAACAAATTTCGTTCACCGTAAAGTAATGGAATTCTTCTGAGCGGTCCTGCAAACTTCCTTCTCAAAACCGAAAATGCCATACTAAATTCTAATAATACATATATCAATTTCATGGCAATCAGACTATATTTACACGAGTTAGAGCAAGGACAGACAAACCGAATTCATAAACACTTTTCAACTACATTGTAAAATATTATAAAAGAAAAATTGATCCGCGACTTAATAGCGGCCGCACATCAATCAACACATATTCAAAGTTAATTTCACAAGAACACAAAAATTTTATTTATATTCTTTTAATCGAATGCAATTCATACAAAGAAATTCCGTTCATACAAATATACTTTTCAAATTAATTACAACTGTACTAAACTTAAGTTATTTCACAAACTATGGAAAACTATTTTCTTTCTTTCTTTCTTTCTTTCTTTTTTTTTTTTAGCGAAATAAAATCACAGAAATAAAATCTTTTAACGCAAATGCAAAACAAAAATAATAAAATTATTTGGCCGGAAAACAAAATTTATATTGCCAAAATCTCCCCCCCCCCCTCTAAAAAATTCCATGAACATGTAGTAATAACCCTTTTAAATATTCAAAAACGAGTAAACCCTCCGTATCTTCCATCACCCCTCCAATATCAACATAGAATCTTTCCCTATTGAAAATCATATAATACTTCCTCTTTCACTACTTCCTAAAACCATAAAGAATAAACAAACACTTTTAATAAAATGTCATTCACTCAGATAAAATTGTTATTTCTGTTATATTTATTATCAACATATTTTTTAAACTTAAAACACTTTTATACCAAATGTTACAGTCTCAGCAGAAAACAGTTACATCAGAAACATACCGATTACTTGGAATAAAATAACAGCAGCGATAACAGAAAAAACAACAAGACAGCCAAAAAAGAATAATAAAATAAGCGTTTTTCCTCGCCTGTGAATGGCCAAAGAACTTAAAGGGAAAGAACCGAAGGCTTTGGAAACCGTAACTACTGAAACAGTGCAAACAGACCGGCTCTGCTGGATAACACGCTCAAAGGGGAAGATTCAATCGTTGGCTGGTTCAAAGCATCCGCCGATTCGCTATAAGCGTTTGAAATATGATTCTTTTTAAGCACAATTTTAAGCACTTTTTTTTTTACAAATGCAGAAAACAAATTTCGGAAAATTTATTTTTATTATAATTTTAATGTATACTTCTAAAAAACGGTTGTTTCAAATCTTTATTTTTTAATACGTTGCTGAGATCGTGTTCTAAATTTAACAGGGACTTTCCATTAACCTGTTATTAAATAATGAACTGTATAACAATAACATTGTTATTTATCCTAATACGTTAAATAACGCCCATCTCTACCATACACCCTATTAAGATTTAAAACAAAATAATTTAATTTGACTATTCTAAGCTAAACTCAATATCTTAATAGATAATTAATATAATTACCCTGTACACTTAGAAATAGTATTATAGGTCTCCAATTTATTAAAAGTTAGGTACAATGTAATCATGTAAATTAATAAAATTATATTAATAGAATTAATTGATGTAACTATACAATGATGCATTCATTAGCGTCAATTAAACATCCATTATAATTTGTTTTTCAATTTAACAAATGCATTTCCCACTCTCATTTTTTTATAATAATTAATTAACCATATGCGTATTATCCAGACAACACCGCCCTTTTCTGTACTCTAACATCTACCTACCCAGCTATCGATTTATATACATATTTTATATATTTTTTACATTTTTAATTTATTATTATTATTTTTATGCTTTAATAATTTTTTTTGTACCTTTATTACGCAATGTGTTAATTATTATATATATATATATATGTGTATGTATATATACGCAACGTGATAACTCATGATAATAATATCCGATTCGCTTGAAATTTTAGATATAGGTTTATTCTGATAGGGCGCTTCCCTCATCAGTTTTAGGAGTTTATTCGATAAATATAAGAGGGGGAAAGGGGGATAATGCCCCTCCCCTTAATTTATATAAATGGGTTTTTCATGCAGAATTACCAGTTTTCGTTGAAAATTTAGGTATAGGATCATTCTGATGAGGCGCCTCCGTGATTAGTATTAGGTGTTGATTGGATAAGTATAAAGAGAAAGAGCGAGGGCTAATGCCCCTTTCCTTAATTTATATAAATGGATTTTTCTTGCAGAATCACCAGTTTTCGTTCAAAATTTAGATATAGGATTATTCTGATGAGGCGCCTCCGTGATTGGTATTAGGTGTTCATGGGATAAGTATAAAGAGAGAGAACGGGGGCTAATGCCCCTCACTTTAATTTATATAAATGGGTTGTTCATGCAGAATTTATCAGATTTCATTCAAATTTTAGACATAGGATCATTCTGATGAGGATACCACCATGATTAGTTTTGGGAGTTCACTGGATTGGTATAAAGAGGAGGACGAGGGCTAATCACCCATCCTTAATTTTGATAAATGGGTTTTTCATGCTGATTTATCAGATTTCATTCAAATTTTAGACATAGAATTATTCTGATGAGGTCACCTCCATGACTAATTTTGCGAGTTCATTGGGTAATTCTAAAAGGGGGGAAATGAGAGATAACCTCCATCCCTTAATTTAGGTTAATGTGTTTTTCACTTCAAATTTACTTCAAATTTTTGCTTCAAATTTTGGATATAAGTTCATTCTGATAGGGCGCTTCTGTGATTTATTTTGGAAATTCATTGGATAAATATAAATGGGGGATAGGTGAGACTACCCCTCTTAATTTAGGTAAATGTATTTTCTTTCAGAATTAACCAATTTGCTTCAGTTTTTGGATATAGGTTCATAGTGATAAAATGCTTCCCTAATTAGCTGTGGGGTTCTTTTGTTAAGTATAAAGTGGGTACGGACGAGGGGGAGCGATTACCCGCCCTTAAATTTGATAAATGGGTTTTTATACTGAATTATCCAATTTGCTTTAAATTTGGATGTAGGTTCTTTCTGATAAGGTGAATCTCTCAATATTTTTGGAAGTTTAATGATTAAGTATAAAGGATTGGGACAATTCCTCTTAAATTATATAAATGGGATTTTATTAAGAATTATCCTATTTGTTCTGAATTTCGGATATAGATTTTTTATATGATAAAGTATATCCCTGATTAGTTTGGTGTTCAATGATAAAGTATAGAAATTGGAAATAGGAGGAGCTATTTCCCTCTTAATTGTTTTTCGAACGGAATTAACCCTTGAAAATATAAGACTGTAATATACAATTAGTATGCGGAGGCTGTGAGCTCAATGCCATTTGTTTAACTGGGCAATTCTTTTTATTAGTAAAGTTATTAGTGATGTTTACTGTTTTTATTCCATGAATGTACGTCCATAATCGCTTAATACATTGACCCTGAGACTTTGATAGCCTGTTAGTTAAATAAAAAAATATATATATTTTTTTTACTTTTATATTTATTTTGTTTCAAAACTATTTGTGTCTATTATTCAAAATTCCTTCAGGTATGGCTTCTCAGAGACCTCCAACACCTTATCCGATTTTCCGGCGCAAGAGTTCGTCTGCTGCGAAAAAAGAAGATATCGCCCACTATTGCAAGGAGATGCTTCAGAAGTCTATGCTTACAGGAGTGCCGCAAATAGTTAGCGCGCCTACCACTAGGAGTAAAGTGTTCAAGACTGTCGTTCTATTCGGAAGCGTAACAGGGTAGGTGATAATTAAGCTGCTTCATCACGTACTTATAAAATCATAGACATTATAAGATATTCCCTCATAAATAGAATTTTTCGGAGGAAAAGAGTTTCATTTTCAACACGTTTAGATAAATTAAATATCTTTGGTTTTGTCAGCTTTAGTTTGTTTTAAGTATAATTTCGTTATATTGATATTTATATGTATTTATAATCAAATTTAACCATCAAAATTTGAGATTTAAAACGAAATTGAAATTTTAATTAATTAAAATTGTTTCAAGTTCAAAGTCCAGTTGAGCATTATCAATTCGAATTTTGTTGCTATGGAAACATCTGGCTTTTATTTTTGAATACGCTTAAATGTATGAAAATAATTTTACTGAATAAGAATTTTTTATATATGAAAATATTTTTCCAGAGGTAAATGAAATTACTACAGAAACTAATAATATATGTCTATGCAATTTAATCTGTATATATGTATATAATATATTAAACTCTCTAATTGTTTAAATTCCTTAAATAACATTTTAACGGAATCTAAAAATCCAAAAATTTTCAGTTGCATTAAAATTGTTTGCTTTTGGCGGGGAAAAGTGCTGCTCGCCAAATCGTGTGACACTTTTGTCTTTTTACGCCAAATATTCGACAGTATTTTTTTTACATGTTTTTTACTGCAATTCCGTCCCCAATTATCGCTGATATTTTATACATACATGAGTAATTCAATTAGTATTTTTTTTTTTTTTTCAGAAAAATCTGAGTATGCGCAGTCTGGAGACCTTCCTTGTCAGTCATCTCGATATATGAGCGAGGAAACTATGCAAAGAAATAATCAATCGAAGACATTAAATTTCTGTTTCATCTGCAAATTGTCCTAAAATAATAGAAAAATATTTTCTCCATTTGTACATAAAAATTTATTAGCTTAAAACAATTGATAAGTATCGGAGAAATGAAATTGAAACCAAGAATGAATTGATGGAGGCGTTTTAAAACTTTTTTTTAATGTCGTCTTTCGACGGGTTCCATCTCGTTTTGTATAAAAAATATTACGAATATCAAGATTAAAAAAAATGAAATTTCATTATACATTAACAGAGTTAAAAAATGTTAGCTCCATGGAAAGAATAGCATTTACGCTCGGGCGCAATCTTGAGTGTAAAACAATAAGTGAATAAAGAATTTTTAAAAAATTAAAAAGAAAAAACTAAATTTAACAAGAATTCAGTATAAATAAAACCAAAATAAAATACTCAGATTACTTAAAGTTGTTTTTTATTAATATATTTTGTGATATTAATATATTATGTGATATCTCCAGTTCAAAAACCTACTTTTTCCAATAGTTCAATTGATGATGATGCTCAATCTGTAAAAGCTAATTCTTTTTCACTGCGATGCCTAGAAAGTCTAAAGGGATTAGAAGAGTTCCTATCTGTCTCAAATATTAAGCAGGGGAGAGTTGTAGTATTTTTGTTTATGTTAGAAATTTCTAGATGGCAGCGCTATAAGTAATTTTCGCCGCTTATGAGAAAGATTTATTTCTTTTATGACTGTAAAAAGTCTCAGAATGTTTTGAAGTTTAATTTCATTTGTTTTTGTTATGTCCTGAAAATAAATGTTTAAAATCTTTATTACACTAGTACTATCTCATTTAAAGTTTGCTGCTATTTTAATAATTAATTATTAAAACAGCATACTCCTTAAAAATGAATTCATTATAAGTGAATCCTGTAATGGTAATAATAAAAATTTCAGAATATAAAAGATACTTTGTTAAAAATTAAGCAGCATTTAACGAAGAAAATATCAGCAATAAACATATTCTTTATTTTTTCAGAAAGTTAATTGTCCAGTATTCTTATATACTTAATTTGTTGTTTACTTTTTTTAATTTCAGGTTTTTGTATCAAACCTCTGCATTTTTAGTAATGTACTTAGCTTATCCAACCTTAGTTGATGTCCAGGTTACTACACCCCCTTATGTTGATGTACCAGCTATCACTATTTGCAACAGAAATGGGTATGTACGTACCTTATTCACTTTAATCGCATAATTTAACATTCTGCGTTTGCTTCTCATTCTTTACTTTTTTAAAAGAAATATAGTAGAAATAGAGATAATTAGGATCAAGGATAACTAGGATTAAAGGCACTTCACCTGCAGATTAAAAAATATTAAGCATGCTAATTATGAAGTCTGACTATTCTACATGTGAAATTTTTTGGAGTAAAAATGTACAAAGTGCAGTCATTAATTTCAAGACTGGCGTAACTGTACGATAATCGGGAATTGTCAGAACGCGGTAATGTTTGTATTTAAATCGTCCTTCATCTGCACATGCCTAACAACATGAGTGATTTTTGAAAACAAGTGCTTGACCTTGAAACACACATTAAGACATAGGTGTTAAATTTTTGTTGTTGAAGTCAATATAGAGCACAGAATAAACATTAAATTCTGTTTCAAATTGGACAAAATCACTACAAAACCTCATGAAATGTTGAAACAGGTGTACACATACGAGAAATATTTTCTCGTTCACGCACGTTTTAATGAATTAGCCGCGAATGTGTGGAAAGTGAAGCGCACGCTGAATGACCACATTCCATGTGCAGGCCTGAAACAACTGAGAACGTTTGAGAGCATGTGATTTCGAATTGTCGATTGATTATTCGAATACTCGCCAATGAACTGAACATTTCCAAAGAGGTGGTTTGGTAAATTTGAGCACAAGACCTATTTAAATAAAATTTGAGGATATTGATCCATCAAGTAAATGGTGAAGTTCCTATTAAAGAGCATTTGAAGAGAAAGCTTTAAAAGCTTGTTGCGAAACTTATACAGCCGAATGAACGCGATTAAAATTATTCAACACTTCAAGAGCACAGAAGTGCATTACGGCAGGTAGGAGTTACTTTGAAATAAAAGCCATATATATTTGATGTAATATTTTCTGGAATTATTATAGATTAGTCCTGGAAATTAATGGTCGTACCTTAAGTATTCTTGTAGAAGTAATCACCGTTTTCCCAGGACATATAGAAAAACTTTGTCCGTCAAAGTGAAAATGTTTTAGTAGAAAAGTTCCTGTGCAAAAAACTGTTGGAATATTGAAATATGGCTATGTATTTAAATTTAAAAAAAGGTTGGTTTTAAGAGACAATATATAAATAATCTGCATGATCCTAACTATCCCCAGTAATAGAATTTTCGCGATAAATAGGATCATACAGCTTTTGGGTTAAGGGTAAATGGGATAGCATATTATCTTTTTTATTTACATCTAATTGTGGTTAAGAATGCGGTTTTTAATTTTTCAGTTTTCCTGTCCTGTGTTTTTTCTTTCATTACTGCACGTTTTGTGTTAGCAAAACATTTATTTTACTATATTATTTTGCATTTATTCTAAAAATTAGCCACAACTACCTGTTTTAAGCCTACTTAGACCTCATTACTTTCAATGTAAATAAAAATTTTCTCTATGACAACATACGAGCTTTATCTGGTTTTTTGCCCTTGTTACTTGCATTTCATGTCATTTTGGAAAAATATATATGTGAAACATCTGTCGTAATTACGTAGAATCTTGTCGATCGAATGCTATATCGGCTCTCAATCATACCACGTAGTAAGACAATTCCATCAGGAATACTAGTAGATTCATCACCGACTACGAATCATTTGTTTTACATTATTATTTTGAATTATTTGTTCTAAAACAACAAATAATTCTTTGAGATGTTTCCCACTTAAGTAATCAGAAGCGTCAAATAATTTTATTTACTTTTATTCATACTCCATTTCACAGGCAAACTATTCCACTAAAGTCATAATAAGTAAAAGATGCTAACTAACATAGAAATTTCACCAGAAAAATTAAAAAAATAATTCTTTAGTAATACAACAAAGCTATTAATTTCCAGCAAAATAATTTTGAGTCTATTTTGTAGGCGCAGTGTAAAAAAAATAAATATTGAAAATCCACTTAAACCATTTTTTTTTTCTGAAGCGTCCTTATCTTTCTAATACATAATTGTTGAGAAAAGTTATAGTTGTAAAACCAAAGACATGTTATTGTAAAGTCTACACCGAGATCTTTTAATCCCATTTACTCATGATTGTGTATCTTGTAAAGCATGAGAGAAAATACCACTGATCCCAGCTACTCCATAAAATGGGGTAGTTGGGATCAAAAAAGTATTTTTTGAAAGACTCTTGTACCAGATAACATAGTACATTAAATATAATACTTTACACGTTTCAAGAGACAACTACTTACTGAATAAAATTATACATAGCATTAGTGAGTAGTCCATTTCATTCTTTGGCAGTTAATTGTTAAAGCTTAAACTATGAAAAAGTGATCCTAATTATCCCGACCTGACCTAGGGTAAATTTGTTTCTAATTAACACACGTTTTATGATATCAAATTAATACCGATGCTTTAAAAATAATGTTAGAATAATGAATATTTTTAATGGCTTTTCTAATCTCTTTTTTTTGCCTTTATTCCAGTCTTCGTAGGCAATATTATTGTGAAATGAAGCCTGAAAACTGTGAACCCAGAGATGACATCGGAAAATTTTGCGAGAATTACCCCGAAGCATGTGAAAATGGTACTATCAAAGGAGGCAACTTAGTATGTTCTTTTATGATTTTCAGTTTGTATATTATTAATGTATTTCGTTATCTGTTTCAATATTCTTGAGAGGTAATACTCAACCCAATCTTTAATTAATCAAAACAATACATAAAAATTTCACATTTGTATTTCAAAACTTTTTAGCCGGTTCTTGAAAAAAAAAATTTTTTCTCAACAATGTGAGACTTTTCGACTCATATTTAAACATTAAAACCATGATACTTACAGCATTATTATTGAAATTTTATGTAAATTAATTGTAATGGAACATTTTTTTTTTACTTTTCGATAAAAGAATAAGAAAGTTACAGACCGTCCTCGATTTTGTGTGAAATGATGTGCTACATTTAAAAATAACTTTGTTAAATCTCCTTAAATGTAATTTTACTTAGCCAATTACAAGCTTGAATATGTCACTAATGAATGCAGTGTAGCATTATTAGATTGGTGCACATTTATTAATAAAACAAACACATTCAGTAAAACACGGTTTTCTTTTATAGTAAGAAAATCAAAGTTGAGTGTGTTCATGCTCAGCGTGTTCACCATCGGTACCGTTCTACATGTGTTCAAACAGTGGATATATTAGAGAAAATTTAACTTGATTATCTTATTAAAATAATTCGCATCTTGTTTAAATAAAGTTTGAATTAAGGCGGTTTCAGCCTGAGTCCGTACCCTAAATTGGGCTCGGGCTCAGAATGAAATTTTCATTTGTTCATAAATTGAAAAAGAAAAGTGGTAAAAATTGCTATCTGCGAAACAAGAATATAGTTCTTAACTCTTTTTTAGTGTTTTACAATTATACATTCATACATATGTACAAAGTGACAAGAAGTAAATTGGACACACATGATACCTCATAACTTTAATGTTAATGAAAATATTACGACCAAATTTCAAAATAAATATGAATACATCATGTTGTTTAATATGTTTACAAATTTTCAAAGTGGCTATCTTTAGCCTTAATACAGAGCTTTAAACGTGTCGCAAAATTTTCTTCTATGGGCCGCAACTCACTTACTGATATTTTATCCCATTCCTTGCATTAGGATTTCTTTAAGGATGCCAAAATTTTATGAGGCTTAGCACATACCGTTGTCTCCAAGATGGACCAAACACAATAATCCATTGAGTTCAAATCTGGGGAATATGGTGGCCATTCTTGAGCTCCAATGAAGTCATGAAAATGTGTCTGTCACAAATCTTGAATGCGTTTAGCTGTGTGTGCAGGTACGGAATCCTGTTGGAAGGTCCATCTTTTGTTTCCAAAGAACTTTTGTGACTAAGGTAAGCAGTGGCATCAACTTAGATGGGCCCACGTTGCGCGAGCTCACTGAATAATTTGATATTTCCATTCATTCATTATTAATTAAGCTCACCCAATATTTTTTTTATTTGTTCAAAACTTTTTGAGCCCACCCAATATTTTTCAAAAGTTGACGCCACTGAAGGTAAGACATCTTCGAAAATAAGTTTGCGATACGTTTGTTGATTAATCTTTATCCCTTGATCAAGAAAAACAAGTGTTGTTTTCCCACTGACATATATCCCACCCCAAACTATTACAGATTGGGGTCGTTGACGCCGTTCAACAATGCAAGAAGATACAGGTGCTTCTGCTGACCATACTCTATCGTTATGACCATTGTGAACTTGTTTAATCGTAAACAGTTTTTCATCTGTGAAAACAAATGTTTGTCATCGATCCCCTGCGGCCCACTTTAACAGTTCTTTACGCCTTTAAAGTCTTGTGGGGTTGTTCTCTGCTGTTAGTTTTTGAGCTTCTTTCATTTTATAAGGGTGAAGACCAAGCTATACTCTCGTCACCAAACTCGTGGTCTCTGTGTTAATCTTCATCTCTCTAGCAACCTTTCTCATTGAAATCCTAGGATTTCGTCGAACTCCCTTTTTGATAACTACCCGGTTTCTTGATGTGTTAACTGTGCGCTTTCTTCCTCTTCCTGGACTGTCATCATCATGTCCGAATTCTTTAAACCTCTTGATTGTATATGAAACAGTCTGCTGAGTCATGTTCAATCGTTGAAAAATTTCACGTTGTTTCATTCCCTGCTTATGCAATTCAAGCATGGCAGATTGCTTGTTAACCATAATGGTTATCACAACTAACTTACACCTGTTTAGTAGCTTTCTGGAATCAATTCCCAATGAAAATAACTTTATAATTTTAGTGGTAGTTACAGATTTTTGGTTTGAAACTTCGTCTAAGTTATTTCTTGTCACTTTGTATACAGGGTGAGTCATAAATATCGAAACAATAGGCTATCTCCTTAAATATTGCCCCTAGACCCATACTTCCAATTGCAAAGTTTCATAAAAAAAAAGTAAATTTTTTGATAAGATAAGTTGCAACTCCATGGGGGGTATATTTTAAAAATTACGAAAATTAAATTTTTATACGGCCCCCAAAGAATAAAACTTCCAATTAGAAAAATTTTCCTTATCCATTCCTGAATTGAAAGAAAAAAAAATCATCTCGATATCTCTAAATCCCTAAAAGATATTAAAATCCAAAATTTTCGAAAATTCGTGACTTACACCACTTAAGCATACCTCTGAGCGCAGCGATATCAGTTCATTTGAAGTACAATTTAGGGATCGACCATAAATGTACGCATTATTAAATGTCGATCCAAGACAATACTTTAACTTTTAGATATAAAATAAAAGCATATAGGTTTTTGATTTAAACTTCCTTGAAATATGCTAGATGTCTGCAATATCTCGAGATTGGCGCCAGGCTCGTAACTGGCGCGACCCATTGGCCGGACCGTGTTATTAAACACTTATTAAAAGTGTTATTAAATTAAATGATATTAATTAAACTCTCATTAAACGTGTCTTTAAAACTTATTACCGCAGGCAATAAATTTAGTAAAAATAGTAATAGCGATAATGACACTTCTATCAACGGAATTATTGAAAACATAGTTTAATAAATAACGCAGAAATATTTTCAAAAATCTACTTTTTACTACTCAGCTTCAAAATTTATGTCGTTTTAAACCCATTTTTATTTTTTCTATCTTTACAAGAGAAAAGTATTGGATTCATGAAAATTTTGAATTCAGGTTTTCGACGGATTCACACGTTTTAGGACTCAGAGACACCGAAAAGCATGTTTTTAAAAAATGTCTGTCTGTGTGACTGCTCCTGTATCTCTGTATATGGCATATATTTTTTGAGCGCCTTATCTGAAGAACTAATCCACGGAATTTAATAAAAAATTATATTTACTTAGTCCTTAATATAAATTGGAGCTGATTAGTTTTTGGTGTGAATCGCTTAACAGGCGGCCCTACTGTACAGGCTTTTGCGCGATTTACGTAATAGCTTTATCTCGAGAATTAATGTAAGAAATATGATCAAATTTCAGATTCAGTTAGTCCTTGACATGAATTGATGTTTTTTATATTTTGTTGTATGTAGCTCCACGTGTGGCGCTGCAACACTGCAGTTGTTACGATTCCTGCAATAACTCTATCTTACGAACTAATGCAGAAATTTTCATAAAAAGTCAGATTCAGTTACTTCTTGACATGAATTGGTTTTGTTTACGTTTTTGTATCAATCGTCTGTCGGGTGGCGCTGTTATACTGAATTTTGTATATATTACAGGATTTCAGTGATATCAAGTACTAATGCATGGAATTTCGTATCTTTAGAGTCCTCAGATTGCTACATCCGAGTAGTTTATTTATTCCAAACGGCATTTAAAAAAAAAAAATATTTATTCGACTGTTAAAGTCTAAGAGTATAACGTTTCTGCTGCGTAATTTTTATGCTAAGCTCCCACTAATATCCTTTATAAATGTATTTAATTGATCAAGATTTAATGCGTTCGAACAAAACATCTTTTAAGAAATTCAATTGAATAATTTCAACTTAAAACGTTTAATAGTTTGTCGCCCGTAATTAGGTTTTTTTTATGCCGACCAATTATCTACAGTAGGAATACAGGTCCTAAGGGGAGGGATGTCCTCCGCGAGGGTCTTTCTAAGGGAACCTAACCCGTATTTATGCAAGGAATCGCAAGGTTCGAAGAAAATCACGGAAAAGTTCAAACGGTTTGGGCGACGGTCGCGATTGGGTTCGAACCCAGCACCTACCGTCTACCAGTTTGAAGGCCCGTAATTAGAGGCACCTTTTACGCATCGTGTAGTAGAAATTTTAAAGTTGACAGGGCCAAAACAAAGAAAAAATTTGAAATCGACGTGATAAAAAATGGGGTTTTAATCAATTGACGCATTTAAATAGTAGTTAAAGAAGGCGAGAATGGCAAAACTTAAACAAAATCTGAAATCGAAACTATACAAGACGGAGTTAATCACCTAAGAACTTTTAAAAGGCATTTAAACGTTAGGAGCCCATGTTTGTTTAAAACTAAATGCACTTTTTTGCATCAGATGTTTTTATTTCAGTATTTCTCATTTTTAAACTTACATAAGTCAATAAACGTCAGTTACGGTAACAGTCCCGCTAGTTCAATAGTTTTTTAACATCTCAAACTGTCCAACGCGCCGAAAAAAGATTTCACCTCAAAAAATTAACTTTTAAAAATATGATTTGTTTACAAAAAATTGCATCTTTTTTTTATATTGCTATTTTAAATACTTTTATTTAAAAAAATATTATTTAAAATGCTGAATCAAAATTGAAATTAGACAATTTCATTTAATTAAAAGAAAAAAATTCAATGCGACAAGTAATGTTTTGAGTTATAACAATTTTAATTTACTCTAAATTTTTTGAAAAAAATATTTTATTAAGTCTTATGATGTTATAATACTTATAAATTATATGGTTAACCATCACAAAACATTCAAAGTTCTAACTCTATAAATAAATAAATGCTTCCTGGACACCTTACAGTAACATTCTTTCTTCAATTACACGCATTTCAATTTGTGTCTGATCCCTTGAAACCTCAAGATTTATTAAAATTGTCATAATTCTCTGAGTTTTTAAGATATCAAGATGAATTTTTTTTTTGTTCAATTCAGGAATGGATAAGGAAAAAATTTGTAATTGGAAGTTTTATCCTCTGGGGGCCGTATAAAAATTTAATTTTCGTAATTTTTAAAATAGAACCCCCATGGAGTTGCAACATATCTTATCAAAAAATTTACTTTTTTTTATGAAACTTTGCAATTGGAAGTATGGGTCTACGGGCAATATTTAAGGAGATAGTCTATTGTTTCGATATTTATGACTCACCCTGTATATATATATATATATATATATATATATATATATATACACATATATATATATATATATACTTTCTTTATGTACAATTTCTTTTTCAGTATCCGAAAAAACAATTTACAGCAGACGAAGCATCGGCTACACAGGAGCTCATCAAAAAAGTAGGCCATCCATCCTATCCTCTGATAACAGACTGCCGATTTGAAGTGGTCAACGTTACTTTTGATTTCTGCAAGTAAGTGTCCCTCTGAGTAACCATATCATAAAAGCTACACACCACTTGAGAGATAATTTCATCAGGATATCATTTGGGCATCATGCAATATCGTTGGGCAAGTATTACGATTCTTTTCAAAAGTGACTTGTCCGATATGGAGATGGAGTATTTTTCTTTACCTTGAAGGTAGCCAGTGGTGCCAACTTATATGGGCTCGAACCCACCCAATAATTTTGAATCATAGCGTACCCAATTTTCACTGCTCTAGTTATTTATTTAATTAATATTTTATTATTCATTTTTAACTTTAGATAAAATTCATTTTGCCAATGGCCAAGTGTTTTAATTCTCCGACTAACACCCATAATTCCCAAATAACCGAAATATTTTGTTTCCATGTTTAACTTTCTTCTAATTCAATTTGTAATCATGTTCAAGATATAATGACATTACAATAAATATAAGTGTCTTTAAAAAGAAAAACGCATAAGAATATCATCTATATAATAAAAGCCTAAGTCATGTGACTGTCATTAACACTTCCGAGCTTACCCACTTCACTTTTTATATGCTATGCAGCCACTTTCATGTTAGCCAGCGCAGGTGATAAGTCGCCAAATTATTGTACAGATTATTGCTATTATAAGCGCATTTGGCTGTCATCAACAGTTTGTCGTAATGACCACTTCGCTTTTCATAGTCCAAGCGACCAGTTTTAATTGAAATTATTTTTCCGGATAAAGCTATATAAAAGTTATACTTTTATAGAGATCGGTTGAAAAAAAAAATATTTGAGGGATGAATTGCATTGAAGTACATGTATATTTTGAGATTACTTCAGTGAAATTTAAATTTACTTCCCAAAATCTGTTTCTACCAAAGTAAATAAAAAAAAGATTCATTTTCCAATGATTGAAAAAAAAATTATGGAGGTAATAATTCATATATCAAGTTCTCCAACCATCAATATTGCCATGCAAAAATAATTCAGCATGTAATCCAATCAAACTTCAGTTTCATTCTGCTAGATGAAATACTATACAACTCAACTTTCGAAAAATTTTCTTAACAAAGTGAAATGTAAATAAGCCAACTCACCTAATATTTAATATAGAATTAAATGAATATTTTGGTTTAATGTAAGGTCTTTACAGAACGCCATCATTAAAGGCCTTTTATAGAAAAAGCCAATGATCAAATCCTAAGACTTGGAGACCAAACTGGTCGCCAGGGCAGCTAGTAATTTAATAAAATTACAACTTTATTAAAACGTGATAGAACGACTTAAAATTCTCATCTTTCACCATCTGTCTATCCTTCAACAGGTTGCACCATTTAACAAAAATATTTTTGAGCCCACCCAATATTTTTGAGTTAACCTAATATTTTTCAAAACTTGGCACCAGTGAAGGTAGCCAATGTATATAAACGTTTGGAGTGATAGACAGTTCACATTTTGTTTTCTAATGCATCATTCAAACGTATGGCTGAATGTAAAAAAGTTTATGTCTTTTTTTTTTTTTTTTGATACTGATAAAAGGATTTTTATCATTATGTCACTAAGTTGCTGAAGTTCTGTGTGCCCTTTTAAATTTATAGCTGGTAAAACATAAAAAAATAAGAAAACTTCGGAAAGAATTCATTAAGTAATTAGAAAGCAATGAATTTGATAGTGTCTAGTTGGCTAAGTTTTATGTGTCCTTTCAATTTTTTAGCCTAATAAAAATTTCTAGTATAATAAAATATTTTTAGTAAAATAATAATTTTTGAGTATAATAAAAATAAGAAAGCTTCATAAAGATTTCATTACACTTTTTTTCGATAAAAAAATTAAAAGAAAAATTGAAATTTGGCAACTTGAAGCACCATGTACATTACTTTGCGAATAACTAATTAACCCTTTTATAAATCTATAAACCGTAATTTCGGGTATATAAGCCACGGATCAAACAATTCTTTTTGGACCCAGAAACCTTATTTAGTGATTGAAGACAAATATTTATGGCGATCTAACTAGTTATATTTGTTTCTTAAAAAATTCTGGGTCGAAAAAGAATTGTTTGATCTGCGGCTTATACACCCAAAATTAAGGTATATGTTTTGGAAATTACAAAAATATATTTTGGAAATTAAAAAAATTTCCAAAAAAACACACACAGATTTATGAACGAGTTGATTAGTTATCCACAAAACAATGTAAATGGTGCTAAAGTTCTATTTTTTTCTTTCAAATTTTGAGCTGATAAAGCATAATGGAATTTTAAAAATACTTCAAGAACAGTTGATTAGTTACCTAGAAATTAATGCATGTTTGATGTTATCAAGTTAACGAAGTTTTATGCAACTTTACAACTTTTGCACCAGTAAACCAAGCAAAATTAAGAAACTTCATGAAGATTTGATAAGTTATTCAGAAAGCAATGCATGTGATGCTATCAGGTTGCTAAAACTCTATGTGATTTTTTTTTTTTTTTTTGGAAATAATAAAGGATAATTGAATTATGAAACCTTTATAAAGAGTTGATTAGTTATCCAAAAAGTAGTGTATAATAATATTTTTAATATGCCACGGTGACTCACAATGAAACTAAAAAAATATATATATATTGTTTTAAGTAGTTATTAAGAAAATATAATCCTGTAGTAAATAAAAATTGTAAATTTTAAATAATTTTTAAATAATTATTTAATATATATTGTTTTAGTTTTATATCATGTTTTAGACTGTCAGTCACCGGTGAATGACGTGGCACTAAACGTATTAAGGCTGGGAAAGAAGCAGAGGAGCAACTAGTGGTAATAAAGTAAGGCTGCTGTGTTTTCAGGCGATAAAAAAAATAATTTTAGTGTAATCAAAATGAATTGAAGCGCTGAAATATGGAGTTGAATCAAAATACAGTTCTGTGCAGAATTTAGTATTTTGGTCTGAATGCTATAACTTCACAGAAAAAAATAACAATCAAACAAAAGTTGAAAAGATTGGCCAAAAATAGATATTAGACAGACAAATAGTATATTTGGAGACATATTATACGGAGTTTTAAATATGCTTCATTAAATCATCTTCCTAGTAGTATATAGCTTTTATGGTATTACTTAATGTTAAGAATCATCAAACTTTTCAAACGAATTTCCCCCAAAAGGATTCCATAATTTTGCCCACTCGTCTAATTATTGGCCTTACAATACCTTATGATGACTATAGTGACCTTACAATACCTTATATGGCTTCCGAAATCGGGGAATTTAAATTTCGACAGCCATGCACACAATTTACAATTTTCTTCTTTTTCAATCTTTAACTTTGTATTTCTCTTACAGAAATACCACTTTCCAGTCATTTGTATTCAAAGATTTGAGCGGAAGAATGAAAAAATGTCACATCTTGAACGCACGTTGGAACATGGCGAGTCTGAACCTACCTCAAGTTCCAACGAGGGCTGGTAAGATTGTACATTAGTTTAATCTTATAAACTTTATCTGGTTTTATGATTAGTAATACTATAATAATAGTAAAAGTATATAATAATGTAGTTTATAGTTAATAGTTTTTAAATCATTCTATTTTATGTTTAATTTTTAAGACATTTGGTAACTCATATAGGACTTATAGCTGATGGAAAATGTTTCATAATGTATGAACGGTGCATTATTTTCCATTTATTATTATTACTATTGAAATTTTGAAACAGTCAAAGTGGTGATACCCTTTAATACTGTTTTCAAATCCAAAGCCATCACTTTCTGGCGTATTTTTAATTCTTTGCTGTTCGGAAATACATGACATTAGAAAGTTTGTCATCCAGAAACTATGACATCGAAAGACGCTTTCCATTTTTTGATAAACGCAAAAAATCTTTCAGAAAATATTATTAAAGTGGACATTTTGGACTGAATTTCCGGATGTGAAGATGGAGAAATTAGAAATCGGCCGTCATATGACCAAAAATCGTTCATATTTCGGTAAGTAATTTATTTATATAAAAAAAAATGAACAGCGTCATTCGATTCCAAATCGCTATAATTGTCAGACCTGCATGTACCATGATAGCCTTTCATCTATAGATCAGTTTCAACCACGTGACTAACAAGGAAGGTCTCCATTGGGGGCATACTCAGATTTTTTTGAAAAAAATACGAATTAAACTACTCATGTAGGTAATAAAGGATCAGTGAAAATTAGCGGCGGAATTACATTATTAGATATGTAAAAAAATAAAATAGTTTGGAATAATTGGCGTGAAAAGCTGAAAGCGACGCGGGATTTGGCGAGCAGTGCATTTCCTCGCCAAAAGCAGACGATTTTAACGAATCTGAAAATTGATTTTACTTGACTTCACTGTTAAAAATCTGCAGCATTTACTGCAACGTCACTCCACTACTTTTATAGAATATCTCTCTTCTGACCAATGAGAATGCTCCATAGCACGGTGAATTTACGTTTTCTATAAAAGCGGTGGAGTGACGCTGCAAAAAATGGTACAGATTTTTAGCGGTGTTGTAGCTTGTGCAACACTGTTAAAAATCTGCTGCATTTTGCTGCAACGCACTCCACCGCTTGTATATAATATCTCTATTCCAACCAATGAGAGAGCTCCGTTTCACGGCCAAGTAACCGTTTTCTATACAAGCAAGGGAGTGCGTTGCAACAAAATGCAGCAGATTTTTAACAGTGTATTTTTCAATTTGGAACAATTTTAATCAATTTAAATTGTGTTTTAAATGATAAAATATATTAATTTCATTTTGTTATAAGTACATATAAACGTACATTACAAAATTACACTTAAAGTAAAGTAAAAATGCAAAACTAAAATTACTTAAACTAAACTTATTTAAATAAATTGAACATAGAAAGTTTTTTCTTTAAAAAGTATTCGAAGCGTAAGAGCGTATTTTTCAAAATTTCGTTTTTTCGCCAACCGGAGATAAATCGCCAAATAAACGAAATTTTTATTATTTTTTTACGGACGTTATCAGGAGGTTCCGCCGAATTTTTTTTATAAACATATATAACTATATGAGAAGAACATTCTGTAATTTTTTCAGATTTTTCTGAGTATGCCCGTATGGAGACCTTCCTTGTAAGTGCTCACCAATTATTCACTAGCCAATCAAGATTACCTATTTTTTAGTCATTCAAAAGAGAGAAAAAAAGTAAAAAAACAATGGGTAAACAAAAGTTGTCAAATTGATGCTAGGGTGTAACGTCAATTGAAACTGTTCTATAGTCAGGTCTGCCAAATTTGAGCCTCTACATTTAAAAATGAATCAGAAAAGATGTCAGAAAGTCACGTGTTTGTTGGAAATTCCAGAACCGTCTTAAGGCTGCTTGTCACTCAGTTTCTGAATTTCCCTATGCAATGTTAAGTCTATGTGCATTTGATCCATTCTTATATTTAAAAGATCTCCTTGAAAAATTAAATTGTTTTATTTTGTATGTACTTTTCTTAAAGCTTAATTTTAAAAAAGTGTTGAAATTTCACTTATAGTTTGTTCGTTTTTAACATATAAAATATTGAATTTCGAATAGATTTCTTGAGAATAAAAAAGAACTTCCTTTAAGAAGACTACACAGAAGAAAGAAATATTAATTTCGCAAGAAAGTATTTTAAATGTAAGAATACATCAAACGCCCATAGACTTAACAGTACCCAGAGAATTTTGGAAACTGAGTGGCGAGTAGCCTTAACCCTTTGGAGACGAGCGACACGTATACGTGCCGCAAATAAGCTTAAGAATCCGTATTTATAGCCACCAGTAAAATTATACGGTAAATTTTGCCTAATTTAATCGGAGCATTTTCTCAGTTTAAAAAATTACAAATTTCTGTTTTTTAAAACAGGTGGCAAAATATAAAAAATTTCGTAAAAAGTCCCGTCTCGAAGGGGTTAAGGCGCAATACTAGGCACAGAAAAAGACCCGGATGATAATATAAAGCCTACGGGGCGTTCTTTTCAAATATCTCGCTCAAATATTAATATTTTTAGATGATTGTTTTTGCACAAGATAGCTGAGGACGTTCCACAACCGGCCTAGTTTTTACTTTTTCAGTTTTGGTTTCAGATTTTTTTTTTTTTTTAATTACTTTAACTTTCGAAACCGGTTTAAACCGGTTCGGAAATTGAAACTCTCGTAATATAAAAATTATATAAGCAAAATCGAAAAAGTAAAAACTAGGCTGGTTGTAGAACGTCCTCAACTATCTTGTGCAAAAAAAAAAAAAAAAAAAAAAAAAAGAAAAGAAAAAAAAAGTTATCTAAAAATATTCACATTTTAGCGAGAAATTTGAAAAGAACGCTCTCATAGACTTTACATTATCATCCAGGTCTTTTTCTGTGCCTAGTGTGAGGCTTTAAGGCATGATTCCACTCTAGATAGGATCTACTTTCACGATATAACTATAACATTAGCAACTTTATTTGGAGTTTAAAAGTTCTCTTTTGCAGAGTTGAAACTCACTCTTGATTTGGAGCCGGAACAGTATTTCCTCCCGGATCATGACATAGCTGGTCAGATAGCAGTGCACTCGCCTTGGAACATTCCCAACCCTTTCATTCAGGGACTGACAATCAGACCGAAGCGGACCTACATCATTCGTTTCAAAGAAGTAAGTATCCGAATCAATTTCAACTTAACCTCATTGTCCAAAAGCCGACAACACAAAAACCTAAAGTATCGAGCACACGAAAAAGACCTTTATTTAATGGAAGAATAATAATAGGCTAATATAATGATCCATGTCTGCCGGAAGTGAAGTGGTGCATAAACCTAAAATTAATCAATATAAAAAATCAAAGTTCTCGAAAATTTAGCTATTTATCTTAATCGTGAAATTATTGTTAACGATAAATCTGAGTCTAAAAATTTTGAAAACGAATTTACGGACTAATAACTACGAGTCTAAAAATTTTGAAAAAATTTGAAAACGAAGAAAAACAGAGATATTTTTTAAGAAGTGTATACAAAAAATAGAAGTTAAAAATATTGAATTTTAAATATTTTTAAGTATACGAATGCATCAAACGTCCACAGATTTAACATTACGGAGGCGAATTCCGAATCTGAGTGACCAGCCCCCATAAAACTTGCTTGTCATTGTTTAAAACTTTAGGGAAACGGTTGCCAGATTTGTTATCGAAGAAGTCAGGCTCAACTATATGGTGAAATCAAACTTATTAATCAATTTAAACTTCAGAAGAGATAAATCAAAATAAACTCACATGAAGTCATTTTCTGGATTGCCTTCAGTAATTAACTCTCAAGTCTGAAAATATCCACGTGGAAGCTGTAACGAATTCGATCAATATAGCCCGTGGTTATAACGAGATCTTTATTCACAACACTGTTTTCTCAAACTGGCTTACTACTCTGCTTTCTTTTCCTCCGAGCTTTTACTCCACAAATTAATTATAGATGAGGTTCAAACTCTAATATTAAAAACTCGGCAAAGACTCCAAGGCTAACACTCACAAGGAAAGTCTCCATATGGGCATACTCAGAAAATTCTGAAAAAATTACAAAATGTTCTCATGTGGATATATATATATATGTTTGTAAAAAATTTTGGCGGAACCCCGATTGAACGTTCGTAAAAAAATAATGAACATTTCTTTTATTTGGCGATTTATCATCGGTTGGCGACAAGATAAATTTGCAAAAAATCCTTTTTATGTCAAATATTTTTTAAGGTAAAAATGTTTCATGTTGAACTGGTTTAAAGAAATTTTATTTGTATAACGTTAGTTTTGTCAGCTTTAGTTTGTTTTAACTATATTTTTGTTATAATGTATTTAGAATAAAAATTAAGTGTGAAATTTTATGAATTAAAACAAAATTTAAATTAATTAAATTAGTTTTCAATGTCAAAATTCTCTCCAATCTAATTGAGCTCTGTTGATTCTATTTTGTTGTTATGGAAACAAAAACTTCTCCGATATTGAAATGTCCCATACTGGGCATACCCTGCAACATTCTTCATCTGGCTTTTATTTTGCCATGCGCTTAAATGTATGAAAAATATTTTTCAATATGAAAATAATTTTTATATATGAAATTTATTTAAAGTGTTAAAATTAAATAACTGCAGAAAAAGCAACATAAATATGTAATACAAAATAGATCTATATGCATCAAACTCTCTCATTTTTCAAATTTAAATTCATTGAATACTATTTACACGCATTCTAAATATTAATTGACAAGAAATGTTAAGGTGCATTAAAATCGTTTGCTTTTGGCGGCGGAAAGTGCTGCTCGCCAAATCGTGTGACGCTTTCGTCTTTTTGCGCCAAATACTCGAATATATATATATATATATAGTTTCTAATGCAATTTCGCCGCTAAATTTAACTGATCCTTTATTACACCCATGAGTAGTTTAATTAGTATTTTTTTCAAAATATTCTGAGTATGCCCAGTATGGAGACCTTCCTTGTCAGTGCTGGTCTCAGGTAACACAGTGGCAGGACGCGACCAAAATCCACTGCTTCAAACTTTCACTAAAATATTTACACTCGTGCACACTGAACAATAACACCCACATTTCATACGGTTATAACATGGAACTGTAGACTCCAAGGAAAGTCAAATATGTTTCTGAAAATTAAACTACCTATAGCAGGGCTGTCCAACGCGCCCTTTGAAGATTTTCTTGGCGCCCTTTGAAGATTTTCTTGGCGCCCTTTTGAAGGTTCCTGTTATTACACTTTTTAGAAATAAAAATCCATTATAAAGTATGCTTTATTAAAGATTAATATTTATATCAGAGATATTTACAAAAATTGTAAAAACGCATTAAAACCCATTGAGGGGCGATGAGATATATTATATCCGATCTAATTTAATCCAGATTTCCAATAGAAATATTTAATTAATTTTTTATTTTATATATATAGTGGAAATATGGTTATAAAAATGCTTTTCATTAAAAAAAAAAAAAAGAAAAAGAAAAAGAAAAACATTCTAAAACCCTGGTGCGAATTCAATGTTACAGTAACACATTTGCTTGTTCTCAAAGAGTTAAAAACTAGAAATATGCTTTGCAAATTTAACTATGCATGTTTTCATGATTTGTAGTTATTGTTTATAAAGTGTAATTATGGTATCAAATTTTGGTAATTTTGATAATAATTGAAATAAATCCTTTTAATAGTTAAGAAGCAATAGAAAAATAAACATTTCTCATCTTCTAAATATTCTGGTGATACATGTGCAGCATGAACTGCATGTGTTCAGCTTTTTTTTTTTTTTTTTTTTTTTTTTTTTTTTTTTTTTGTCACACTAACCTATTGGCTGTCCTATATAACGGATAAGGGGTCTAATTATTCCCTCTTGACTTTTGAAATTTTAAGTTTTTTTTTTTTTTTTTTTCTGCTTTAAAAATGTAACTATGCATAATTCCCATATATGGAAGTATTTTCAGACTATCTTTTTGGAACCACTCGAATAGATTGGTCACTATTATGCCAGCCATCTTTTCTTTCGTATTTGTAATAAAACTAAATTCAGTCATTCAAAATATGTCATAGCTTATTTTCACATCCTAAATGAAGTTCTAGTATTCACAAAATGTATACGTCTCTTTCTATTGAAATTGCTTTATTTATTGTGTGTTTAAACGTTAATTTTTAAAGGTTTAGTTTTCCAAACAAGTTTTATTTGCCATGTTAGAAAATGTTTAAAATGTCAAGACGAGAAATGTAGCGAAAAATATATTATATATTTTAAATATATAATCAAATATTTTAAAAAAAGAAAAAATAAATAAAAAATAAATAATTGTAATTTAAGAAATTACCCCAACCATTTGAAAAATGTTTCACTCGATACATTCATCTATCATTTTAAGCTAAATACCAGTTGTTTTATTGTGTATTATCCGTGCCACTGCTATAAATGACTTTATACATGCTGCAATTTGAAGGTACGGTTCGTTTAAGTTATATCACTCTATTGTCGCCAAGCATAAAAGTTGGCGACGAAAGAAACATTTCAAACTATTTAACATTGTTGGTGCAAAAGTAATCATTATTAAAATACAGCTTTGGCATATACTGTTATACTTGTAAGACTTTGGCATATATTGTTTGATTTTACAGAGCAGAATTTTGGTGATGGAGGTTTTAAACCAAAATCGATCGCAGCACATGCATCTGTGAATGGGTCCATCAGACATCGAATCAAAAAAGTTTTTTCCCAGTTTTTCCCAAGCCGATTGCTTTTTAGTTTTCTTTTTAGGTGGTGGAAAATCAAGAGTAATAGCTATAACATTTTCCGGCTTGTTAGAATCACTATTGGCACTCAAATTTTCCTGGTTAGAACCGACCGATAGTAAAACGCCATGGCTAGTGGATTGGTCGCCCTGGCGACATGATGTTTTACAATTAATCGGTTCGGCATTAAATTGCTTCCTTTTTCGTGATCGCCTTTCAACACGTAATTGGTTTTCAGCGGCTCAATAATCTTTTGATTTTATCATTTTCTGCATTGAAAGACGTTTTTGCGCCAAACCAAATACAGTATTACTCAGTTATCCCGTCGACCAATTTCGCCAAATGATACGAATCGCCAAACTAATAAGCAACTTATACATGTTGACTGTGTTTAATATCATTGAATGCGATATTCACGTTCATTCATTTCTTTGGCTTCGGCTTTTTCCGTATCTGTTAATTTCCGTCTACCCATTTTTAAATTTGTTAGTTTTCTCCTTTATTACAATGATTTTAACCATTTTAATTTACTATTCAAATAAAAATTCTTCTAAAAGTAAAGAATTTAATTTAAATTCAAATAAAAATTCTTCTAAAAATAAAGAATTTAATTTAAATTCAAAAGTGGTAACATCATTCAAAAGTGGTAACATCATTCAAAAGTGGTAACATCATTCAAAAGTGGTAACATCATCGGGTCCATTCTCCCGAAAACAACAACCATTTTTCAAATGGTTAAAAATATATAGATATAAAATATAGTCTGTTGTTTATTTTCAGGAAATTTATAATCTTTTGCCCTGGCCTTATCAGACAAATTGCACGGATTACATTATGAAGTGGCAAATCAGAGGTGGGAATGGACCTTTGTCCAAAGAGGTGGGTACATTTCTATAATCCTTCACGTGAAATATTTTTGATATATCAAACGCAGCATATTTTAAGCATTGTAAAATAGGGGCAAATGTTTCGTAACGTACAGAAAATGCAAAACAACGTATTCTGAATTACCATCATTTTAAAAAACTGCCTTTATCTTTAGAAATATTATAAATCGATGCATTTTCAAGATTTAAAGAAGAGTTTGTGAAAATAAAATTTCTTTAGCTGTTACTGATTTTCGGAAATTTTTCGAGTCATTTTTAGAATGCATTAATTGATTTTTCAAAAACTGGAATACAGTAGAACCCCGTTAATCCGCATCTCCGCATAATCCGGATCAGTCTGGCAATTTTCTTTTTAAAGTTTGAGAAGCGATTGACAAAATTTCGATAACATTAATTCATTTCATATTCGTATTCCGAATAAAAATGTTTTTTCTAAAATATTTTCAGAAGAATACCTTAATCTTTTTTATTTAAACTTATTGATGTTACCTTTCAAAGAAACAACAGCCTAAAGCCTGCAAGCAGGTTGCTGAGGGTGCTCTCTGAAAGTCTTGGAAGAATTTATGGTCTACAAATTGTGATTTTTTTAATAACAAGCAAGTTTGAAACAGAAGGAAAAATAGGCAAAAATGAAAGGGTTTGTGAGCATGTTAAAAAAAAAAGAAAAAAAAACTGATGGTTGCTGAAATGTTGATATCACCGACATTAGCAATTGAATGAAGCAAAAAATAATGAAATTTACGTCTCATTTACAGATGATGAAATAATCACTTTATGTACAACTGAAAAAGTTGAAAATGAAGATGATTCAGACGAAAACACTATTATCAATGATGATCAACCAAAAGTTATTAGCCATAATGAAGCAACAAATCATATACAACAACTAATGGTTTATTTTGAACATCAGGTGGAGACTAAACCCAACAAACTATGCTCAAGCGCATGCGTGACCGTGTGGCCCGCAAGATTTATACAAAACTGGCACAGCAGAAGATTTTATAATTACAAAATAAACATTTTTATTGTCTGTAAATATTCAGCATGTTTAATTTAAAAGTGACTTTCAGTAAATATGTTTTATTTCATTTTTTTCTTATTATCCGGGTAATCTGGATTTTCGATATTCTGGATTGGACTGGTCCGAATTATCGGGGTTTTACTGTATTGTTTTTTAGGAAGCTGTAATTAAACGTTTTCAGCTGCGATAATTGAATTTATACATAGCAAGAGTAACAAAGGTAAATCAATTTGAATGTTATCTACTTCAGACACCAGGGTTTATACATATATATATATATGTAAGAAAATAAAAAAAATCAAACCTATTAATTACTTTTTTAATAAATCGCCCCTCAATGTGGATACGGGCCCCATGACTAATAATCACGGGTTTTACGGGGCAACAAAAAACCTAAGTTTATCGTATTAATTTAAGTAAAGCACATGGCCCTTTTTAACTGGCAACCCACGGGAGATGAGAGATTTCCAATATACATCTACGCACTTGCTCTCCAGAACCGATGATGTGACGACCTGCGAAAAGATTTTGCTATGTTTTAAAATATTTAAATAAATCATAATTAAAACTCATCCCCTTGAAGTCTGTCGTTTCATGAAAATGCGACAGTATTTCAGAATCGGCAGTATGATACCTAGTGCGGGAAAATAATCTACGAAATATGAACATTATTAAAAATACCGGACCCACAAAGGAAAGCAAAGAGAGTGGTCATTCTGACTCGAAACATCGAAAGAGGCCCTGAAAAGGAGTTAACGTCTCGTCATGAGTTATCATCCAGCAAACGTATTCCATATTATAATACTGAGATGCTATTTTTCTATCATTCGTCGGGCCTTGCCGAATTCTAACACGGGATTCGTGAATTTTCATCCAAAAAGTGTATTGTATCGTGGAATACTGGGATGCTGTTTTTCTGCCATTCTTCAAACCTTACTGGATACTTAACGCGAGATTTTTGCCTGAATGGGGCATGCTGTTGTATGCTCGTTCATCTATCGTCGTTGTGTCCCTCCTTCTGTCGTGCCATGAATTACTTCCGCCGGTGCTCTCCGAACTTGTTTGTGATTTATTTTGTTTTTGTGCGTTCTTACACTCTCAGAAATAAAACTCTCAATTTTAACGATACAGGAATCCTTGGGCTATATTTCGTCGTTTTTGACGATAATTTTGTATCAAAATCACATGACTTTTAACGAAACATAAACCCTCAAATATTTGACGAAACTGTTGTGTCAATCATGGCCAGATTCAATGCACTTTAAAGAAACAGTTGTGGTAAGTTGTTTGTCAAAGGACGCACTACTTATTTCCGCAATTCTTGCGATTTTAGCAAGTAGATATTTGGTTGTTTATGTCAGTCTTGTAATAATTTATTTTAAAACAGTACTTCTTAGCGCTTTTCAAAAAATACTGAAATATGGAAAGTTATTGTTTCTGAAATAGTTATTTTTTAGCTGTTAACATTTTTAGAAATGTTTATTTATTGTTGCTGTTGATATTCGGTATGGTTTAATTCGGAAAGAACTAACTTGTTGTGTTATGCAAAATCGTTCTAAAAGAAAATTTGGTCACTTACATTTCAAAATTCTAGTATCTCTTCTATCCATCCAAGAAATAAATCAAATGAAAACGTACATAACTCATCCCTCACCCTTTTATAAAGAGTAGTGTTAAAATCTTAGCTTTATCTTATAAATTATCTTATAGCATATAAAAAACTTCCCAATATGCACATCAAAATTCGTTATTTCAGAGCAATAAATTAACCAGGCCATATTTTGACCATTCATTGAGGAAAGAAAATTTCTCTAATAAATTATATTAATTAAGACATATTATAATTATTCGTTAACCAGAAGAAAACCATAACAATAAATTAGCCTTATTTATTAAAACTTAAAAGATATATAACAACATGGATAAAATTACAAACTATTTTAAAAAATATAAACACGCAGTCAAATCCATTATATCTCTTTCGAAACAGAATTATTCAAGGTCCCTACGGCGTAATGGATAAGACAGCGCGCTGTCATACCGAAGGTTGTTAGTGCGAATCCCCTCGATGACGCTTTTTTCCCCACTGTCAAAAATTACGGGTGCTTCTAAATTTTTCGATAGATGGCATCACCAGCGCTGTTTTGACGAAACTTTTTAAGAAATTACTATCGTCAAATAAGCAAAGAAACTCATTTCGTCTTTCTGACGAAATATTCGCTCGGAGCATTTCCCAGGAAACGGTTTCGTCAAAAACGAAGAAAATTTCCTGAAATCCGAGTATCCATTTCTGAGAGTGTAAAAGAGGTTTTGTGTTCTTCTGGTTTCACCGAAGTGTATGGTGCCACCTGTGTTTATTCTTCTATGGTGATAATGAGAGTAATTTTATCAGCAAAAATGTCGGGTACTTTGTGTTTTATTTCCAATAAAGTGTTTGAATGCAGTCATCGAGTCATCATGAAACGCGTAAATCTTTTCGACTTCAACAGTTGTGTTCGCTTTCTAGTGATTCATCAATAATCTTCAAATAGTGTTCCTGTAATCGCTTCGTTATTTATTGAAAGAAAAACTCGTGTTTCTTCGTGTGCGCACACTAAAATTGTTTAAAAAAAAGTTTTAGTAATTTTTCAGAGATGTTTATTTTCTCTCTCTTTTTTTTTTATTTTGGTTGAGTGTATGTGAAAAAGTATACCCTGGGGTTGTTATTATTTTTATATGATATTATTATTCTTATTGTTTTTATGATGTTTATTAATATATAAGTAATTAAAGGTAAGTGTTATTTCTAGTGATATTGTGTTTAGTTTTATTATTTCTACAAACCATGGTTTTAAGTGTACTTATATTTTAAATTGAAAGAAAAAATGGATATCCATATTTACGTCTAATTCTTTTATATAATTAATTCTTTTTATTTATTTTATTTCACAATTCTATGCAGATGCTTGTATTATGTTGATATTATTATTTTTTTTTTTTTAAGGTCATTTAGAATTTGTTTATATTTAGATTTTTAGGAAGCTGTCATAAAAATAATTTAAAATGGAAGCTATTAAAAAACAAAAAACTGTTCTTAAGGGAAAAATCACTCGCATAAAAAATATTATAAATCCCAAAATTGATAATGAAACTGTAACTCTTGAAGAGTTAGATTTATATGGTAAACAGGTTCAGGATATTGAAACCGAATTAAATAAACTCAATGAAAATGCCATTCTTCAGAGCGATGCATCGGAAACTGATCCTATAATTGATGAATATAATGAGATCGCACTTAAATTAGATAATTTAACCATAGCAATAAATACATCACGTAATAAGTTAACTAAAAGTTTAAACATTCACGAGGGTGGTTCAGAAAGTCTAAATAAAACTACAGGTAATGTTTGTGTAAAAACTGTTAATCTTCCAAAATTTGAATTAAAACCTTTTCACGGAGAAGCTGATCAATGGCTTTCTTTTAAGGAGATTTTTCTTACAACTATAGATCAAAATTTGGAGTTGGGGGGCGTCTCAAAATTGCAATATCTACTGGCTAGTGTAAAGGGTCCTGCTCATAAATTAATTTCTGGATTTCCTCTCTCGGAAGCCAATTATAAAAATGCATGGGACACTCTCTGCGCTCGCTATGATAAAACTAGGGATTTAGCCATAGCACAAATAAGTAAGTTATACAATTTAAAAAACATGAAAAATTGCCCCTCTTCCTTTAAAGCTATTTTTGACATAATAGATACTTGTAATGAGTCACTTCGAATTCTAGAGTCTTTCAATTTGACTCAAAATGCTTTGGTGGATAACATGATAATTTATACTATAATTCAAAAACTAAATGATAATCTAAAAGAACGATGGGAGCTCTCTCTTACTCATAATGATATGCCTAGTCTCACGGAATTTTTAAAATTTTTAGAGACTCATGCCAAAAGTATACTAGCGTTGGAGAATCCAACTAAAACAGATGTAAGAAATGTTTATTATTCCCGAGATTCTTCCGATAGATATAAATTCTCCAAAAGTCAAGAAAATACTAAATGCGGTGTTTGCCTTGAGTCGCATGCCACCCATGCCTGCAGAAAATTAACGAATATGCCCATAGATAACCGTTGGAGAACTGTCCAACTAAAGAAATTATGTATCAATTGTTTGCGTGGTGGCCACTTTTCAAATAAATGTCTCTCCAAGATGAACTGTAAAAATTGCCATCGAAGACATCATACTTTACTTCATAAATATGATGTCCAGGGCAATACAGGGACAACAATGAACCCCAACTTGGCAACCCTCAGCAATCAATTTCAATCACAAAATGCCCATGGGTATTCCCCTGATCAAGGAATACCCCATAATGTTTTATGACGGTTTATAGTCCCGGGGTACCTCAGATACGGGAATTACGATAATCATACGTATTCAGAAACTTGTCATGAGGTTCAAATACCATTTTTATTGGATAGCGGAAGTACTCTTTCCCTTATTCCAGAAAACTTAGTTGCAGCTTTGGATATGACGTCTATTCAAAGCTGTCATCCTCTTAATGTTAATCAAACCCAAGGACAAGTTCAGATTTCTGAAAAACTTCACGTACCCCTCAAAATAGGAAATATCAGGCAAAATAGCACCTTATACCTAGTTAGGTCATTCTTGCCATATGCGATACTGGGAACTCCAGAATTACAAAAATTCCATATATCGATGGACTTTTACTCGAATATTCTGACTCAGGATGGAGTCATTCTTAAGTATGATCAAAACATTTCCAATAAAATTTCTCAGGGAAACTCATTCAATCATACATTAACTTTAACGAGTGATATGAATTACAAGAAGCCGCTTCGTTCTCCTTCCAAATCAAATCAAGAAATTTTGTCGCAACAAGGACAATGTTATCTTGATACTCAAATTCTCTCGGATTATGATGACAAAAGTTTTAGTCATTGTACTACTGAAGAGAACTCACAGTTGGAAGGGCTTCTAAGCGACTTCAAGGATATTTTTGCGCGCAATAGATATGACGTAGGTAGAGTCAGATGGGAAACTCAGCGGGTAACTCTCACCTCGGAACTTCCTATCTTGCTTCGACCTTACCGTGCATCTCCTAGGGACAATGAAGAAATTCAAAAACAAATACAAGAATTACTGGAAGCTAAACTTATTAAAGAGTCCTGCAGTCCTTATTCCTCTCCCGTCACTCTGGCATATAAAAAAGGAGAAGGTAAAACGCGTCTCTGTATTGATTACAGAAAAATCAATGCCATTTGTAAGACTGACTCGGAACCATTGCCCCGTATGGATTGGCTTTTGGACAGACTTGTCAATGCTAAATATTTTTCCACGCTAGATTTAGCCTCTGGCTACTGGCATATCCCACTTCATCCTTCAGACACAGAGAAGTTGGCCTTTGCAACCAATCAAGGTCTTTATGAGTGGTTGGTTCTTCCTTTTGGCTATAAAAATGCCCCAGCTCAATTTGCAAGATCTCTTCGAAGAATCCTAGATAAACATAAAGTTAATTTTGATACCAATTATTTTGATATTTTATAGTTTCTTCCGATTCCTATGCCGAGCATATGGATCACCTTAAAACTATATTTAACATTTGCCGTCAAGAAAATTTAAAATTAAAATTTTCCAAATGTAACTTTGCTAAATCTCAAATTGACTTCCTCGGTTATGAAATTAGTAACGGTCAAATAAAACCAGACAATGCTAACACCGAAACTATTAAAAAATTAATCCCTCCAAAAAACGTTAAAGAATTGCAAAGGTTCCTTGGCTCTGTAAACGTATACCACAAATTCATAGACAAGTACGCTAAAATTAGAGCCCCTCTAAATAAATTGTTAAATAAAGATGCTCCTTGGGAATGGTCAGATGCCTGTCAACAATCATTTGAATTGCTTAAAAACGCATTAATTTCTAGGCATATTTTAAAATTATTCAATCCTAACCTTCCATGCCATGTCTATACTGATGCCTCAAAGGAAGCCGTAGGTGCTGTCTTAAAACAAATGGATGATAAAGGGAACTGGCATCCCATTGCGTTCCACTCGAGACAATTAAGGCTCTACGAGCAAAATTACGCTATCACAGAACTGGAATGTCTAGCAATAATCGATGCCCTTGACAAATTCCATTATTACCTTCACGGAAAACCTTTTACAATATATACTGACCATGCCTACTTAGTATGGCTTAAGAAGGTGAAGCATTTAACAGGTAAGTTATTCAGATGGTCACTAAAATTAAGTATGTATGATTATACTGTAAAATATAACAAAGGATCCACCAATTTTGAAGCAGACATGCTTTCAAGAAATCCCACTTTTTCTGTAAATCCCCATATTCATTTATTAACATCAGATGAAATTAAAGAACACCAACAGTTAGATAATATAACAGGGCCTAAATTTCAAAAAGTTAATGACATTGTAATAATTCACAAAAAGGGTTTTCAAAAAATTGTAGTACCATTCTCCTTGAGGGAGAAATTATTGATAAAAACACATACAGAATTTGGCCATCCTGGAATCCAAAAAATGTTAAATTTAATTTCCCCACAATACTATTGGAGCAGCATGACCCACGGTATTACACAATTTGTCAAGCATTGTGAGGTCTGCCAACTGAACAAAAAATCACACCAACCAAAATTTGGTCTTCTGGAGGCATTACCACCTGCAGAATTACCCTTCGATATAATTTCATTAGATTCAGTAGGAGGTTTTAACTATTATAATTCATCTAAAAGGTATATGCACATAGCTATTGATCACGCTACTCGTTATGTTTGGGGTTTTGCCTCTAATAATGTTACAACTGAAGTCTACATTAATATTCTAAAACAGATTTTTAATATTCAACTTCCCAAGAAAATTTTAACGGATAGAAATCCTGCGTTTACAACGTCTAAACTTCGTAAATGGGTACATAAACAGAATGTAAAAAAATTACTTACTTCTTCTCATAGACCACAGTGTAATGAAAAAAATGAGCGTGTGAATCAGTCAATTTGCACCCGACTAAGACTTAAAGTAAATTCTACCCCTTCAAACGTCCCATGGACCAAAATTCTGCAGGAAGTAATTAATGAGTACAATAACACACCTCATTCGGTAACCAAGTACCCTCCTGCATACTTAATGTTCGGCCAATTTCCTTATCCATCTCTATTAGGCAATGAAAATTATTACCCCCCTGTAGAAAAAGCCAGAAAAGAGGCTTTCCAAAGAACAAGTGAACATCACTTGAAAAATAAAGTCAGGTATGATTTAAAGTTTGTGGAAGCGCCTTTTAAACCTGGTGACCTTGTCATAGTGGAAGAATTTCACTATCCGAATACTCGGAAGTTAAGTCCGCCTTTTTCTGGTCCATATCAAATTATGGAAAAATTATCCAATGTAAGTTTCAAAATAAATAAGCCTAACTGGCTTACAAAAAAGGATTATGAAGTAATACATGCTTCCAAACTAAGATACTTTTTTCCTAATAATCAATTTAAACTACTTACACCAACAAACTGAAATAGTTGGTATCATATAAACTGATATTATATCTGATCTCGTTTTGAATTATAATGAATACTTGGAATTTTAATTACCATTTTGATTTATTATGAATATTTGAATTTTAAAATTTTTTTGCATTATTGTGAACATAGTGTTATGTGAAAAAGTATTATTTCTTGAACTATGTCAGGACAGTTCCATACAAATTTGAAAATGTAAATAACATTGGACTTTTCAGAATCCATCTGCAACATATTTCTTATTTTGATTATCTTATTCTATGTATAATATTTACTGAGTGTTTTGCATTTATTAATACAATTGTTTTTATCATGTTCAATGACGTATAATGGTACATTTTATAACAGTGTTGTTTTTAGATATGATATTTGTACATTTTTTATTATTGTTATTCTATTATTTGTTAAGTATACGAAAGAAATAACTCATCTCCCATTAGCTCACTTAATGTAAAAATTGTTTACCCTTTTCAGGTGAGTATCATGGATGGAAGCCGGCCCATCCCCGGAGACTTGTCTGGAAGGGGGGGAAATTGTAAGAAAATACAAAAAATCAAACCTATTAATTACTTTTTTAATAAATCGCCCCTCAATGTGGATACGGGCCCCATGACTAATAATCACGGGTTTTACAGGGCAACAAAAAACCTAAGTTTATCGTATTAATTTAAGTAAAGCACATGGCCCTTTTTAACTGGCAACCCACGGGAGATGAGAGTTTTCCAATATACATCTACGCACTTGCTCTCCAGAACCGATGATGTGAAGACCTGCGAAAAGATTTTGCTATGTTTTAAAATATTTAAATAAATCATAATTAAAACTCATCCCCTTGAAGTCTGTTGTTTCATGAAAATGCGACATATACACTATATTGTCAAAGATGACCGACTACTTGCGATTTTAGACTGTTAAATATCTAGAAAGATACAGGAGCAATAATCTTGAAATTCCAGGTATGTAAACAGAACAGTACAGGTCATATTTCCGCAAAAATTTTTCCCGAAACTCCATAGGTGACCGTCAGCAATGTAAAAACTAAAATAGCAAGAGCGTTCAAACTATACATTATGATTAAGTGACTTATTGTAATAAACTGTGTTCATTTTTATGTGGGTAGCATGTATATTCGTAGAGAAATTAAGGTGTAAATTTCTCAACAGGTGGCGTTCTTAGATTCCTCACGATGGGCATAGATTATTATTTATTTTTGGCACTGTGGTAGCGAATTTTGAAGAATTAACAAGTATGAGATAGAAGAAAGTTTTGGGATTGCCACATCCCACTAACACATTTATTATTCGCATATTTCTCTCATTTAAATAAAGAGAAGACAATAAATGTATCACAAGTGCAATAGCTTTATATTAAATATATCAAATGACACATTTTAAAAATATACTGCTCAAAACAATTAAAGGATATTGCAGTTTTAGGTGGATTTTGTATGTGGGAAACTTTTTAGCTGATTGATACATGGTCGACAGACATAGTAGGTTATATGAGAATAAATTACACATGTTTGGCAGAAAAAAATGCATTTTATTTCGCATTTGTGTACAAAAGGAAAAAAACACAATTTGTGCATATGAGAAAAAAAGAATAAGAAAAGGTGTTTTCTTCAAAGAAAATCATTTTCAGTAGGGGGTATGGTTTCCACGGGCGGCCAGCAACGTTGAACACCTTTGAGGCATGGACTCAATGAGGTTATTAATGACGAGTTGAGGTATTCTGCCCCACTCTTCCAGAAGAGCTCTTTTCAGTTCTTGGAGAGTTTGTGCGGGTTGTTGGCGGCCAGAAACTCGTCTTCCTAGAGCGTCCCAAACGTGCTCCATTGGATTCATGTCTGGAGAACACGCTGGCCATCCATTAGAACGATTCCTTCTTCGAAAAGGAAATCCTCCACCAGGTTTGCACGATGTGGCCTGCAGTTATATCGTCCATTAAATTGAAGTTATCTCCGATTGCTGCAGTGTAAGGGACTACAATATGTCTGAGGATCTCATCCCTATATCGGTGACCAGTCAGAGCTCCATCTCGAATGATATAGAGGTCAGTGCGCCCGTCAATGGAGATGCCACCATACACCAACACTCCTCCACCGCCAAATCTGACACTTTCGTGCACTAACGCAGGATTATTCCTTCTGCCACGGTCCCTCCAGATGAAAATACGCCTATTATCCGGATGCACAGAAAAACGGGACTCGTCAGAAAACAGAATATTGCTCCATTCATTTCTCCTCCAGTTGACATGCTCGGTTGCCCACTCCCTGCGGTCGCGACGATGCCTTGATGTTAATCTAACACATACCATCGGTCGGCGAGCATACAGACCTACAGCATGGAGCCGGTTTCTGACAGTCTGAGTTGAAATCGTGGTGCCTGTAGCCGAGCGAAGGTGTTGTTGGAGAAGAGTGGCGTTCATGTTTCGGTGTCTCCGAGCTGTTAACGCTAAATACCGATCTTCATTGGGCGTTGTTGCCCGTCTACGACCTTGCCCTGGTCTTCGGCTTGCACATCTACTCTCCAAAAGACGGTTCCAGATCCTGGAAATGACACTTTATGACACTCCAATGGCTTGCGCTACTTCGGCTTGAGTTTGGCCCCCTTCTAACCTACCAACAATTCTCCAAGCTTCTGAATCTGTCAAATGACTTCGCTGAGACATCGTACTCATCGAAACAAAGCAATCACTGAATGCCGATCATCCTTGTCTTCGTTCTCTTTTATTCAGTTGAAAGTCAAATTTCATTCGCTGCCGCTGAAGCGACGTTTTTGACGTCGAACTCAAAATTTGCATACTCCACAGTTTGAAAACCAGAAAAATTTGCATTTGTGATTCTCTTCTTCTATTTTCGGCAAAAAAAATTTCGTTTATATCTTTATTTTATATAAAACTTCAAATATCCTTTAATTGTTTTGAGCAGTGTATTATTTAAAAGTATTTAATAATAGCTTTTTGCTATACAATACATTCAACATATTAACATTGTTTTCTTGCGTTTGCTCTCTGTGCGGGGAGGGAGTAAGCAGAACTCATTTTGAACAAAACAGGTAGATAACATTTTCCCCCGTTTTTAATTTTTTTTACCTTTACAAGAAAAATGTATTGGATTCTTGAGAAGTTTTTGGATTCCAGCTTTCATATCATGTGCATTTTCGATCCTGGTTATTCTATCAATGCTTATTAAAGTGAAAGTTAGTGCAATTTTCCATATGGAAACGGACCCTGAAATATAATTTTTGCGTAGCATTTAAGAATAAACATTATTCCCTGTCGATTGATATTTATTTATTTTCTATACTACTGTTTGAAGCAGAATTACTAGGGATGATTATATTTTTTCCCCTAGGAGTGTACGAAAAGCGTCTGTTTTATTGTTACTGCATTCGCTACATTCTTTAAATGTTTATGTTTCATGCGTCTCCTATCATTTCAGCTGTGTATAGAAGAGTGCATTCTGAATCAGACCATGGACAACTGCGGCTGTGTTTTGACAAACAACTTGTATCCTCATAATTTCAAGTTTTGCGGTGCAGGTGAGTAGTTTGCCTTTTTTAAGCTATTTAAATAATAGATGAAATTTAATGTTATGATAATTACAAAATAATAGCCACCTTTAAAACCATAATACTGTTTGAAAACTGAATGCCGATTTAGATTTCTTGATGACCTTGCTGTCAGTAAGAAAATACAGCATCATAATTTATTGCTTAATTAAGTATCGGGTGTTTGTTTGTTTTTTTAATCGTGAAAGTAAAATCCTATAACAAAAGAACAACTGAAACTGAAATTCCCTCAATATGCTGCCAAAACAAAAAAAAAAATTTAGGCTTTTTTGAATTTTTTTTTTTTTACTATGAGTGTGCAATTCACTCTAAAAACGGTGGATAAAATCTCTTGCGTTAGTTGCGCAGTTCCTTACGAATGTTTTACTTCATATTTTTATTTCGTTCTGTTTCTGCGAAGATGTGCGCAGTGTGTTTTCCCAATTTCTACATTCTGTATGTTTTTGATATGCATAATAAAGTTTTCTTTTTCTCAAAGTCCCACCCATTATTTTCCAAAATGCAGTAATAGATTTTTTTTTTTTTTTTTTTTGCTTGATTATTATGCTTAAAAAATTCCTGCTTTTAACGGAGATTAAGGAATATCTTTATTGTTTAAAAGTTTTCTTTTTCTTTTTTATAATCACGTGAAGGTGTAGGGGAAAGTGGGGCACGTTGAGCCATTTTTTACTTTAAGCTTCTTTCACGTCAAAATAATGCACAGAAAACAAAATTTGTGAATATAATATTTATTACAGACTATTCTAAAGGAAACTAAAGCTTTAAAGTTTTACATTTGATGAAACTTAAGGACAAAAAATTACATATACTTTGTTCAAAATAATGGATCAATGTACCCCGGTAGTGGGGCACGTTGATCCTTCAATAGGGGCACATTGAGCCATTGGTTTTAAAGTTAAAAAGCATTGATACTGCCTTGTATAAATTTTCAGTAGAATCCAGAAAACAACTGAAATTTCTAAAAAGTCATTATCACTTCAACTTGTATTCATTAAGTGAACATGGAAATGTTACCATCTTAGAAACACGAGCAGTTCCTCCGAAACAAAGTGGTTTAGGTAATAATTTTACAATATAATCAAAAGGAATCACAGCTTCTGGTTCAGAAGAGGAAGTGAACTTGGGCTGCTCAGTTACTTTGGACAGAACACGTTTCAGAAATTTTACAATGAATTTCCCATATTCATCAGTTCCAGTAACTTCAGCAACATAATGGGAAACTGAGGTTTTTCCTGCAATCTTCACGATAACAAATCTTCCTTCTGTCACATCAGATGCATTCAATTCTATAGTTTTTTCTTCCTCTGTTTCCTCTTCAGAAAATGTTTCAAAATCAGTGGAATCATTTTCTTGCGACTGGTCTGCATTCAGTTTTCCTTTCATAATTTTTGACACAGCTTTCCCTGCTTCAAAGTCTCCATCACTTTCTGATGTGTCATCAAACTGCAACTTCTTTGGGATTGTGGTTTCTTTTTTAATTTAGAAACCCTTCTTTTCTTTCCCACGCTCTCTTTTTCCGCCTCAATAGCCATTTTTTCTGGTGTGTCTGTAACAATGCGGGAATAAAGCTTCTTTCTTCCTGCAGTTTTACGTGGATGTACTTTGGGAAATGGTGCAATATCTTGAGGGCAGAATTGAACTGCCCTCGGTGATGGCCCACTGCAAGAAGGGGCAGATTTCCTTTGGTCTAAGAGAACTGATGAAGTTTCGTATGGCTTACTTTGTGTATGTTCTGCAGACATATTTTGAGAAACTGAAGAACTTAATCCTTCCATAGCTGAAGAGATGGTATTAGTTTCCCTGTAGTCAGCAGAATTAAATTCATTTGTCATTTTGGGTTCAAGAAAAGGCCTATCTGTCACAAAGGATGACAAATATTCATCATCTCCAAATATATCTTGGTTGAAAGGACTGATACCAGTGGCAGTAAATCCAGCTTGGATGTTGCTAGGTGTGAATGCAAGAGGATAGGCTTTGGCAACAATTTGCGGTATGTCGTAGATTGTCATCGGTTTTGCAGGATTATTGGTCATCCATGTATCACAAGCACTGTTGTAATATCTCTTAAATGGTCCATAAACAGTTCTGTCCAGTGGTTGCAACTTGTGGCTACAGTGGGGTGGTAAAGTCAGCATCGTCACTCCATTTGCCTTGGCAAGATCCAATACTTCAATAGAGATGTGGCTGTCATGGTTATCCAGAATCAGAAGCACTGGGTGGTCTTTTAAACTTCTGATGTAGTTGATGAAGTGGTTCATCCATCTAATAAAGTTATCTGCAGTCATCCATCCACTGGGATGTGCAACACCAATACAATCTTTTGGTCCACCCTGTATCATATAATCCTTGAAATGCACTCTTGGGAAGATTAGAAGTGGATGAATGCTATTTCCTAATGCATTTATACACCCACACATTGTCACAAGATTTCCGTGTTCTGCTGATGTCATGCGGCCAACTTGCTTGGCACCTTTTACAGCTATTAGTTTTGTGGGCTTCTGGACTGTTGTAACACCGGTTTCATCTACATTGTATATGTCACCTGCTGAAAAATTATTTCTTTCCATAATGAACTGGAGTTTATCAAAGAATTCATTCCACGTTAACACGATTGAAGCTTGTTGCTCTTGACAAACTTGTTGCCTGTGGAATGCGAAGTGACAGAGAAGAAGAATGGCGTTTCATGAATCTTTCAAGCCAATCTAAGCTAGCCTTTTCATTTTCCTCCCAAGATGGTGGCATTGGAATTTTATTCCTATTTCCAAACTGATATGCCAACTGTCTTGCCGAATTCTTTGAAAGTCCATAATGAAGTCGTGAAGCTTGTTGCAAATAATCCACCAGAAGTGTCTCCTTATGGTGCTCAAATACTTTTCTGGTGGCATACTTAGATTTTCCACTCTCATCACCCTTCCTTGTTTGGCTAACAAAGCGTGTTAATGTCATGCGATCAATATTATAGTCTCTTGTAACTGCTCTGATAGCTTTACCATGGTCAATGACTTGTTTTACAGCTGCTTGAATAATTTTGGGGTCGGTTTCTCCCCTGTTGGTTTTCTTTTCCCTATTGCAAACCATTCTTCAGTTTATACTCCTAAAACAAGAATTTCTCTTATTAAACTATTGTTATGAGATACTAATTCACTGATTCAAACATTTGAAGAACTGTAAATTGACAGACAACACAACAACTAATAAACAATTGAAAATATTTTCCACGGGGTACATTGATCCAGGATCAATGAACCCCATTTCTAGTTGGCTCAATGTGCCCCACATCATCACTGTAAATGTAAATGTGTTTGAAGCAAAATAGAATGGCAATCATGTCAATAATTTTAGATCACACTATTGCTATATTAACTACAATAACATATATCAAAAGATGTTTGAGTTACTTTTACAATTTTAGATGCTACATGGTTGAAAATGCATATAAAAAATATTACTAAAACTTACCAAATTCAACAAATATGAATTTTCGACCAAACTTGTTTGCACACATAAATTAAAACACAATGGAGATATCTAGTATTGTTATTGTTGCTGTAATGTTGTCACAAACTTTCTATAAAAACTGAAGTGTTGCTTTAAAATGAAAAGGATCAATGTACCCCATGGCTCAATGTGCCCCACTTTCCCCTACTTTAATGGATAGAAAGGAAGTATTTTTTGTGTCTGCTGCCTTATAATTGGCAACAATTGTTTTAAAGATAATTTAGAAATATGAAATGTCTCACATAAATATATTTTTTAATTTAAAGTGTTTGCAATATTATTGTTTGGCTATTTTAAATATGATTTTATTATTATTATTATTATTATTTTACATTTACAGCGGTTAACGCATTTTAATGAATTCATTATTTTAATATTTTCTTATTCTTTTAATATTCACATGTAAATATAGTTTTATGACGTAATTTTGTATTCCTCCCCCCCCCCGTTTTTAACTCGTAATTATTTAATTCTCAATTAAAAGTTTTTTTTCTGTTTGTGATAGTCGCATATAAATATTTTTTTTATTTGAAGGAAATATTTTTCTTTGATCATTTGACAACAATTTAAAATTATAACCTTTTCAAAAACATGAAAAAAATTGGCCATTCAAATTGCTTAGAATTTGAATTTAAATTGGAAATAAATTCTCAAAAAATGAGTAAAATTAAAAAACTAAATGCAATCTGCAGACCGGGAACTGCTAATGTATAAAATGATCAAAAAATGTTTAAATTCCTATGTATACTTTTTGATCCTATAAAACTTTTTTAAACGGAGGATTTTGACCCACTTTCATATTAAATAACTCTTAAAATAATTCCTCAATTTAAAAATTGTCAGCTTCATCGTGTTTACCGAGCATTTCTCTGTAATACTACCCAATATTCATATTTTCGTATGCAATTAGTTTTGTTAATATTAATGATGACGAAGATCCCCGATTTAAAAAAAAAATCATTTACAGTGGCAGTGACAGCATTAGTTACTTTTTTTAGAATAGAAAGATACAGATTCAAACAACGGCAATCTGACACCATTGTTGAAAGGAGCTTGCTGTTTTCATGCTCTTCTTATGGTTTAAATATAACTATTTAATTCATATAGTTATGTTATTTTTCGTGTTATTGGAGAACATTTCCAAGCGTCAATTCTAGATTTTGACGAATGTGGTATTGTTCAAAAGCTCTTATCACGATGAACAAGAAAAGTATGGAAATTATACTCCAGAATGTAGCTGTTCACGAGGTATGGAAACTTTTCTGTTCCGAAAAAAATAAAAAAGAAGAAAATCAGCACAATATTTCTCCAAAAGCAATCGAGATCTGAAATTTTGTTTTATAACTAACACTGATAGAGTTTTTTCATGCAAATGTGTTTAAAAACAGAAGTGTTTCCAATACCGGTCACAAATTATGAAAGGCAACACTGTTTGACTTTCAGCGCAGGTTTGTTTGAAAATAGGTGCAAAGAACTGGTTGTAATCCATTCGATGTATATTTAGTATGTCGTTTGCAGTAACAGTGTCAATATGAAAACAAATACTTCGATGAGATTTCGAATATTCTCCTATTTTTTTACCAGACACATGTAATCTTAGAAGAAATAAGCATCCAGTAGCTAAAGGTATTTTAAGAACTAAAAAGGGATTCTTAAAACACTGTTCTTTTATGGGTGTTTTCGAAAAAATGCTTTTCCACCTTCAACAGCTCAAAATTTTCTGATACAATTTTAGACTCATTTTTAAAAGTAGAAACATGAAACTTGCTGAGCAGATTTTTGAAAAGATGTATAAGATGCCGTGCGATGTCATTTTGCGCTCTATTCATTAGAATTCGATTTATGAACAATTACTTTCTCACTAGGACCTTTTTTTTTCGTTCCCAGATCTCCCGCTTTGGAAAAATTGCTTCAAAAAGCGTACTTTGAATGCATTTTTTGCAATATTTTCTGCCTTTATCAAAAAATATAAAATCACGGCATCTTATGTACTTTCTAGATAAGACAATTTTCCAGTTTGATGCATTTGAGAGCAAAAATAAAATAAAATAAAATAAAATCGAAAAATAGGCAATTTGAATCGAAATACACCCTTAAAACTAGAATGACGGTGTGGGGCCATTTTGACCCCTACCAAAAGACTATATTTTGGTTTGAATAAGAAATTTTTTTATAAAATAAATTTAAAAGTTACAAAGGAAAAAGAGGTTTAATAAATAACTTAAACATTTTTAAATAAAAATTCTGTAACAAAATATTTTTATAAAACTCGAATAAAAATTCCCACTTTCTAGTGTTAAACGGATTTCGAGATTTCTTGTTTCGAGTTTAACGAATACAGAAAAAAGAAAATCTATTAAAAGAAATCTCAAATCCGCTTAAAAAAAGAAATTTCTAAATCTTCTTTTTCAAGCTTTCTTGGGATTCTGGCCATAACTTCACTTTTCAAAATAGTAAAATCACTCATAATGCAATAGTATCTCTGAAGACTTTCTTGAAAATTTAGCTACGTATCTTAATCGTAAAGTTTTTGTTAATGATATATCTGATTCCATAATACTTTCTGCAGCTTGGAAAAATCTTTCCAGTCCTACTATATTATATAGTTTTTGTATTAGTTAATATTAGTTTGACTTTTTTTCATGTTATAATTATTTTTGTATTTTTTTTTCATGTGTTCCCACCTTTTTTATGTGTGTGTGTGTTTTCTTTTTATTATAAATTATTTTCTTTTTATTTATTTATTTTTCAAATTGCTACGCAAGTTACCTTCTATTCTGTGTTCTTCTGTGATTGGCTGTTGCTTTCTGTTTTTGGATTGGTTGTTTGATTTCTTCTTTCCCACTGGCTATTTCTTCATCTTGTCTCCTTTTCCTTATCTTTCATTTTAGTCTAGGTGCTGCTTTCATAGTAGAAGCATGTATTCTTTTGCCTTGATGAAGAAAGATCTAGTGCATATAATTTTTTATGGACTTTTCACCATTTCCAGTACAGTGGTCCCACTCCGGGCACATCTGATTTTAATTCCGAACTTGCAAACGTATTTTCAGAAAATTTCACTTTTACAATGAAAGCTTAAATTAAGGAGTTCTCTAAAGGAATTTTTAAAAAAGTCATTTATAAATTTTAGTGTCAGTCGATAATTTCTCCCTTTACGAACAGAATTTGTCCGTGCCGGAATAAGTTGGTTAAAAAGAGCTATTATTTTTTACTGTTCTCCACTTTATTTATACTAGTATATTTTTGTAAGTTTTTTGTTGCTCCAGATAAAGAAGATCTAGCTCTTCCGAAATGTCCAATGCATGTAAAACATTTTGTGATGTTTTAAGATAATCTTTTAAATTTTGCTATTTCACACCTCTTTTACTTATACGAGTACATTTTTAACTCATTCGTGACGGAAGCCTTTTACAAAATTTTTAATGTCTTGTCACCGGTTTTTAAAAACAAAAATTTGTACCTTATTAAATCGAGAAAATGCCTCGATTAAATAAGGCAAATTTTACAGTAAAATTTTACTGTTGGGAAAAACAAGCATTCTTATGCCTTTTAGCGACACGTATACGTATCGTTCGTTCCCAAGGGGTTAAAAGTTTTTGTTAGGTCCAGCTGGAATAAAGACGCAATACATATTTTAAAAAAAATGGCATTTTAAGATCTTTTAGTTTTTACTGTTTCACTTATATATTTTTAAAGGGTTTATTGTCGATCCAACTGTAAGGATGATTGGCTGAATAACGAACCAAGTTTCTTGATGCATACATTTTCATTTGTTTGGTTAGCCCATCTGTTCAGTACCAGAATAGTATTCTCATTGCACACCATAATGAAATACTACCGTGAAAATCACGAACGTGTTTCATTATAAGATAAGATTCCCGTCTTCGATTGCTTTTGAAATAATCTTAAGCCGTTTTTATCTTCTTTATTTCTCGTCTTTCGAAACAGAAAAGAGTTCATGCTTCGTGAACTATTAGAATCGATAAATATAATACCTGTACAATTTTTGCTCCTTGTGACGAGTTTTCAAACGATACCACTTTCGTTACGGGCACATGGGACATTAAATGGTCAAGCATTTGAGCTTTTAATTATCGGCCTAATATTTTAGGCTGAGCTAAATGATTATGAACGTAAAAGATTATAATGATGGGATGGGTTTAAAATGATATTTATTTTAAGCGCTATGGATATTTATATAGTATTTTTGCCTTTTTCTTGAAATGTGTTTTTTAATGCTTTGGTACATCTATCTAAAATTCCATTTTAGGTAAATTGAAACTTTCCAAAATTGTGTAATTGACTTGTTTCTTTAAAAATATCTAACATTATAGATCCGAGTTTTAAAACAAACTTAAATAATGAAAAAAATGTTCTTAAAATTTTTAGGATTTTCAAAGTTTTTCTTAGTAAAATATCTTTAATTTTATTTCTACTAAGCCAACACGCCTCTTATTATTCTGAAACAGTATGTTTTCTGACAATATAACAATTTTAAAGTGATATATTTGTGGCGACGTTAATTCGCCTGATCAAAAGTGAAAACTGAAGCATAATTCAGTTCAGAGTTTTAGCGGAGAGCAAGAAGAACGGGACAAGAACATCCTCCTATTCGGAGTGGTTTTGGAAAGAATATAGCTCTCTGGGGAGGACTCAATGCAGGGTTGGCAAGTTTTTGACAGTGTGCGGTTTTATCCGGTTTAAACCGTCATGTCAAAAACCTCTCGTCATAAACCTCGTCAAAAACCTCATATACTACACTTACACTGATCTGTAAAGTTTCACATTAAATATCTGTCCCACATATACAACATTAGATGTAATATTAAAAATTCACTAATACTGTATTGTATATTAATGATTAATATATAGTATTAGTATTACTGTTAAATACAATTTTTTAACCTGGTAAAATTTTTATTTAATTTTTTTAAGCAAAATTTTGCTTTTTAAAAAGTAAGCATAAGTTTTGAAAATGCTCACATGAGCTGCACGTTTGTTCCTTTTTATTCAGTCTTTTGAATTTTTCTGTTACTTTTGTGAGCTTACAGCATTACTTAGGATTTAGAAAAAAAACTTAGAAAAGTGCAGATTGTTTTTGTTTTGTTTTAATGTAACAGTATAATGTAGGTATGTCAGTTTTCTTTTACTCTGGTCTCATAGGTGATTCTGATCCAAATTTTCCAAAAAAATTAAAGCAATCATTTCCAGAGGAAAAAAAATGTCATAAATCTGAAAACTAGGACATAAAATAAATGACAAACTTAGACGAATGATCGTTGAAAAAAAATAAATAAATTTTGAACCATTCAAAGAAAAATCGCTAATTTTGTCAAATGATCCTAGAAATAGTGCGAATTTCATCTGAAGATCACGAAAAAGGGCAGATTTTGTCAAAAGATTGTGAACAAATGGCAAATTTCATCAACAGATCGTGAAAAAATGGCAAAATTCTGTAATAGATCGCGAAAAAAAGGCAAATTTCGATAATAGATCGCGAAAATCAACAATTTTAAACAACAGATTGTGAAAAAATGACAAATTTCTTGAACATATTGTGAGAAAAAACATTTTTCGTAAAAAAGCAAGGAAAAAAAAATCTCCCTCTGTATTTTTGAAAATATTTGGTATGAATCAGTTTTTTTTTTTTTTAAATCTCATAATCTTTTCTGCCTGGTCTAGGCAATAATCATTCCATCAAAATTGGAAATGGATTTATTAATTTTAAACATTTACAAAATAAATAACATAAGTATAAACTTAAAAAAAAAAGCTTTTAAAAGTCTGAATCTTCTTATAGTAAGCTTTCTTTAAACATATAAAAGTATATTTTCAATTTTAAAACTGAACATTGTTTACCTTTGTTAAATATATTTTTTGAAAAAACATTCCAATGCTATTTGTTATTTTACTTTTAAAATAAACAAACAAAGAATAAAAACTTGATTTCACTTATTTTTCCAAATCAAACTTACTAAAGTACAAACTAAAACTATTAACTACAGACTTTCTAGCTAAAGTAACTGCCAATCACATCACAGATTACATGGAATAAGAACAATCAACCAATAAGAGGAGATACTTGTAGACATCATACCAGACACCTTGGCATCAGAGTCAGAATTGCATCTAATTTTCTTGCGCAATAAGCTTGTTTCACTGTATCAAAAAACTAACTGTTCTATTTAAATCTAAATAATTTTTCATCATATTTGAAGAAAAAGTATTATCTTTTTAGCTTTAGAGTTTACAAGAAAGATTTTTTTTAAAACTAAATTATCCTGTCTTGGTGATTCTAATATATGCCAACTATATTGAATCTAAGAAGCATTTCAGTTTTACTTTAAATTGTTTACTCTACTAATTTTTCTTTTTGCCATTTTGAATTTTAAAGTTTTAATATTTAGTATTACCAATTAGTAAATATTCATTTTTTAAAAAATGAATCGTGGTGGAAGGCCTCAAGATATAGTTTGGCAGCATTTTAATAAAGTGGAGAAAAATGGAAAACAATATGCACAATGCATTAATTGCAAAGTAATTCGATCCATTCATGTGGATAGAATGAAGAGCCACATATCTCAATGTTTGAGAAGCGAAACTGCTATTGATGAGGATACACTTGATGCACAAGCAGAACCAATTGCATCCACCATTTCTGTAAATTTAAAGGCTAGTTCTTCACAGCCTACTGCAACTTCTTTGGAAACTTCAACAAAATCTGAAGTTATGGCTGCAAAAAAACGAAAGATGGATGATTTTGTTATAAAAACAAATGGTAGTGCTGCTAAAAAAATTGATTTGTTAGTGGCTAAGTTTTTTTATGCAAATAATATACCATTCAGCATTGTGGAACATTCATCTTTTCAAGAATTAGTATCAGCTTTGCGACCTGGTTATCATGCTCCAAGCCGGAAAGCTTTGGCTGGACCATTACTTGATGAAGTTACAGCAGAAGTTGAGCAAATTGCAAAATCCAATCTAAGTGGAAAAGCTGTAGCTCTGATTGAAGATGGGTGGAGCAACATCCATAACGATCCTGTCATATGTACATCTGTCCATTCTGAAGGTAAATCCTATTTTCTTCAAGCTGTTGAATGTGGGGCTGTAACAAAAAATGCCGATTTCCACAAGCAAATAGTGCAGAATGCAATAGAAATTGCCAAAGATAAATATTCTTGTGAAGTGAAAGCAATTGTCACTGACAACGCCAATGTGATGGAGAAAGCTAGGCAGCTTTTGCTTACAGAAACTGATCAAGATTTAATAGCATATGGTTGCTCTTCTCACTGGTTGAATTTACTGGGACAAGACATAACACCTCGTGATATTCTCAAACAGGCTGTTAAAATACAGAAATATTTCAGAAATCACCACCTTCCAGCTGCATGGCTAAAAGAATATAAAGATTCAGTAAAACCCCAGCTGCCAACTGAGACCCGTTGGAATAATCAACTAACTTGCCTTGAAACTTTTTTGTGCAATAGGTCAATATACCAAAAAATTTTGGAAGAACATGAGGAGGCAATTGATAGTGGAATTTCTCAACTAATTAATGATTTCAATTATACAAATAATGCAAAGACCTTTTACTTCAGTTAAAGCCTATAGGTAATGCTTTAGACATTCTCCAACGTGATACAGCCACACTTGCTGATGCTTGCCATGTTTGGCTCGACCTTTTGCAAGAAAATTCCCTTAAACCCCACATTGAAAAAGTGCGTAATCGAATGGATCAAATCATGAAACCATACCACTTTTTGGCTTATATTTTGCATCCCAACCATAAGGGATTAGGGTTAACTGATGCACAAGTTGATTTAGCTCGCACGTGGGCTACAGAGAGAATTGACGGATGTTTACCTGTGTTGATAGCTTACGAAGCTGAAGAATATACCCTTTCCCTCCTTCTTATTTCAGTGCTACAGGGAGGACAGTTAATCCAATTACTTGGTGGAAAGGTGTCAGCAGATGCAATAGCTTTTCAGTGGAACCTGCCTCCAAACTTGCTCAGCTAGCAATGCTTCTGCTATCAAGCCCTGCTAGCTCAGCATCAATTGAAAGAGTATTCTCTAACTTTGGCTTCATACACTCTAAACTCAGAAATCGTTTGGGTGTAAATCAATGTTCTAAATTGGTAATGTGCTACAGGATGCTGCAGGGTAAAATGGATCCAGATTATTAACTGTCATTTTTTTTTTGTTTGAACATTCTAAAAACAAAAATGTTTTATTGCAATTAAATTAATTTAATTTTTTTGTAATCATTAAATTACAGTAATTAATGTTAAATAAAAAATTATTATTAAGACTTATTTAATGTTTTTCTCTTGTTTTTAAAATGTTTTAAAGCGCATTACATGTTTTTGACGGTTTAAACCAGTTTTTGACGGTTTAAACCAGTTTTTGACGCTTGTCATGTCAAAAACCAGTTTCTGACGTCAGAAACCCAACAATGACTCAATGAAACTCTTTTCGGGCACTTGCTGTGCGACTTTCATCGATGGTGTGTCGCGTTTTCACCAGCTGCTGGAAGGCTGTTAAATATCCTATTTAATATTTTTTTTTACCATATGTTAAGTTATTTATATATTCAATTGAGTTTTTTATATGTTTAATAAAATAAAGATTGGTTCAGTGAAAAATGTCATATGTTTAGAAAATCACAGTTTAAACTTCATTTCTACATATTCAACATTTATTTTTATAAAGGTGTATCAAACAGACATGTTGTTCCTAGAGGTAGGTAAAAAGTTCACGCGTTCTTGAAAACTAATTGATCCATGGAATTAATTTCTTTTGATTTATATGATCTAAAATGTGTATATTTACTGCATTTTTTTTAAATTTATATCTCTCTTTTATGTAAAATGCAATATGTTACACATATCGTAAAAACTGCTTCATTTTACTTGTCGAAATGTTCTATGTAGTTTTAAAATCCAGAACTGACATTTGGCCATATTCCACAGTCAATAACTTCTGGAATTATTATAAATCAATTGAATGTTATAAAATATTGCCTCTGTGATTTTTATTCTGTATTATTTCAGAAACGGATATGTGTACTGAAAAAGTAAATTTCACTCATTGCTTTGTGAAGTGCAGCCCAGCTTGTCAGTAAGTTTTATCCTTTTAAGATTTTTTACAAAAAAAGTGATATTGAAAATTTTTAAGTAAATTAATTTTTACTTAAAAACTAGGTTTACTTAAACTGTAGGTGCTTGGTACATTGGATCATTCTCTTGTAATCTTAAAAATCTTAAATTACTACTATGTAGAAAGGTAGAAGCAGTGACAAACGGGGCGGATGTAAATAGTGTCACCCTCACTTACAAGGGTGTCACTCACCCCCGCCTCATCCGTCAAATTTTTTCAATTCTATGTTATTACAACAAATGACCCTCATTTACCTTTTGTCCTCCTGCATATAAAAAACAGGGAGCGACTCATCACTTAAACCTTAATCCGCATAAGTCAATGCGGTGTCTATATGTAAAAGATATGTTTTTCTTTCAAAGTTTGCTTTCGTTGACATTTGTTGGATATGTTGGTTTTTGTTCGGTGGTGCATATCTTATAAAGAAAAATTTCGCATTCTCAAAGAAAATAAAATTAACTCTGTTGCGTCGTGGGCTAGAATTTTCATTTTATTTTAAAATTCTTTTCCAAAATCGTATAAAATTATGTATATATAGATAGATTTGCAAAAAAAAGGGTATCACCCTTTAGACAGAGGCTGATACTCGTGGCGGACCGCCCTCTCCGCCCCCGCTTGTTACGCCACTGGATAGAAGACCAACGAATATAAATGCACAAATAATGTATCAAAAGGTAGCAAACAGCTGTTTCGAATCTGCTATCGAGATTATTCATTAGAACAAAACTCAGCAAACTAGAAAAAGCAAAACTGAGCAGTTTTGCTCAGTACTCTTATGTGCTGTCTTTCAGTGCTGTTTGTCTTCTTATACTAAAATACATGAATGCAAAATTTATTATGCACGATTGTATCTGTGCGCAACGCATACGTCATTTTGCGAATGGCAACACTTTCACCTGCAATTTCGGTTTTACAATTTTCGCTACTGCAAATTTTACATTTATAAACATCCCACATTTAAAATTTTTACACCGTCGTATAGACAAAAAAATATACTTTTAAATGCAATTTGTTTGAACGCTGTATCTCATTTTATTTTTGAGATATTATTTTTTTTATAGTTTTTAGTAGCAATTTTGTCATTGTTGCAACAGACCCACTCCATTTTCTCTTAAAATTTAAAAGAAAAAAAAAATAGAACGTGAAATGCGCAACACTTTCCCATGCAATTTCGGTTTTGCAATTTTCGGTACTACAAATTTTACACTTCTAAATACCATACATTTTTAATTTTTACACCGTCGTTTAAAGAAAAAAAATATACTTTTAAATGCAATTTGTTTCAAAGCTCTATCTCAATTTATTTTTGAGATATAAATTTTTTTTTTAATTTTTAATAGCAATTATGTAGTTGTGGCAACAAAATCACTCCATTTTCTCTTAAAATTAAAAAATAAATACATAAATAAAATGCGTTATACTATTTCAAAAGTATCGTTTGTTATATAATCCGGTGAATTTCTGTTTTATTTTATTTAATAATTTGGATAATTGGGTTTTATAGTATTTTGTTAATTTTAGCATAAAATAATATGTGTTTAAGAGTTAGACTGAACGATTTATGATGTATTTTTTACTGTAATTAATTATGTAGATTTATTATAAATCAATGAAAGCGTTCTTTCTTAAAGATTTTCTTTCGTCGAGTTCGACGGGTTACTCCTCGTATATATTAAATTCAGTAATGCAGTTATAATAAGACTCTAACTTAAACTGGAAGTCATCAACATGACAACCATTACCTATCACTAAACATCATCGAGTTAATTACGCGCGATAAAACTTAATAGAATAATCATAATGACACTATTAAAATCATTACTTGTCATGGCATATCATTGAGTCAATTGCGTATGTTGGGATTTGATAAGGTGAAGAAAACTGTTATAAATATTTTTTTATCATTTGATTCTATTTTCATAAAATTTTAAATGCTCTGCAATGGTTATATACATTAATTTTCAAACTATTCGGTTTGTTAGTTTTTGCGCTATTATATGCAGACAGACAGACAGACCAGAAGAAGACTATACGTGCTAGCTATTATATAATTACGAATGCATTTAAAAATTACTTAACTGAATACATTGATTTTAAGATTTGCAATGTTTATGTCTAAGAGATAAAAAATATATACGTGTTTCTTTTTTTAATTTTAAAATATAAGCATATTTTAAACTTATAACAAAACATGCGTAAGAATGCAATGTATATGTATATTAATTTAGTTTGAATAAATAAAAATAGTACAAATGATGCTTTCTCTGATATTTCAGCTCTAGAGATTTCGAGATTTCAGTGCAAGAAGAAGATTCCTTAATAGTAACATATATTTTATTCCTTTATTTTTCTTTTTCCGTTTCTTTTTAGTATTATATATATATATATGTGTGTGTATTATGCTGTCCCACTTTAACCTTTTTAATGGTAAAACAGCATAACAGTATGGACTTGAAGTTAATTTTACTATGTAATTACCCAACACTCTTTTCAATTTCTTAGCCAGTAGTAATAAAATTACTTTTAATGTAAGTATTTGATTTATTATACAATTTTTTTTATCATATGACTCGATTTATTTTAATAATTTTCCTTTTAAGAGAAGGCCGGTGTCATACTTTGTTGACTTTTTAAAAGAAAATAATTGTTGAAAAAAAAATTCTACTAAAGATATGATGGTAAAACTTGGCAATTACAAATTTAAATCTTTCTTTTAAATTAGAGAAAAATCGATGTCTTATTTAGAAAAACAGGAGTGGTCGTGTAATTAGCTGAATACAGAGTGCAGATTAATGAAGACAGGAAGTTATGGAAATTCTTGCTAGCTTAAATTCTAGGACACATTTCTTAATTTATAAATATTTGCTCAAAAATAGGTCAAAGAGGAATTAAAATTTACAGTTTTTTGATCGAATTGGAGTAATTAAATGTCCCTTTTTAATTGTCTTTGAATTATTGCTGATTTACTGGGAGTTTTTATATAAAACCCTAAAAATTCCTTAAATAAATAAAATAAGTAAGTAGAACGTAACTTTATTAAAGTAATTAATAAGTGAAAAATTAACTTTCATAAATAGCAGCAAAACTGCCTACATATTAAGCGTATAAAGTCATTGCTCGAATGTGGTGTAGTTTGACACAGCTGCGCCATCTGATGGCTGGGTCAATAATGCAAATATGATTTTAGTATGACGTCATATATGCACAGATATCTCCCTCTGCGCATCTCTTGTGCATTTTTTTTTTTTTTTTTTTTTTTTTACTCACTCATGGAAGATAAATCTTGTTTACCAGATTTATTGCAAAATATTTTTGTTACAGTTTGTTTTGATAGAATAATCCACATTAAAAAATAAAATAAAATAAAATAAAGTCACAATGGGGAGAAAAAACACTAATGTTGTGAAAACACTATTGCCTTTTGCCCTGAAACTAAAAGGATGATACGACGTTTTTGGAAAGACGCATATTTTTATCGGAAAAAAAAAACCCTTAACAAAAATATTTTGCAATAAATCTATTAAACAAGATTCATCATCTGTGAGTAAATAAGAATTTGAAATTTGTGATTGAATTTTTAAAATTTCTAAAAAACTTTGTTAAAAAAATCTAATCTGATGATTTTAAGAAAATTAAAAATATTTAAACAAATAAATGAACGATACTTACTCATTTAAAAGAACAAAATTTATTGCAAGCATTTTTTATTAAAGTGATTCCGAATATAAAATGAAATGAGTTTTTATACTAAGAGAATGAAGTACTTGTAAATTAAAAAACATCATTGCAATACGATCAAGAAAATAATAGAATCTTATCATCTGTGCTCCATAAACGAAAAAAAGCACCTGAAATTGATTTTTTATTTATTATTAAATTCTACATATATTCTAAATATTCATAAATAGTCTATTCTCATCCAGAATACAGCCGTGTATATTATTTTGTATAATTTTAGCACACCAAGAATTCAATACAAAAATGAGATTACAAAGTTCTATTTTTACATATTAATTTCTTACTCATTTTTGAGCATCATTTTTATTACATAAAAAAAATGTAATTTAACAAATTACAAAGATTTTTGAAAAATGATGTTTTCAAAGACTAAAATTTTAGACTTATAAATAAATTTTGCATTGAATAATAATAATAATAATAATAATAATAACGATCATTGTTTTTATGATGATTAAAATGTGGCTTATATATTAATAGAGTCATATAATTACGTATACCATGGATTAAACATTAATATTCATGCACCAATCGTAAAAGAAAAAAAGTTAATAGAATTTCAGTTTTACAATTTTCGGTATTGCGAATTTTTAAACTGCACATTTTATGTTTTTACACCTCCCTACAGGGGAAAAATGTGCTTTCAAATGCAATTTCTTTGGGAGCTGTATGTCTCTCCCTCTTCTTCTTCTTCTTCTTCTTTTTTTTTAGTTATTAATCTTTTGTAGTTTTTAATATTTTTTTTTTGTTATCGTAGCAACAGAAGTATTCCATTTTTGAGTATTAAACATGTACCAATCAGGAAACGAACACAATCCGGATGTTACAAGATTTCAGACATGCGTTAGATATCTCTTTTCTCAACCGATAGAAACAATCATTTTACAAATGGTTAAAAGAAAAAAATACTTAAAATCGAACGCATTTAGATCAGCAATAACACTGATAAACAAAGTTTCTGTTTCTAACTAAGTATGTGGTGACTTTTATATTTTAGGTGGTGCTGTGAAAGAATATGCCATTAAAAAGTTTCCATCACCCACAGATTTTTAAAAAATTCAAAATCCTGAAAATCTCAATTTTGTAGTATTTATTCAACACATACACCTTATGAGATTTATCATTTGGTATTTTGGTAATGATAAACTTTTAAATAAACATTTATAAAGCTTAAAATTAATATTCAAAACACTGAAAGTATGCACTGTTTATAAAGTTTCAGAAAAATATAGATTTTTTGTAAAAAAGAAATGATATTAATAAGAAATTTCATAGTTTATATAGCGGTAAATGTCTTATCTGTGGGTGCTCTCTTATAGGTCATTGTTCGAGTTATATTGACAATTTAAAGCAGACATTAAACCACTTATATCATTACAACAGCATAAATCATCTTTTCTTGAAAAAAAAAATGTCGAATATTTCTTATGATCTCGATAAATAGATATCTCTGTATTGTTTTTCAGGAGATTCCAACCTTGCAATCTTGATCAAGTAATTCTGAGTTTTTCTTTGATAAATTTAAGTCTCTCACAAAATCATTTAATTCTTTTTGAGTAATTTTGTGGGGTTCTTCATTTATGCCAGGAGAATAGTTCATATCAGATGTAGAGGAAGTTTCAGTTTCATCGATTTCCATTTCGACTGCTGCATCATCATATGTAAAATTCTCAGGAGGTTTCGGTATTTGTAAATCATCATTATGTAATGCTGGTCACATTGCTGAATTTAAGTTCATGTACTTAATTTTATGTTTACTTCTTGCAAAGAATCCTTTAATTTTTGTAATACATTAGTAGCAGTCAGTTATTTGATCCTTCGGCATGTGCCATATCATGGGTATAGCAAAGGACATACACTTTTTTGTACCTTTCATCCACGTCCTGAGGTTTGTAGCAGATTGTGTATAACAAGAACGAGGTGCCCATTTCTTATCTCGTTCACCTACTTTATAACCAAAGTACATATCATAGGCGCATCGATGCTTTTTCAAAGTTAGCTCCCCGCACACACAGCAAAAAGAATCGGGTTCATTAACGCATCCTCTAGACATGTTTTACATATTGTAGAGGAAAATACGATAATTATAATCAAAATTTAATTAAAAAGTCTTATAGAACAAAGAAATGGTAGTATATTTGCCCCAAAAGATAAGTTTCCACTGTCAGGGATTTGCGTTAAAGTCAAATACTGTGGGGGTGGCTAGAGCTGTCTGTTCAAGGTCGCTAATATAAAATTTATTAGAGTGACATTTGTTTCTACTCTCTTGCTGTATCTTCTATCGTTGTAATAAGAAAAAGGAATGTTTGTGTGAATCAAATACATGAAAGAGAATAATATAATATAATTATAGAGCCTATACAATGCCTAAATACTCCAAAACGTATTAACAAAATTTCTCAAAATTGGAGGGTGATAGAAAATTTTTACAAACATATTCTTTTTCAGCAGCTTGAAATCTATAAGAAACACTCAACGTATATAGAGAAATCGAAAATTCGTTAAAATTTGTTTATCAGTGTAATCTGATAATATGTATTGAATAATATTTTATTTTTTGATATAAATTAAAATAAAAATACATAGTTAACTTGTTTTACTCTTTCGGAAAGGACAGAGATAAGTTCTTCCAGAAAAAAAAAAAATTCTTACAATTTCGAAAACTATAGCTATTCGATGGGCAATACTTTTCCATTTTAACAAATAATATTAGTTCTGAAAAAGAACTGTTTTTATATAAATAATAATTAACTACAATAAATAAATTAATAAATCACGAATAAAAACTAATAGACTATTCTATACTTCAGAATATAAATTCTACAAACAAATGAAAACACCACGTTTGAGCTTGTGCAGTTATTTCATAGATGTGCAATTTATACACAGTCCAGTCACAGTAATGTGATCAACTGTCAAAAGCCAGAATAACCACCTTTTGCAATGCGAATTGCCGCAAGACGTGCAGGAAGAGAGTCAGTTAAGTTTTTGGAAGTATTTATTGGGATGTTGAACTATGCCGACTTTAGTGTCGTGGCCAGGTTATACAATAAAGCTGTTATCAGATTCACGAACTTTAGGAGCGACGAACTGTTCAGTCGATTTTAACCCCAACTTTTTCCCGTTCAAAGAGAGAAAAAGTGTACAATTGTCTTTGAAAAAGTTGGAGGAAAAGCAGGAAAACCAGTCCTATTAGTACCAGCCGTTAATATTTATCGCCTATTCGTACCAATCGCTTATATTTGATTCGTTGAAATGTTCGATGTTGGATGAAAAATCTCGGCTAGTCCATATTTTTTTGGAACTGTGGAAAAAAGTCGGGGGACATTGCTGTTTGCTATCACACTGGGTGTTGGTAGAATATTTCGCGAAAAGTTGGAGGAAATCCAGTGTTGGCTCAAAACTCGCTCCTAATGTTGGAGAATCTTATAGCAGCTAAGCATCCATGGAACGAACACCCCGATCGAGGTGGTCCAACAGATTCTGGATTGCGTTTAAATCCGGGATGTTTGCCGGCCAGAGTAGTACGGTAAACTCATCCTGGTGCTCTTCGGACCACGCAAGTGCTCTCTAAAAACATCAGCCACGAAATAACTCAAGTTGACGAGCCGAAATCTATTCATTTCACGACTTGAAAGTAAGCTTCTCGTAAAGGGTAGAAACAACACGACTGAACGAGTTGATTTTAAGCAATTTAAATCAAGATGAGTAATTTAAATAAGTAATTTAAATCAAGTTGAGTAAAACGTTTAAAAAAAACTCATTCACGATTCAGTAAATTACAGTTCTTTCCCGAGAAGCCAAATCCATTCTTTCATTTTAATAATGTACACTGTTGAGTTGTATGTCGTATTGTCTTGCTGATAGATATCATCATTTTGAAGGAAAAAAAATGCATCCAAAGGTGATGGTCCGCAAGGACAGATTTTTTCAACCTTTGTCGCCGATAAATAGCAGTCAGTATAGTTGCACTAACCAGCGTCTGCTGCAGCGGCCCATACGGAGCAACATTCGCTGAACCGTCGTTGAAGAGATAGTGTTAATAGCCTCTTGGTTCATCCGTGCGATCATCGTTAAACGTTTGTCCATCTATTAGCCCGAATGCATCACAGCAGCCGTCGTTCACCTCTGATATTTATCGCTCGTGGTACACTGCATTTGTCACGTAAGCTGATTTTCGGTAGTGCCATTTTTGCTATGCATGGTATCCTTTTACCACGGCGGCACGTGAACAATTTACAAAATTAGCTGTTTCAGAAATGCTTTCACCCTTGACCCGAAAGCCAGTTATTATGTGTTTTTAGACGTTGGATAAATCGCTTCATTTTTGAACTACGCAAATGACTGCAATATTTTCAGATTCCCTCAGACACCCTTTATATACACTCTACTGCAATGTGCTGCCACTTGTCTTCTGTGATTAATTATTTCATGTTGACGTCGAAAGTAGTCGGTGGTCACATTAATATGACTAGACTGTGTAGATTATCATAGAACTCCTACAATAGAGGCTGACGCAAATCCATTTTGTTTCGGAATATTGGTACCCAGTTCAGCATGAATCTACCGCACCAGAGAGTAACCCTCGAAAGTTCCGAAGGTTCCGGCCGGAGCTGGGGTTGCCAAATGGTGGAAATAGCTTGATTTTTCGACTGGCTACTAATTCGGGTGCCAAATCCGAGAGAATGCGTCAGCTCCTATTATAGAAGTCTTAGATTATCCATAAGGAACAAAACAGTTTGGCATATCTCTGTAGATCTACCTCGTCCGCTACGTGGAGTGCGACCTTGATCGATGTGATCTCGCTTTTAATCTTGCGGTTACCTCTCCTATCTAAGATAGGATGCTTACTTTATATCCTGCTTTGAACGACAGTTAAACTATGACTTTCAATCACTCACCGGGAATATTAATTTGTTTTTAGGAAAGCCGAGAAATAATATCTTGCATTTTAAAATAACATATGTATAAATTTATGAGACAACCGGAAATGTAATTCAAAAATATACATCCGATAAACAGATTAAATGCTCCAGTGTATGCAGAATATGCAGCATTGCAGCAGAATATGGTGCATTATAGAACGGACGGATATTTATCGATAAAAAAGATAGCTGTAAGCGAAGTACATTTTACTTTGATATAACAAAAACAAATTATATATACTCATTGTGTCTCCCATCGGAACAAATCCGCCGATTTTATCATATTGCATATACACTATATTGACATTGATTATGGGACACTTGCGATTTTAGACATTTTACTAAATGTCTACAAAAATACATGAGGAATCATCTCGAAACTCTTGATAAGTGTATAAATATAATAGTATACATTTTACATCTCCGTGAAGATTTTTTACCGAAACGCCATAGGGGACCGTCAACAAATTAAAAAAGAATGAATATCTTTTGAATAACCCTGTCAAAACTAATGTAGCAAAAGCGCTCAAACTCTAGATTATGATTGAATGTCTTATTGTAATACACTGTGTTCATTTTTATGCAAATAGCATGCACACTCGCAGAGTAATTAAGGTTTTTATAAAAACTTTCCCAAATTTTTCCAAGTTTTTTCATTATAATTTTCAGAGTTCTTAATATAAAACAATATTTTTTTCAGAAAATATGATAAACAACATCGCACACAGTACCCTGTAATCAGAATTAAAAAATAATAAAAATTGTACGAAAAATGAGTAGGTTTACTAAATAATTTTTTACTGGGCATGCGTCAAAGATATCAAAATTTCATTTGCATATTATGTTAGCTAAATGTATAGAGCAACTTTTGTAAAAGTCTCAAAATCATAGCTTGAAAATTCTGAAAGTAATCGTCTATAGAAAAAGGACAAAATCCGTTGTTTCCAAAATGAAGCAAAAAAATGAGGGATTTTATCCAAATGCAGTAGTACATCCCATATTGTGTATTCTATATTGACACTAATCAATGAATATATGGATACAACCCCTCTTGTTTTTGCTTCATTTTGAGAATAATGGATTTTCGACTTATTCAATTGATGATTATTGTCAGAATTTTCAAGTAATGATTTTGTGACTTTCACAAAAGTTGCTCTATACATTTAGCTAACATAATATGCGAATGAAATTTTGATATCGTTGACGCATGCGCAGTAAAAAATTATTTAGTAAACCAACTCATTTTTTATACAATTTTCATTATTTTTTAATTCTGATTACAGGGTACTGTGTGCAATGTTGTTTGTCATATTTTCTAAAAAAATAATATTTTATATTAAGAACTCTGAAAATTATAAGGAAAAAACTTGGAAAAATTTGGGATCATTTTTATAAAAACCTTAATTACTCTGCGAGTATGCATGCTATTTGCATAAAAATGGACAAGGCTTATTACAATAAGGCATTCAATCACATTCTAGAGTTTGAGCGCTTTTGCTACATTAGTTTTGACAGGGTTATTCAAAAGATATTCATTCTTTTTTAATTTGTTGACGATCCCCTTTGGAGTTTCGGGAAAAAATCTTCACGGAGATGTATGACTTATACTATTATATTTATACACTAAGAGTTTCGAGATGATTCCTTATGTATTTTTCTAGATATTTAGTAAAATGTCTAAAATCGCAAGTGTCCCATAATCAATGGCAATATAATGTATATTAAATATATTAAGCTGATAATAAGAATATTAATATTTAATTTTTTTTTTTTTTTTTAGGGAATGCATGAAAATACTTCTCAGACTTATAATTGGTAAGTTTTCGCCAAGAGTACGTGAAAGTTGCCTTAAAATATTTCGTTTCATATTTAAAATATCTCGCAGTAGAGAAAAAATGTCACTTGGAATCACAAAATACACAATATGAACTTTAAAAAACTCACTATTTTATTTAAAAGCAAAAAATTTAACAATAATGCTGATGTTACAAGTTAAATAGTATATGTATATATATTATTTAAACATTTTTAATACTTTTGATGTGTCCAATTAGTAAATAAAAATATTCTTTGACAATGGTCGTGGGAATTACAAACAGACTGTTAGTAAAAAAAAAAAATAAAAAAATATTTTCATTAAAAAATGAAATTTAACAAATTACAACGACTGTTTGGAAAATAATATTTTCAAAGACTATATTTTAGACTTATAAATGATCTCTATATTTAAAAAAAACCAATAACATCATTTTTATTATGCTCACCGTGTAGCTTACGATATAACAGACTCATATTATTATGCCTGGACATTTAAAGTCACGTTAATATTTCTGGGCCAGTTATTAACAAATATTAAATGAAATTTCAGTTTAACAATTTCCGGTAATGTAAATTTTTAGATTTCTAAACATGGCACATTTTTAATTTTTATACTGTCATATACAGAAAAAAAAAATACTTTTAAATGCAGCTTGTTTGAAACTTATATCTAAATTTGTCATTGAGTTATTAATTTTTTTGTAGTTTTTAATATTTTTTTTTTGTCATCGTGACAACAGAAGTATTTCATTTCTAGGCATTAAACATAAGACCAATCATGAAACGAATAAAAAGAAATAAGTTGCGGAATTCAACCAATAAAAACATTCAGATATACTTCAGATTTCCCAATTCTCTACAAGAGGACAAAACTATTTTCCAAATTGTAATAAAATGTATAATTTTTACTTGTTACTTATAACCTTTTAAGTAAAACCGTGAGCTTCTTAAAGTTCGTATTGTGTATTTTGTGATTAAATCAAAGTGTAATATTGCATTTCGTCTTATGATTTTATTTATCATATAGAATTTTTAAGTTTATTTGAAAACCGTACCATTTTTGCGCTCTAAAGGAGAAAGTATTGTAATTGAAATATTTTTTTTTTTTCAACTTCTGATTTGTGTCGGATTTGCACGTTTTAAGGGTCAGAGATCCCGAAAAACATGCTTATTCAAAATGTCTGCTTTTATTTCCGTGTGCTCATATTTTTATTATATTTTATTGAAACGCACACTAAAGAATAATCCATTTACAGTGTTGCAAGAACATCATAAGAAACAAGACAACAGAAAAAATATAAAACACAAATATTTACAATCACATTGATATAAAACACAGACAAAAACATAAATTAAGAGATTAAAAGTTCAGAAGATTTATCTTTGAAGACAGTAAAAAACATATTAAAAATACCAAGATGCACAGAGAGTTCATTAAATATTTTGTAAAATTTATACAAAGAGATATTACTAATATAATTATATTTAAGAAATGGTAATGTAAAAAAATTGAATAGACTTGAGGGATTTATTTGGCACATTGAATTTAAGGGTGTATTTCGATTCAAACTGCTTATTTTCCGATTTATTTTTGAATTCACTTTTGCTCTTATATGCACCAAACTGGCAAATTGTCTTATTTAGAAAGTACACAAGGTGCCGTAACTGTCGATTCTTTGATAAATGCAGAAAATCTTGAAAAAAAAGCAATCAAAAACGGCATTTTAAACAGATTTTTCCGAAGCGGGAGATTTGAGAACGAAATAAAGTGTCATACTGAGAAGATAATTGTTCTTAAATCAAATTCTAATAAAAGGAGCGTAAAATGACATCACACGGCACCTTGTACGTCTCTTCAAAAATCCCCTCACCAAGTTTCATGTTTCTACTTTTAAAAACGTGTCTGAAATTGTATCGGAAAATTTCGAGCTGTTATAAGTGGAAAAGCGTTTTTTCGAATAAACCCTTAATAGAATTAAGAATATCACTACAATCAATGTATTTATGTCCGCTTTCTACTATCGAAAAGTGTATGAAGTTATACATAGAATGGAACCAAATTTCATATAAATGTTTTTGGCTATGGCAAGTTGGTCGTTTTTGAATTTGGAAATGTTCCACCTAAAGGGGGTGGTGCTATAGCGATTTTTGTGTTGTTTTCATTTTTGTGTCATCGGAAAGTGTATGAAGATACGCATTGAATTTAACAAAATTTCGAATATATGTTTTAGATGGCAAGCAAATCTCAATGAATTTGTAAATTTTCTGTTCTTAGAAGGCACTGTTACAGCGATTTTTATGTAAGTTTGTCGATTTTCCGCAGTACATTGACGGCTGGCGCAGCAAAAAGAACTTCGTATCCTGCTAAGCCGGAGCGGTTCGCTAGCGGCGAAGTACAACCGAATAAAGAAAAATATTAGTTTTAATAAATATTATGACTGAGATTAACTCGTTTTTATTGAGATTAGTAAATGGAAGCAGAAACTGAAGATGAAATTCAAAGTTGCTGTAGCATTGAAACAATAACAGGATTAAAGAATTAAGGAAGAATTGAATAAGGAAGAATTAAAATGTGTAACAATTTTTTGAAATATCAATATGTATAAGAAAGAAGAAAGTTTTGGGATTTGCACATCTGACTAGTTATACTATAATACAGAATATTTGAATTCTTTTGTACATCATTATTTCAAAATTTATGGATTTAACTAAAACATCAATGAGCATAAAATATGAGTAAACACATTCCTAGAATGAAAAAAACTCAGAGAGACTGGTTTTCCAAACGGATTCGATTTATTGACATCACGTGTTACACAAAACTGCTTTCAAAGTACACTTTCTGAAAATGTGACTGCTAAACATTATCAGCCTATTTTGATTAGACAGAATAAGGTAAAGTTAAAATTATTTACAACTTTAGAACACCAGAATATTCGAATTTCAAGCATACCGGTTTCGGTAGCATATAGCATACCTTCCTCAGTGCTAAAGATAGTGGAGATTTGCTCATATATATATAGGGAGGATGGGGATTCAAGTGATAAGTTTCTTGAGCAATAGGAAAACAGAGGATCCTAGGCAACAGCCAATACGAAAACAGAGGATACTAGGCAACAGCCAATAGGAAAACAGTGAACAGCTAATAGGAAAATTAGGTGGAAAATAGAAAAGATATTGCTAGAATAGCATTAAAAGATTAAGAAAAATTAGTTTTAATGTAATATTTCCAACAGTCTGATAATGGTGGAATAGCAAAATCACAATTAACAAGATTAGCAAGATTTTTATGGATATGGAAAGCTTCAAGGAAGTTAAGTTCTTGTATAGAAGTAGGTTTAGTTAGTATCTTAACCGAATTGAAGTCAAAAGCATGACTCGTCTCCCAGCAATGTTTTGCGATTGAGGATTTCTTGATTTCTTGTTTTTCAATATATTGCTTATGTTCTTTAATACGAAATTTTAGACTGCGTTTGGTTTGACCAATGTAAGAAAGACCACACTGACAATTAATATTGTAAATGCCCCATGAATTTGATAATTCAACAGGATCTTTAAGGCTGGAAAGGGTGAGTTTATTAGTAGGAGTAAAAATTATTTTGAAATCGAACCGACTAAGAATTTTAGCAATGGAAAAACTTGATTTTGGAAAGACAGGTAAGACAATGCTAATATTGGAACGAGTGGAAGACTGAGATGAGTTTGAGGAGTGAGAGTTTTGCAATTTAGAAAGGGCAGTATCAATAATAGAAGGGTTGTAACCTCTATCAAATGCAATTGCTTTAATGTAACATTACATGATTATGATTATGATTACTATGATTAAAATATTCGAATGATACATTCGGGCATGTTGTTTTTCAAAAATTACTTTTTACTTTTCCAAGTTTACTTTTTCTCAAGATCCGTTTTTGGAAGTAGTAGGTCTCATAAATGAAACGTCGTGTAAACTTCTTCCAAAATTTAATTGTATTGATGTTAATTTGTTTAAATATATGTTTACATAAAAAATACCTATTTTAATTTAAATTTGTATTTATTTGTGCATTATTCAAACTTATTCGAATTTTCGTTTATAACTATTTTAGGAACAGAAGTGTTGCTCTACTCTTTCTGTTCAAAAAAACTCAAATCAACAGCTTTCGTTACAGAGCTAAATATGAGGTATGAAAAATTTTATAAGCTTCACCAAAACGTATTGTAAGTGCCATTGTTTTTCTTTTATCTTTTAAATCTTAATTTGTCTATCTTTTCGGTACTTTTATTTTATAACGACCTCCACAATTACGATTATGCTAAGTTGAAGACAATTCATCGTGCGGTCAAAGTCCTCCCTGTTACCAGTGAATTATACCTCTGGAAAAGCCTAGTCTTGTGAAGGTCTCGTCACTTGATAAAGGCTCTAAATTACGAGACCAATACGCGCATGGAAGTGTGCATACAGCGAGAATTTTAATAAGTAAATCCGCTTTAAGTAACCGGCCAATATATAACCAAAACAAGGTAAACAATGCTGGCATTAAGACGACATAAGCGGCTCTCAGTAAGACCGTTTCGTAGCGGCGGGCAATCAGGCGATTTAAGCCCTTATTCAAGTACTCAAACACGTAAAAACTGGGTTTTGTGTAGCCCTGTATATCAACTATAGCTTTTATACACACCTCATAATATGCATAAATTTAGAGAAAAAAAAAGTGCATATAATAATTAAAAAGGCATTTCATCAGCCATCATCGATAATATATAGTACTTCGGATAGAATATACTATTTGAAATCTTTTGAGTGTCTTTGTAAATGTTATGCATTTCGTATTATGCGTAAAATAAGCTATGTCAATCTTCAGCGACGTATATCCATTTTATTATGCATGAAATAGTTTAAAATAATTAAAATACGTCGCAACCAATTCCCCATTTCATCATCATGTAATGGAATTCTTTTGTGTGGTTCTGTAAATGAATAAGTATTTTTTTCCATATTTTGCAAAATTCATATTTTAGTGCACATATTATCATATTAAATGCATATAATTTTGAATATGTTTGACAGGGTGTAACTTCTTAAAAATTCATTCGGAGCGATTTTTTTTCCATAGGCCATAAGGTAACGGAATACTTCTCACAGTGTTTGTAACGAGTTAGAAACTTAATTTGAAATAGAGTTTGTGATAAGATAAATGCCAATAACTTTCAAAAGTTTCAGGACTGTCCGAGTATATTTACGAAAGTTAGACTGAGGCCAGACAAACCGAAATCATAAACACTTTTCAACTTTATTAGAAAGTGTTAAAAAGGCATTCTTTTATCTTTAAAAACTTCAGACATCAATCGATTTTTACACTTTTTTTTAAGTTGCAATTTTGTTTTTGTCTGGCAGTCATTGTGACTAGTTTTTTACCCATTTCCTGTTGGCATAGAGCTTTGAAATTTGAAATATATATGCATTGTTGAGGGTAATACATAAATTGGATATTGATTTTTTAAAATTCGATCTCGAAGGGCACAGAGGACGAGGAGGGGATGCGAATAAAAATATATATATATATATACATCCCGATTTCATAAACTAATCGAAAGAAAATCTTGAAAATATGCATGCCTATAGTATAAGTAAAATTAGTAAACATATTTTTAAGAATTTTTCAAAATTCAATTTTAAGAGGGAAAAGGCTAGACTTTCCCCAAGCCCCCTCTGTTTTCGCAAGTCATCGCTAAAACAAATATTTAAGGTTAAACTAACACTACTAAAGCTAACATTACTTAAGCTTGATGGCTACTCAACTATAGTTTGATTTCCCATGGAGAAATCAGCATCAGCTTCAACAATGGGCATTTATTGAATAATACTAATGGGAGAGTTACCACAATTTTTGTAAATTTGGATGAAAGTATGTATTTTTTTTTATTTTGCATTCATAATTAATAATAAAGATACATTTATAGAAATGTAAAAAAAAATACAGCACGTGATTTTCGGAAAAGTTTCCGAGTAGTTCTTATAGTATACCAAGATAACAACCCTTTTTTCTCTTCCCTGAGTACCGCTTTTTAGGATGCTATCTATTATTAAGTAAACATTTTCGCTTACAATAAACCTTATGTGTTTTACAGTCGAACCCAATACATTAATAAAGTCGAATCCCTCAAATGAGCAATGCTCTGAACCAGAGATTGTGTGGATTTCTGGTCATTGCTTTGTTTAAATTTTTTAAACAGTCATTTGAATGTTATTAATATTGCAACTGAAACTATAATGAATGCTTACAATATAATAAAATATTTAAATAGTAATAAACTAAAATAATAAAAATTTTGGCAACTTTTAAAATGATTAAAATATTAAATACAAAGGTCAAATTAATAATAAATAATGTATGATTAAATATTCATTGTAAAGAGGAAATGTATTTTTCCTAAATTGTTCAATGAAATTTGCCTCATAAAGGTACATTACTCATTCGCATCCAAATCACAAAATAAGAAGTTTTATTCCAAGTTTAGCCAGACTTAATTTCCAAAAAAGCATGAATAATGCATAAAACTATTTGATAAGAAGATTAAGATTAGCAGTTATATCAGCAATATGTGGAATTTTTTCAGAAATAAATTTATTCTACTTTTATAAAAAAAAAAAAACATGAATTCAGTAATATTAACAAAAATTACGAATTAAAATACATATGGAATTTATATAAAATTTAATAAGTAAATTCTTGTCCCTCTATCTCAACTGAAAGTTACATTGTTTACATCTGTAAATTATGTGCGGACTTTAGGATTACAGATTTGAGGGAGTCTACTGTTTTCACTAATATTGACACTAAAATTAATATAATTTTGTTACTCTTTCATCCATAAATTCAATGATGCAGCAGAAACTGTTTACTTGAGAAAGGGTAGTATAGTAAAATCCAACATTTGTAGTTGAGAAAATGGATTAATACCCTTTAAAACATTTCTGGAAATCAGGTTTATAAAAAAGAAGCTTTGTGCTTTATAAATTATTCTTTAAACATCGAAAATATATTCAGTTCTGGAGTTTCGGAAGATAAAAAACACTTTTTGAAATAGGAGATAACTCAGAAGAGGTTGCTGTATATTTTCTTTCGAGATTCTATTCCTTTTTCGCAGATTAAGAAAAAATTGACTTTTTAGGTGGTTTCGTAATCATATAGATACGTAACACCTTTGATCGTCGTCTGTCTGTCCGCTCATTATAGCACAAAAATAGCCAACTGAACGGTTTAAAATTTAATTATAGTCATGGTAGAATTTGTCTAGTCATTTCCCACTTTTTGAAAATCGAATTAAAACTTAAAAATATATTAATAAAAGTTTTCTTCATGCTTTTAATTCCTATCATATGTCATCAATTTAATGATATCTCATGATAGGTCATGATTCTAGGTTGCCGTGGGGATAACGTCCTGATAGAGATGGAGTTCTATTATTTCCGTTTTATTAAATTTGATATATGTAATTGTAATAAATTTTGTATTAATGCATTTTTGCATAAGGGTTAATACCTATTGTATCAAAATCTGAATATTTATAAAGCTAATTGTAATACAAACGCATCTCATTTTCCGCGTTTGACAAACAATTTCCGATTTGTAGTTAATACTGCCAACCAGAGCCAAAACTAAGAGAGGGGGCATAGGGGACATGTGTCCCGGGTGCGAGAATGAAGAGGCACCAAATGAAGATTTTATGGTTCGCTTTTTCTCATATCTATTTTAACGAAGTATTGCTAAAATTATCCTGTGTGAGTTATGCCAAAGCATAGAAGAATTTAAGGATGATATGGCATAAATATCCTGCACAAAGCGAAATTGTTTTCAATTCCTTTTACAAAATTTTAATGAATCAATATCTGACAAAGCAGATTACATAGTTTGTATTACATATTTTAAATTCTGTCGGCTGTTAGAAAATTTGTAAACATCTATTTGTAAATATACTTTGATAAGGAGAAGGGAGGGCGGAGCCAAAATCCATGTTTGTCCCGGTTGCAAAAAAGCCTAGTTTCGGCCCTATTGCCGGCTTTTTATTTAGTTTGGTCTAATATTTATAAATTTTAAAAAATATCAAAAACGTTTGCTAAAAATTATTTTGCTGAAAATGGAACAGTTTGTACATGGTTTGTAGTACAGTAGTGTAATTTTTAAAATGTATATATGATGTCTGTAAATGAATATGTAACACCTAAAATTATATTAATTAATGAATTTCGTTTTTTTTTTTTTTTTCTATTCCAGAGCATCGAGTTCTTCAGTTTTATGGGTGGTTTTATCGGAATCTGGCTGGGTGTGTCCCTCATAGCTCTTTTCGACTTCTTGGAATCTCTGACAGCGTTCGGCGTTTTCTTGTTCGACAGAATGAAACATTCCCGTCAAGTCTCCGAGTTGAAGTCTGCCATTGGATCTCGAATAAGAAGCAATTCGACTTTTTCATCCGACTCAATGCCATGGGCAAAGTCTCCACAGAATCAGAATAACCTCAGGGTCCATCCTGTTCGAAGAATAGTGCGCACTCCCTGACAAAATATTGTCCCGTTCTACTTTATTTCATTTTATTTCATTCTACATTTACTATTGTAAAGAAAGGGTCAACCTACTTTTAACCCCTTCGCGGTGGGAGTCTTTTACGAAATTTTTAATGTTTTGTCACCGTTTTTTAAAAACAGAAATTTGTGCCTTATTAAATCGAGAATTTGATCAGATTAAATAAATCAACTTTTGCAGTATAATTTTACCGGAGAGAATAAACAAGGATTCTGAAGCCTTTTTGTGGCACCTTTACGTGTCGCTTGTCCTCAAGCAGGGGCCTCGCTAAGGGAGGGGGAGCCTCCCCCCCAAACGTTTGAACATGCTGATACAGTTGGTAAATTTAGAAACTTAACTGGCAAATTTATTCAAGCTTTTAATAGAAAACTATAATACACTTTCTATTTCTAATAGATTTGACGAAAGTTACCAATATAATTAGAAATATTATTAAGCTTTTTACAAATAAAAATTATATTATACTTTATAATTGTGATAACTTCGTAAAATTATAATACTAGTTGGCAAACGCTAAAAACTGTTTATGTTTGCTTTTCACAGAGTTGGCAAATACTTAATTTTGACTTGGCAATTTAAGGCTCTCTCCCCGACCAATAAAAAGTCTCCGCGAAGGTCCTGTCTCCAAGGGGTTAACATGCATTTATTAAGCGTGCTATTTAAGGAGCAGACGAATATTTGCACGATATCATACTTTTACGTATACTTTTTTAATTTTATTTAACGTACACTGTGTTTCAAAATTATATGAACACCCAGTTCCTTCAGCATAAAGTAGAAAAAAAAAGTTACAAAAGAAACTTAAGACTTAGGAATGTTAGTAATAACATAAGTATTTATGTTTTGTAACTAACTGTATTTCTATCAAACATTTTTTAATGAAAGAACTACATTAGTTAATTTTGAAGTTCCGCATAATGATATATGAACACTGTTGAAATATAAACTTTAGTAGGTTTTGTTAGCAGACATATTAGATTTTTTATTTTTATTTATTTTATTTTTTATCAAGTCGTCAAGGGTGAAATTTGTAGGGAAAAAAAGTAAAGTTAGTTGATTAACTCGCAACTACTGTGGAACCTGCTAAAGTTACTACATTTGTAAAATGGCCATCTGATTAAAGTGACCGCTTTTGAAAAATTTTACTCGTGCTTAGATAAAATAATATAAGAATTGTCCGGTAATGTGACCATCTGTCTAATGTCTCCACATGTGTAATGTGACAAGTTACTCTGTTATTTTCGATGTTATTTGAACCTGTAAAAATGTGACCAACCATTTTTCTGCATGCTGAAAATTTTCAAACTAAAAAACTAAAGTGCTCATTTTCTAAACTTTTTTTTGATCCATTAAAAAAGCACAGGAATTTATCAGCTATAGAGATTATTTTCTTTATGCATGAATTGACCACTTTGTCCTTTATTGTAATGATATTTGCAGCTTTCTAAGGTGATTTATAATGAAAAGTTTATTACTGCCAGTTATAGAAAACTTATCATTCTGCAATTGTAATCAAAATATAAATTACAGTGTGCCCTATAGTTATGGGTTATTTAAATCCATTACTCTGGAATTTCAACTGTACTCAAAAGGAATAATGTGAATTTTAAGTAAATTATCTTCTGTGCAGTATATTTTTAATCAGTAATTCAGTTATAGTTGTTAATTAATCTGTTCATTACTTAATATAGTGCATTTTTTCTTTTTTATGCTTTGTTTTATTTTTTGAGATGACAAAAGTTTTAATGTGTCATTTTGAAAGACACTCCATAAAGTGATCGCCCCTATACAGTGATTATTTTAGTCGGCCCCAAAGATGGTCATTTTAGACCAGTTCCACCGTATAAGGAATTATTTTATTCAAACTTATTGAATTATTTTATCCAAATTTCAACGATATTCCATAGGCGCTCTGAGATGGGTCAGACCTAACAGTGACCTTTAGTTCGTCATTAATGAGCCTTGATTCTGGGCGATCGTATTGCTCATTTGTGATGTTAAAATAATAGTACGGAATTTAGTGAACCAATCTGATACTGCCTGCTGCTTAGTAGCACTAGTACAAAATATACTATTAATGTTTCGCATGGTTTAGGGTGCCGTAGTACCACGGATGAATTTATGCTTCATAATGATGCGAATATGCGACTGTTCCATTTTCAGCAAAATAATTGGTACTTCTGGGTTATCCTGTCCATCAAAAAATTATCGCCAAACTATAAAATTAAATGCCAATAATGGATGATCGTGAATGTCGCATTCAATGACATTAATGGTATTCACGTGTTTAAAATGTCATTAAGTGATTTTTATTTCGACTTTTTATTAATATTTGTATTAATATTCTATTAATTATTTGCTTTTTCGTTATTTAAAATAAAAATTATGTCAATGTGTATAATTTGGCTATTAGAGTTTGGCGATTTGTATAATTTGGCGAAATTGGTCGACGGGATAAATGTGTAGTACCCAATAATTTTTAGCAAATGTTTTTGATATTTTTTAAAACTTATAAATATTAGACCAAACTAAATAAAAAGTTGGCAATAGGGCCGAAAGTAGCGTTTTTTGCAACCGGGACAAACATGGATTTTGGCTCCTATACCGAATAATTCCTATACATACTTAGTATAGGAATAATAATATTTTAGGACCAATAATATTTTAGTAAAATTCTGCTTTTACAATAAAAGCATAAATTAAGGAATTCAAAGTATCTAAAAAATTCGTTTGTGAATTCCGGTGTAAGTCGATAATTTCTCATTTAACTATAGATTTTGCCCATGCCGGAAAGGGTTTTAAACTATTTGACAATAAATCTCTACTTTTCAGAGATACAACTTATGGACCTTTCAAGATGTTCCAGCAGGACAATCCATCATCCACATGACAAATATCACTTGGTAATGGTTCCTGAATAATGGTGATCATGTGATGCAATGGTCATCTGTTTTTCTTCATTTAAACCCAATAAAAAAAACGTTTGGAGTTTACTGGTTATAGCATGTTTTCATAAAGACACACCCCTCAATTTCAGAATAAAAATCTATCGTTTTTCACTGGGAAGATGTCGACTAAAGTACATTAAGAGGTTTGATCCGCTATATAGATAATCGCAATTTAGATTAATTTATTAGGTTATCAAAGATGAAATTTGTCGTTAAATTGCCAACCAGGGCCAAAATTAAGGGAGGAGGGCTAGGGGACATGTGCCCCGGGTGCGAGAATGAAGGGGCGCCAAATGAAGATTTTATGCTTCGATTTTTCTCATGCCTATTTTAACGAAGTATTGCTAAAATTATCCTGTCTGAGTTATGCCAAAGCATAGACGAATTTAAGGATGATATGGCATAAAGATCCTGCACAAAGCGGAAGTGTTTTCGATTCCTTTTACAAAATTTTAATGAATCAATATCTGACAAAGCAGATTAAATAGTCAGGTATTACATAATATACAAATATAGCAAAAAATGTGGGATTTTATCCAAATGTAGTAGTACGTCCCATATTGTGTATTCTATATTGACACTGATCAATGAATATATGGATACAACCCCTCTTGTTTTTGCTTCATTTTAGGAATAACGGTTTTTCAACTTATTCAATTGACGATTATTTTCAGAATTTTCAAGTTAAGATTTTGCTACTTTCACAAAAGTTGCTCTATACATTTAGCTAACATAATATGTAAATGAAATTTTGATATCGATGACGTATGCGCAGTGAAAAATTATTTAGTAAACCTACTCATTTTTCATACAATTTTTATTATTTTTTAATTCTGACTACAGGGTACTGCGTGCAATGTTGTTTGTCATACTTTCAGAGAAAAAAATATTATTTTATATTAAGAACACTGAAAATTATAAGCAAAAAACTTGGAAAAATTTGGGACAATTTTTATAAAAACCTTAATTTCTCTGCGAGTATGCATGATATTTGCATAAAAATGAACACAGTTTATTACAATAAGGCACTTAATCATAATCTAGAATTTGAGCGCTTTTGCTACATTAGTTCTGACAGGGTTATTCAAAAAATATTCATTCTTTTTTAGTTTGTTGATGGTCCTCTATGGAGTTTCTGGAAAAAATCTTCACGGAAATGTATGGCTTATACTGTTATATTTATACACTAAGAGTTTCGGGATGATTCCTCATGTATTTTTCTAGATATTTATAACAAAATGCTAAAATTGCAAGTGGACTTTCATCAATGGCCAGGTAGTGTAGATATTTCATATCTACACTACCTTACATACTAAGTTTGAAAAATCAAGAAAGTGTGCAACTTTTGCAATATGCGAATTTCACTTTTTAAATCAAATTAAATATTATCTTATATTAAACCATTATTTCCGTCCTAAAATGTTTAAAATATATTTAAAAATCAGTATAGCCATTTTTATAACCCAAGAGTTCATTTTTTTAAAATTTAAAAGTTAAATATCATCAGAGTTTAAACTTTAGCTAGGAACTGTAATAACACTATCATAGTCAAACTTCAAGGACTAATCTTTCGTCCAATTCAAGTGATGTATTTAGTGCTCTTTAGTCGTATATGATTGGGGTTTTCTTTTCTTGTATCTGAGTATCTAAAAAGATGCTAGCTATTCTTGACAAAGTACTGTATGACAAATTTATAAAGGATAGCTTTTCAGTTCAGCTAAAGGTGTTTTCTTATTCTCAAGTCTCTTTATAATGGCCATTTTGCCGTTTTAGACAGCTTTGAGGGATGTTCTGGATATATCTTTGAGCGCGTTCAGCGGAGTCGCTGGTTAGGTACCACTAGGATCGGTTAGTTATCAAAGCGTTCAGTGCCGCTAACAGCTAATATCGTTCAGCGGAAGTAAGCAAAGTGAATGCTAAGAGACCGAACTAACCAAGAAAAAAAACTCGGTTAGTTGGGTCACGTGATAGGTTTCATGAACATTTACGATAACGACAATAAAAGAATAATTACAGCAACGTAATACAGATGTCGTTACTAGTAAACAATACCAATGGAGTCCAGTGTATCTGTAAACCAGTCACTTACCGTCTTATGTCTGCGGAACGCACTCCTACTTCCATAATAGCCTTGAAAAAGAATTAAATTCAATAATATGCACGGATGCCAATTGAAAATATCAGCCTAAGGTTATTGAATCCACAGTTTAATTCTCCATCGAAGCTATTCGTGAATACGAGCGTGAGCGAACTTGTGAAACTGTCTCACAGAGTTCGGCGGTCTGAGATATCTAAAGTATCCGGTGCGAACATTTAGAATTCACTTTGTGGTCAAGTTTGAAAATTTCGAGTTTGAGAAGCGTCTTTATGTACTAAACTAATTTGTATATTCCTGTTTCTTCATCTCGGAGAGGCATTCGATATACTCCTGAGCAGTTTAAATTCCAGTTTGACGGTAATTTCGGTCAATATTCAGATACTTCACTACACCATTTATTTTTAGATCATTTATATTTTCAATGAATTTAAAGTTTTATTTTCATTTTGTTGTTATGCATTATCTAAGATTAATGTATTTATTTTCAAGGAACATTTTCTGGTAATTATTTATCGATTTTTAGCATGAATTAACGTTAATAAACGAGTTCATCTGGTAACAGAACTTTGACCATTTTATTTGATTGAATTGAATTTTTTCTTACATTTATTAACCCCTTAACTGCGTTGCCCGAACTGACTTCGGGTAGGAACTCTTTGCACACTTCGTTATTGAAAGCTTTTTGACACCACTAATGTTTAACTGAAAATTTATTTTTATTGATTGGCAGATGTTTTTCTATTAAGTAAAGCAACTATTTTACTATGGAAAATGTGATTTACAGCCCCTATTTTTAATTTATGTTGTCAAAAACAATGCCGCAGTTAAGGGGTTAAAGACTTCTGAATTCTGTTTTATGACAAGCTTTACTTATGAATTTTATGTAATATTTTCTTTGTGCTCATTTTTAACAGCTTATTATGAACAATTTATGTCAATTGTACCTGTACACAGTAGTTCTAGATGAAAGTATTTTTTAACCGCTTCTCTGATTGTGTGCTTTACAACAACTCTTACAAGTTTCATTTGTTTAACACTTTCAAAGGCTATAGTCACAAGGCGTGATCATTCAATTTTTATTCCAAAACTGACAAACGACATCAAGAATATTTTAATAAAAGTTTTCTTTGATAATAAAAGCGTGTAGAAATGCTTGTTTTCATTTTTTGAAAAATTCGTTTGTAAATTCTAGTTTCAATCAATTACTTTATTTCTGCGTTTCTACGAACAAAATTTTTCTGCCCTTGAGAGAGTTGAAGGTTTTTTTTTTTCTTTTAATGAAGAATATAAAGTTTTTCTCTTTTCTGTATTATATTATAATTCATATATATAAATAATACTTTCATAGTGTAAAATGTTTCTTTTCGAATTTTTGTTTGTGCAGATATTTTTTTCCCCTTGGAAATTTCAAATGTTAGAAAAGTTTTATTATTAAAATTCGAAATGTAATTTTTTAGCTTTATTATTAGCTTTCGCATAATAAAATTTATGAAACATATTGCATGAATAAATTAAATATATTAACAATTCCGTTAACATTATTATATAGAAAATAATTTTTAATAACTTGTATAAAATAAACATAGTTAATTTACATATGTGTTTCCATAATTTAAGACAACGACTATTTTGTGAATTTTATGTTGATTTTTTAATTAGGCACATTGTTATTTAAAAGTTTATTATTGTTAACGATTATATCGATAAAAAATTGAACAGTTCTGTAGTTATTTGTTACAACAGAATGCAGATTGAAGAATTTTTATTGAAAAAAAGTGATATTTGATTGAATTCCTTTTTGTAATCATAGCATTTTAATCATGTGTTTCTATCCATATAACATGATGTAGTGGATGTTTCGTAGAATTTCATTGTATAGCAAACAACGAAATAAATCTAGATTTTTTCATATATTGTGTCTCTGATTATTTCCTGCTAGCATATTAACCTTTAACTGATGTGACAGAAACTGTAACATGACTAGTATGAAACGGTCTGTGAGACAGCAAAATCAAAAAATGAATAAAAGGCAGATTTAGCTCATAGGATAGTGTTTTTGTACTAAACCTTTTGTACAAGACTGTTATAATTAAAATTTATCTATTAAAGTCTCTAGTGGTGATAATACTAAAGTTACAAACGAAAGAAAATTTCGGTAGTCTTTGTAGTTAAACTGAAAAATACAAGTTAAACTAAAAAAAGAAAAAAAAAACAGCGGTTTTTGAAATCGGTAACATCAGTTAAAGGTTAGCTGTATCATTATTTCCAGAATAACGTCATATTCTTCTTCTTTTTTATTCTTTTAATGATATCATATTCAGTCATTTTCTGTACTTATCGTCAAATATTTGAAAATATTTGTTATGCATCCACTATGATGTCATAGTGATTTTTCTGTTACTTGAAACATTTTACTTCGTTAGGTTAATTTCTGTGGAAAGAATTTTATTGTAGATTTTGAATTTTCGGCAAGCGCTGTAAATAAATAAATAAATAAATAAATAAATATGATTAAATTGCATGAAAAATGGCTGTTAGATTGCTGATTTTTTTTAATTATAAATTAACCAAAATTTATTTCGGTTCTGGATCACTTTATATTGTGTTTCAATGTGACTAAATAAAATTTCGCAATTCTTTCTTCTAAAGTATGGATTTGAATAAAAAGATACACTAAACGACAAATTTTCAATTTTATATGTTAGATAAAGCATTTGATTGTAAGTTAAAATGTTTGTTAACTTTTTGTTTTCCTGGGTTATATAACGCTTTCTGATGTATCTATCTTTGATTTGTATTTGGACATTGGGCGATAAAAGAAGAGTTACTGTATTTTCAATAAAGTTGGTAATATAAATAAAATATAATTATTCAGTGATATGATGTGTCACATTTAATAATCATGTAGATATGTGAAAATGGCATTAGCATAATGTAATATAAATAATGCAATGTTTCAAACAATGAATGAATGCATTATTAATGCAAATTAGGAAAATTAATCTAGTAAATATTAATTGCAATAATAATATTTTATTGGGAAGAAGTAATATACAAAAGAACGCACATTATATAACATGAAAAATAGAAACATATAACGATTTGTTATAAATGTAAACATTCAAAAATACGTTGCAACCTCCATTATCCGAACTAATTGGAACCGCTAATATCTCGAATATCGGAAATCTCGGTTAACAGAAATTGTATAAAGGCTCGCCGTGAACGCGAATGTAACATCTCTTAGAATTAAAAAAAATATATTGAGCGTTTTTTGAATGTTAAAAGTAAATATATATAAAGTTATTTTTCACAGTTCAGCATATTTAAAATGAAAAGTTTTCTTCTAGTAGTAAATTTTAAAAAGAAAATTTATATATATATATATATATATTAATATACGAGTACTAAGTTAAATATAGATAGATACATTTTCAAACATAAAAGAAACTCAAAAAATATATTTTTTTAAATTTAATTACATTAATTTGTTAAATTAAAGTTTTTAAAAGTTTTTCTTGTCAGTGGCTGCACAACCCCGCCAAGAAACAGCAGATCTATATATATACATATATATATATATATTGAGCAACATAAGATCTGTCATCGTAACATCTCTTCTTTGCTCCAAACATTTTAAGGCAGATGTTAGTGCTTGAGCACATTCAATATGACTTATAGTAGTGCTTAGAATCCTCAAAGTCCTAGTCTTCACTCTCAGCGTCATAACGGTCTCATTTCCATATCAAACTCTACTATAAATGATCAAATAAAATAAATGGTTCTTAATTGCCCAAATATTGTCTAAAGCATACAATAGTGCAATGGCTTCGTTTTCAGCAATGCGGAAGAACATTCCTTGTGAAGGTCTATACTGCTTTAAAATAAAAATTTTAAATCACCATTTTGTTTGAATCAAGGCTCGTTTGGAAAAATGGACCAGCGCAGCGGGCATAGCCTGCTAGTATCTTATAAGTAATTAACACGGCAAATTTCATGTTTCTAGGAACTTCACTAACACAAAAATCACATTTTAAGAACATTTTTTGCTCTTGCACTAGAGGTCTGCACGGGCCCGGGCTTGGCCTGTGGCCCGTACCCGGCACGGCCCGCGGGCCGGCGGAATCGTTTCGAATTTTCTAACGGGCCGGGCCGACAGATTTAGAATAGTTTTTTCAACGGGCCGGGCCGGGCGGATAAAAGAAATTTTCGGGCCTGCCGGCCCGTTTTGAAGATTTAAGCAGAAATGATAAAATATGAGCTATTTTCAACGAAAATAATTTTAACGAGAATAAGTATAAATGTGGCCATACTAGTTTGACAGAATCAATATAAAAATGCACAGTGTATCGGCATCGGAGAATTACATTTTGTGTAACCCGTTTGAATATTTTTTTAGCTGACTCATGCCAGTCCGAGATCACGCTTGCGTTATTTTTCTACATATAGACTGGCCGGACCGGTACTAGACTTAATTATTGGCAGAAAACATGATTTGTAAAATTGTTAACAGCGATAAAGAACTTAGCTTAGCTTAGTCTTCGGATGTATACTTTTTGATGATTTTTAAATTAATTTCTCAATAATGCGAAAGTTTGACACATTTTCTGATTAATTTTAAATTGTAAAAGTATAAAAGTGATAAGCCTAACTATTGAAGGGATTTGGAATCGAATAGCGTTTTTCATTTTTGGTAAATAAAATACTTGAATAACCTTGTTGAGATATAATAGTTTCTCAAATGATTGCAGCTTTTTCTCCCTTCCCTTGCTATTGCTTCCGGAAATTCTATTCAAAACGCTAATTATGACAGTATTTTATTTGTTTGCAGTATTCTTAAAATGCTTGTATCAAAAAATGGATAACGTCATTCGATTATATAGTTTCTGAATAAAGATATCTGCTAATCTTATGCGTTTCTGAGAAAAAAAATGAATTTAGAAATGTATCAGAAAGGAGCTTCTTTGAATTTAAGAATGAATTTGGATTTGAAATCTATAATAAAATGATATAGAAATATATTTATAAATCTTCTTTTATTAAACAGCTTCAAAATTAACGATGTTTTTAGCTTCCTTTCTTTTTTTCTTTTATTCTAAGTCATATTAATTTTTTAATGAATCTTTATTCGAATGTTGAAAGCCTAAGAATCTAAGTAATCATTAATGTTGTTAATGTGTATTTGCTGTAAAATATACTGTAAAATCATTCAATAAATATGTATGCAGTATTCTTTAAAGGAATCTTAGTTATATGATAAAAATCTGAATTTTTTAGAAACCGTAGAAATTGTAACGGGCCAAAACGGGCCGGGCCTGTTTTCGCTGATTTTTGTACGGGCCGGGCCTAAAATATAAAAATTTAAACGGGCCGGCCCGGGTCGAAATAACTTTCCTACGGGCCGGGGCGGGCTCGGGCCAGGAAATTCCGGCCCGTGCAGGCCTCTATCTTGCACCCCATTTGAGTTAGCTGCATCGACATAAAATATCGCCCTCATTTTGGTACAATTGCTTTTGAAAGCGGTTCGGAAGTTCCGGAAATTATCCCTACACATAAATAAACTTTACTTCTTTATCATACAAATATAGATAAATTTAAAACATATTCTTGTCAACCAATTCTAGTTAATGCATCCAACATTCTATAATTTTTAGATTATGAATTTATATGTATGAGAAATTCACATAAATATATTTCACATAAATATATCCTTATATGTATTATAAATGTGAAAGTGTGTCCGAAAAATTGGAATGAACTTGGCTTCAAAACGGATAGATTGATGTCTTTGAATTTTTGTATATAGATAGCTTATTGGCCTGAAATGAACATAGGCTAATTTTTATCTAGACACACGGCAGTGTGTCAGCCAAGTTCCCAAAGTAAAAGGCGACACACCGGCCGTGGGTTAAATTACCCGAACCATTTCGAGCCACTTTTGACCCCTCAATAACTTACATTCTATTTGACCTACACACTTGCAATTTTTTGTGTCGTGTAAGACCATCTTCTAATTTCCGAATCCTAATTTTTTTTTTAATCTTTTACCGTTCACGAGAAATTGACGTCTGAAAACCACTGTTTTTACCACTGACTCACTGACTCACTGATTCACTGACTCACTCATAGAAATGTTCGACTACTTCCAGGTGACTTAGGAAGTTGAAATTTGGTGTGGAGGTAGGTTATTGGATCTATAAATAGGAAAAAATCAGAAATCACCATTAATTGAAACATTAATGGTTGGTTAGAGGATAAATTATTGGATTACAATGGAAGTTTATGAGAATTTCACAAAATACCAGAAATAGTGCCAAGTTGGCGTCACTTTTGGCGAGTACCAGGGCTAACTTCTGAAACTACCGAACCGATTTCAAAAGTAATGGTACCAAAATGATAGTATTCGCCCCGGTTCAAACATAGACTATATCTTATGTCTGTGCCACTAACCAAAAGAGGGTTCAGAAGCCAAAAACATTCTAAAAATGTGATTTTTGTTTTACTGAAGGATCTAGAAGCACAAAATTTGGCATGTTAATTATTTATAAGATATAAATGATCACTAATGACATTTGCTAAAAAATATCAAATTTAAATGGGTGAAAATCCACGAAGAGCGTTCTAAAATGTTCGAAATACCAATTTTAAAACAATCTCAGCAAACAACAAACCGATCTTAAAAGTAATGATATCAAAATGACGATGACAGTCTTTGCTCCAACATAGGATATATAGAGCAAGAGCCCGTGACTGGCAGACCTTCGTTATTTTATAAAAGCTGAAACTTTCTCAGCGCAGTCTTCCAACAAAGATAGGAACAATGGGTAATTATGAAATTTGGATCATGGTGGCTTTGGCAGTGACCAGGGAGCAAAGGTGTAAAAAATAGCAACTTACTTTCGTCATTTTATAAAGCGTAATTTTTTTATATTTCCTTTGTAATGATGTTAGAAATGACGTCCTCCATTGGCAGACACTTCCTGTGGTTCCAACCCCCGGCCGACAACCACTAAACTTCAATAATAAGAAATTCTACTTTCGTCATTTTATAAAAGCTGAATTTTATATATGTTACTTGAGTAACTACCAGAAGATATTTCCTCAGTTGGCAGACAGTTTTGGTGGTTCCAACCCCCGGCCGACAGACATATACAGCGGCTTCTCAATACACTAGAGTCTGCGGGAAACAGACATTTTCCCCGTTTTCCCTTGGGTCGGAAATTAGCGACAGTTATTTGAGGTTGCTGCATGTAATTCTACGGTTGTTGACATTTTGAAAAAAGACCACAATGAAAGAAAAAAAATTTAATTATAACAAATTAGAACGACTATTTGGAAAATGATATTTTCAAAGACTAAAATTTTAAAGACTTAAAAAGGAATTCTATACTTAATAATAATAATAAACATTTTTAGGATGACCATAACGAGTCATATATTACGTACGCCATGCATTAAACATTAATATTCCTAGACCATAAAAAAACAGTAGTTTATTGTTATATAACTGTAACTGTTTAACATGTGCATTTTTATTTGATGGAGTTAATCAGGCTGACTGCCTCTTACTACGTATGACATGGATTAAACATTAATATTCCTGGACCCATCTTATAAAAATTTTAAATGAAATTTCAGTTTTACAATTTTTTTTGAACAGCAAATTTTTAAACTTCTAAACCTTGCACATTTTAAATTTTTATACCGTTGCATAGAGAAAAAAATGCACTTTTGAATGAAATTCGTTTGAAATTTTTACATGACAATTTGTTTTCAAATTATTATTATTATTTAAAGTTTTTATTACTATTTTGTCATTGTGGCAACAGAAGTAAACCATTTTTGGACATTAAACATGGACCAATCAGAAAATGAATAAAATGCGGAATTCAACCAATAAAAACAATCAGATATACTTCAGATTTTCCAATTCTCTTACCGAGAATAACAACTATTTTTCAAATTACTAAAAATTAGTTATTTATTGATGAGTATTAATGAACGTTAGCTTCGAATTCTCTCCAAGCTTTGAAACACTTATCGCCAAATATTTAAAAATATCGCCAAATTTGAAGACAAAAATTTAATAAATCTTAAATATTGCCGATTTGGCTATAGATTACTAATTTGGCACAATTCTCATTCAAATTCAGTATTTACGAAATTTCTTTTTATAGGGTTCGTAGCATTTGATCTTCATAAAATTTCAGTAAAATTTTCAATAAGATAATAATCAAGCATTAAAGAATTTTTATTAACTCATCTAATCGAGTCGCAAAAAAGCTATATTTAACAAAAACAACGAATATGAAAGCTATATCCTCCCCCTGGCACATGCCGAAATTGCTGTTTTATTATGTACTTATTTATCAATAAAAAAATTGCATGTTTATAATGTTATTGATTATGATTTCCATTTTGATACTTGTTTTAAAAATACACTGGTGTCCAAAAGTTAAGCATAATTGGTAATTAAGTAATTATTTTTAAGTAATGAAAGAAATATGAATCGGAATGTGCTGAAACTCCAGGAGTGTAAACAAAATAGTACGCGTCACATATTTTCGCGAAGAGTTTTCCCCGAAATCGAACAGGGGACCGTCAACAAATTGAAAAAGAACGAAGATCTTTTGGATAACCCTGTCAAAACTAATGTAGCAAAAGCGTTCAAACTGCACATTATAATTAATTGGCTTATTGTAATGTACTGTGTTAATTTTTACAAGGATAGTATGTATACTCGTAGAGAAATTAAGGTTTTTATAAAAACAGTCCTAAATTTTTCCAAGTTTTTTGCTTATAATTTGCAGAGTTCTTATTATAAAATAATGTTCTTTTCTGAAAATATGACAAACATCATTGTACACAATACCCTGTCATCAGAATTTAAAAATAATAAAAATTGTATGAAAAATAAGTATGTTTAGTAAATAATTTTTCATTGCGCATGCGTCAAAGATATCAAAATGTCATTTGCATATTGTGTTAGCTAAATGTATAGAGCAACTTCTGTAAAAGTTTCAAAAACATAGCTTGAAAATTCTGAAAATGGGAGCCTATAGAATCAACTCAAAATCCGTTATTCCTAAAGGAAGCGAAAAAATCAGGGGTTTTACCTAAATATAGTTGTACGTGCAATATTGTGTAGGCACTAAACAATGAAATATGGATACAGCCCCTCATCTTTTTGCTTCCTTTAGGAATAACGGATTTTGAGTTGATTCTATAGGCTCCCATTTTCAGAATTTTCAAGCTATGTTTTTGAAACTTTTGCAGAAGTTGCTCTATACATTTAGCTAACACAATATGCAAATGACATTTTGATATCGTTGACGCATGCGCAATGAAAAATTATTTACTAAACATACTCATTTTTCATACAATTTTTATTATTTTTAAATTCTGATGACAGGGTATGTACAATGATGTTTGTCATATTTTCAGAAAAAGAACATTATTTTATAATAAGAACTCTGCAAATTATAAGCAAAAAACTTGGAAAAATTTAGGACTGTTTTTATAAAAACCTTAATTTCTCTACGATTATACATCCTATCCTTGTAAAAATTAACACAGTACATTACAATAAGCCAATTAATCATAATGTGCAGTTTGAACGCTTTTTCTACATTAGTTTTGACAGGGTTATTTAAAAGATCTTCGTTCTTTTTCAATTTGTTGACGGTCCCCTGTTCGATTTCGGGGAAAACTCGTCGCGAAAATATGAGACGCGTACTATTTTGTTTACACACCTGGAGTTTCAGCACATTCCGATTCATATTTCTTTCATTACTTAAAAATAATTACTTAATTACCAATTATGCTTAACTTTTGGACACCAGTGTAAATGAAATACGTTAGAAAATAATGTTTAGATATTTTATGAATTTTATTTTTATGGTCTAGGAATAATATTATTGTTTAATGCATGGCGTACGTAATATATGACTCGTTTTGGTCATCCTAAAAATGATGTTTATTATTATTATTAAGTATAGAATTCCTTTTTAAATCTTTAAAATTTTAGTCTTTGAAAATATCATTTTCCAAATAATCGTTCTAATTTGTTATAATTACATTTTTTTTCTTTCATTGTGGTCTTTTTTCAAAATGTCAACAACCGTAGAATTACATGCAGCAACCTCAAATAACTGTCGCCAATTTCCGACTCAAGGGAAAACGGAGAAAATGTCTGTTTCGCGCAGACTCTAGTGTATTGAGAAGCCGCTGTATATGTCTGTCGGCCGGGGGTTGGAACCACCAAAACTGTCTGCCAACTGAGGAAATATCTTCTCGTAGTTGCCTAAGTATCATATATAAAATTCAGCTTTTATAGAATGACGAAAGTAGAATTTCCTATTATTGAAGTTTAGTGGTTGTCGGCCGGGGGTTGGAACCACAGGAAGTGTCTGCCAATGGAAGACGTGATTTCTAACATCATTCCAAAGGAAATATCAAAAAATTACGCTTTATAAAATGACAAAAGTAAGTTGCTATTTTTTACACCTTTGCTCCCTGGTCACTGCCAAAGCCACCATGATCCAAATTTCATAATTACCCATCGTTCCTATCTTTGTTGCAAGACTGCGCTGAGAAAGTTTCAGCTTTTATAAAATAACGAAGGTCTGCCAGTCACGGGCTCTTAGACTAATATCTTATGTCGATTACACTAACACAAAGGAGGTAAAAAAGCAAAAATCATTCTAAAAATGCGATGTCTGTATATTAAGGGACTGGACTAGAAACATAAAGTTTGGCATTTTAGAGTTTATGGGAATTTCGCGAAATATCAGAAATAGTGCCAAGTTGGCGACACTTTTGGCGAGTATCGGGGCTAATCTCTGAAACCATCGAACCGATTTAAAAATTAATGATACCAAAATGATGGTATTCGCCCCGGTTCAAACATAGGCTGTATTTTATGCGTATACCATTAACCAAAAGAGGGTGAAGAAGCAAAAAACATTCTAAAAATGCAACTTTTGTGTTACTGAAGGACATAGAACTATAAGATTTGGCATGTTAATTATTTATAAGATATAAATGATCTCTAAGGGCATTTGATAAAAAATACGGAATTCAAAAGGGGTGAAAATGCGCAAAAAGCGTTCTAAAAATGTTCTAAATTGGGATTTTTAAGCAATTTAAGCAAACAACAAACCATCTTAAAAGTAATGATATCAAAATGATGGTGCTAGTCCTTGCTCCAATATAGGCTATATCTTATGTCGCTTCCACTAATCCAAAGGGGCTTAAAGAGCAAAAAGCGTTCTAAAAATGCGATGTCTGTATGTTAAGGGCCTAAAAACATAAAATTTGGCATGTTCATTAACTACAAGATATAAATGATCACTAAGAACATTTGTTAACAAATACAAAATTTAAAAGGGGTAAAGATGCGCGAAAAGCGTTCTAAAAAGTTTCTAAATAACAATATCTAAGCAATCTTGGGTAGTTAGCGAACCGATTTAAAGAAGAAAAAAATGCCAAAATGATGGCGACAGTCTTTGCTTTAACAAAATTATTGGATAAATTACCAGATTACAATGGGAATCGATGGGAATTTGGCAAAATACCAGAAATAGCGCCATGTTAGTATGACTTTTGGTGCGTAATTTTTGTCGTTAATATAGCGATATTTCGCCAAGTTGGCTACAAACGTTTTTGGTCGGCGAAATAATCAAGTAATACCCAATCACGTAAAAGAAACATCCTTATTAGTGGAATTTAAAGGAACATGAGCAGTCCTAATGTTAAATTTTTTAATTTGACTGAAAAAAACACTGAATAAATGCAGGAAAAAGCTGAAAGATTAATTAATATTAAATAAAACTAATTTAACTAATTTAATCTGTTTATTTCAAAAAGGAAACTAATATCTACTTATTTGACAAAAAATAATGATATCCTATCAAAAACATGAATGTGAAAAAATGCCAAGTTCGTTAAAGGTTTCGCTCATAAAAGAAGTGATTTGACAAAAAATAATGATATCCTGTCAAAAACATGAATGTGAAAGAATGCCAAGTTCGTTAAAGGTTTCGCTAATAAAAGAAGTGAGATCTAACTGCAACCCAAGTTCTTTCGGAGCTCCTTAAATCATAACTCCTGTCATGCATGATACTATTCAATTGCTTAAAATGATTTGTTATGTTACTTGTTATTCAATAGAGCGACTTGGCAAGTTTTCAGCTACCAACTTTAATCTTTGAGTCTGAGTACAATTTAATCTAGAATCTGATTGGCAAAGATCTAGTCAATCGAGTGTTCGAATAAGTATATTGAAGTTAAGGTACTGAAAAATTAAGGAAGGGATCAACTTTAATTTCTGATAAATTAAATAGAAAGAATTGAATAAGAGAAAACTTGCTAAGTCGCTCAATTGAATAACAAGTAACACAACAAATCATTTTAAGCAATTGAATAATATCATGCATGACAGGAGTTATGATTTAAGGAGCTCCGAAAGAACTTGGTTTGCAGTTAGATCTCACTTCTTTTATTAGCGAAACCTTTAACGAACTTGGCATTCTTTCACATTCATGTTTTTGACAGGATTTATTTTATTCAAATATTTTTCTTTATAATTCAACATTTCACTATTTTTCATACAGAATAAATTGAAAATTTTTCCATAATATTTAATCATCTTTCTTTTTTCGTTGCCAAAAAAAAAAAAACCGGAATAATTATTTCTCTTCTGTAATTAATTTTCAATTGAAAGATTTTCACGTGATAAAACAAAATGAAATAAAGAATACTGCCCAGTTAAACTGAAGGCATTGAGCTCACAGGCTACAAATACTAATTGCACATTAAAGCCTTATATTTTCAAGGGTTAATTCCGTTCGAAAAAAAATTAAGAAGGGGAAACAGCTCTCCCCTTTTCTCTTTTTTTATACTTAATCATTGAACCTCCTATACTATCAAAGATATGCTTTATCATATAAAAAATCTATATCCAAAATTCAAAGCAAATTAGATAATTCTTAATAAAAAACCCATTTAGCATTTATATAATTTAAAAGGAATCATCCCCCTCTTTTATACTTAACCATTAAACTTCCAAAACTATTCAGAGATTTGAACGAAATCTGAAAATTCTGCTTGAAAAACCCATTTATATCAATTAAGGGGGGGGGACATTAGAACCCCTGTTTCCCCTATTTATACTTATTCAATGAACACCTAATAACAGTCACGGAATCGCCTCATCAGAATGATCCTAATCTAAATTTTGAACGAAAACTTAATTCTTCATGAAAATCCCATTTATATCAACTAAGGGGGGGGGGCATTAGAACCCCTGTTCCCCCTATTTATACTTATTCAGTGAACACCTAATAACAGTCACGGATTCGCCTCATCAGAATGACCTAATCTAAATTTTGAACGAAAACTTAATTCTGCATGAAAATCCCATTTATATCAACTAACGGGGGGGGGGGGCATTAGAACCCCTGTTCCCCCTATTTATACTTATTCAATGAACACCTAATAACAGTCACGGAATCTCCTCATCAGAATGATCCTAATCTAAATTTTGAACGAAAACTTAATTCTGCATGAAAATCCCATTGATATCAACTAACGGGGGGGGGGGGGGCATTAGAACCCCTGATCCCCCTACTTATACTTATTCAATGAACACCTAATAATTGTCACGGAATCGCCTCATCAGAATGATTCTAATCTAAATTTTGAACGAAAACTTAATTCTGCATGAAAATCCCATTTATATCAACTAACGGGGGGGGGGGCATTAGAACCCCTGTTCCCCCTATTTATACTTATTCAATGAACACCTAATAACAGTCACGGAATCGCCTCATCAGAATGATCCTAATCTAACTTTTAAAAACTTAATTCTGCATGAAAATCCCATTTATATCAACTAACGGGGGGGGGGCATTAGAACCCCTGTTCCCCCTATTTATACTTATTCAATGAACACCTAATAACAGTCACGGAATCGCCTCATCAGAATGATCCTAATCTAAATTTTGAAAACTTAATTCTGCATGAAAATCCCATTTATATCAACTAACGGGGGGCATGAGCCCCCCGTTCCCCCTCTTACACATATGGAATGAATTCCAAAAACTAATCAGGGAAGCGCCTTGTCAGGATATACCTACATACAAAATTTCAAGTGGATCGGATATTTTTATCATGAGTTATCGCGTTACGTACATACATACAGAACGGACGGGCACATAAGCTCTCAGGCTATGATAGCCTGTGAGCTAATAAATAAATGGACCCTATTCTGTTTTTCGGTTCGAGGTTAAAAACCGCAATTTTACCAATTGTGACGTCAGTGGAATACTGTTGTTCTTCTTATATCAAGCAGACGATTATATAAAATTTCTTTTTCACTTAGAAGACTTTACAAGAATATAACTTCGCACTTTACAAGAATATAAATATTTTAGTAGCTTTTCCAGATATTAATCCGTAATAAAAATGAACCTTTTTCTTTCTTTCGGTTCGAGGCTATAAAATTCAACTTTTTACCAATTGTGACGTCACAGGAATACTTTCCATTAAGAATTTTTAAAATATTAATGTAACTTCATATTTGAAACAAAGTATAAGTTTTCAAGTTTTCATTTTTAATAACACAAGGTAGAACCCGTCAAATTTCGACGAAAGTAAATGTTTAATAAGGAACTGTTTCATTGATTTATAATAAACCTAAAAAATTAACTACAGTAAAAAATGAATCTTACAATAGTCAGTCTAACTCTCAAACAAATATTATTTAAAGCTAAAATTGAAAAAAAAAAAAGCTATTTCTATAAAACTCAGCTGTCCAAACTATTAAAATTAAACATTAATCGCATATGTAAAGATATAATAATAAAGCAAAATATAATAAAGATCAGTTATTAAGATGAAGTTATCAATTGAGTATCTTATGTTTCGTATAAATACGTATAAATATATATATATATATATATATATATATATATACAAATTGACACTATTTTAGAGTTTCTCGTGAAATCTAAACCTGTCATAATTTCCATCTTAAAATTTACGTGCTCACATTTAACTTTTTATCATCATCATTATTATTATTATTATTATTATTATTATTATTATTATTATTATTATTATTATTATTATTATTATTATTATTATTATTATTATTATTATTATTATTATTATTATTATTATTATTATTATTAGAGCTTTGAGGAGTAGGTGCTGCAGCAAAGAGCCGGCATAACCTCAAATCATCACATACTTTTTATCAATTTTAGGAGAAAACGACGTTTCTGTTGCCACAATTAGAAAATTCGTAATAAAAACTATTAAAAAAATAATATGTCAAGAATAAATTGAGATACAGCTTTCAAATAAATTGCATTTAGAAGTACATATTTTTCTGTATATGAAGGTGTAAAAATTGAAAATGTGCAATGTTAAGAAGTATAAATTTTGCAGTACCGAAAATTGTAAAACTGAATTCCATAGGAATGTGTTGTCATTCGCAAAATGATGTATGCGTTACGCACAGATACGTTTGGCCTTTATAATATAGACAATGTAATTTTGAGTAAGTGCTAAAAAGAGACGACTGTGACGTCACATGTGGAAAATAAAATAAATATGCTCCGATGTTGCAATGAAATGAGATTGAATTATGATACCAAAAGTTATTAATTAAAGAAAATTAAGTTCTTCGTCTGAGCGTGGTTAATATAAATATTTATTTTTAAAATGAAATAAGTTTTTTTTTTTAATTTTTTTATTATTTTTTTTAAGGTTAAATATTAAATGACTAGAAAATGTTAATAATTTATAACGCAAATTTATCCATATCGTAAATGATTTAATGATCAATGAAAAATACTTTTTATCATTCTTAAAAAGTAAGAAAAGCTCAACTAATAAAAAAATATATTTTTGTGTGTTAATTCTTAAAACTGTTCAATTCTGAAAATATAAATAAAAATCACTTTAAAAATGCACTTTCGGACTTAAAATCCAAAGATTTAATGTAATTGTGAGAAAATACATTCCCTCAGTCAATATCTCAGTTTCGCATAATGTGCTCGAAGTGTACTGGAAACAGGTTTGTAAATGGATATTAATTCCACATTTTTTAGCTCGTAAAAAGTAAAAATATGTTGTCACTTTTAAAAATATTTTTTATAATACATTTCTATAAAGTTTTATGGTATGCAAAGCATATATGTACAAATTATACAAAAATGCTACCTAAAACACAGTTTCTGTAGTAAATTTTTCCTAACACTGTTTTTTTTTTCGTTTTACGGAAACTACCCCCTTTTTGACACTTTCTAACATGGTCTAAAAGTGTTTACGACTTCAACCTGTCTGTATACCGGATGCCGAGTGCCCGGGGTTTGCCGTCTGTTTGTCCGTGTTTTAATTTTAGTAAATATAGTGAGATTCATACGAAAATAATAAATGTTATTGAGATTTGCCATAGTATGTGCGGCATTGAAAATGAACCAGGTAGCAATTATAGCTGAATCACAGGAGCACTCAAAAGGAGACTTTACATTATGGTCTAAGGCGAAAAAATCATTTGTGGTGTATTTTGATAATGTTACATAATTTTAAATGTAATGAAATTTACATACATTTTTAAGGTTCACCAGAACATGGTTACTATCGAATATGTTAAGTGTAGTACTTATAGTGTGCGTACAGGAAGCTCAAAAGTATTTCAATATATCATAGTCTGTGAAGAAAAATCATTTGCAGCGTATTTTAATAATGTTATTTTATTAAGGTTATTTTAATAATATTGAAATTGATATCAGTTTCTGAAGTGCACTAAAACAGAATTTCTGTAGAAAATGGGATGCAAAGATTTAACATTCATTTACAAGATCACAGAAAAATGTTCGGTAATATAATAGGCTACGGGGAAAAATATTCCCAGCGTATTTTAATTGCGTTGCACTATTTAGACCATGATGAAATTAATATACTGAGATAATCAATACAATGATAAATGCTGAAATTTACTACAATATGCTTGCAGTTAAGTATGATTTGCATTACATTTGTTGTTCATTTACAGAGACGCATAAACGGTTTTGGTCCTGTATCCAGATCTCAGATATTGTATCCAAAGTATGATACTATTAAAAAAGATTGCTGAAGAGCTTTTTCAATTATCATATGTATTTTAAGAAAAACTAATGCATCCTGAACTTCAGCTATATTTGGTATAATAAGAGATGTTTGTAGAATTTAAATAAATCATGTATCGGACTATACAATAAAATGGATATATGGTCACCCGTGCAATAGCGATTCCCGGAAATATGAATTCAATAATTTTAATCGGTTTTTTTGCTTGAGTAATTTAAGCTAAATATGCGGTCGTATAAATATCTGCACGTAATATACAGGATTGTACAAAAGAATTCAAGTACGTTTCTGTCTATTATTAGAAATTGCTAAAGGTGAATTTTAATCTTCGTTATACTTTTTTTAACTAAGCAAAATTTTAACATTGTATTTAGAATACTTACAAACACATAGATCATAAATAGTATATAGCTGCAGAAAAGAATGGGCCGGCGAAATTATGTATTACGGAAATGTTGGATATTTTTTTTATTACCTAGGTTTAACACATGATTTTTCTTTCTTTGATATGGAATTCTGAAATGCACTACAACATGATTTCTGTAGAATTGGGGTACGTTACAGTTGTTCTAAAGTATAAGTGGTTGCAATTTCATTTTCGCGATTGTTCTTATTGTCTAACGCATTTCCCTTTTATTTGACTGAGTTCTTTAAGTCCCCTATAAAGAAAAACTACTGCATAGCATCCTATAAGATATGTGTTAGTTATATATGTTTTAAATTATTGTTAATGAAACGTTTTGTTTAATTAAAGCATTTATCTTTTTTTTAATGCTACGTGAACGACGTCACGGGTAACAGTTAGTTATTACATAAATATATTACATTTTGTAAATAGTTTATATTTGTACTCTAAAAGAATGTAAATTATCCTATTATTCACTTAACTGATTCTTTTCCTTACATTCAATAAATTGAAAATATTTAATATACACCACTTATTTTAAGCTAAAATATACATAACATCTATTTTAAATATTTCTACCATTGAATAGTATGAAATTGTATTTAAAAAATTCTGTGATGTCAAAAAGCTTTAAGTGATGAATTAAGCAAACTTTCGAAAGTGGTTAAACTCACTCTATTCATGAGCTAATATTAGTTTTTGTTGCATTACAATGTCTTAATTTGTTAATTTTTTGCAAGCAAGCAAACTTATTGGTTTTTATTGGACGTCTATAGGAACTTGAGGAAATATTAGAGATATCGCCAAGTTGGCATCACTTTTGGCGACTAACTTTTGTCGCCAAATTTGGCGATATACTGCCAAGTTGGTGGTAAAACTTGACGACATTTAGCGACATAACCGAGCTCCGTCCTTGCGGTATTTGCGCGATTTCATTGGTCCATCTTTTAGTTTTTTTTTTTTTTTATATGTAAGGATTCACGCGAAAATATTCTTATAATTAGAAAGAAAATATTATTATTTGCACTGTCTTATTTTATTTTTTAAATCTGACTTAATTTTTCCCCATTTACGACTTAACGTATATTGATCAATTTATTATTTTACAATTTTTTTTCTCTTTTAAAATTGGCGGGTAAATATAGTTTTTATGCCGTAATTTTCAATATTTCACTGCTTTAAGTAATATTTATTTAAGTTTAATTCCAAAGTTTTATAAAGTGTTCTTTATAATATTCGCGTGTCAATAATTTTTAAATTGGAGGAACTTTTATTCTGTGAGTTCTTTTAATAGTTGGCAACAGGTTAAAATATATTTCTTTTCTAAAATATGTTAAAAATATGTCTCGAAATGCTAAAGTTTTTTAACCTAAAATAGAAAATAATCCTCAAGAAATGAGTCAAATTAAAAAAATAAACACTGTCTGCACAATGCGACATTCTAATGTACAAAATGACTTATAAATAATTAAATTCCCATGAATAGTTTTTGCTCCTATAAAACTTTTTTAATGGAACAATTTTGATCAACTTTAACATTAAAATCTTCAAAAATAATTATTTGATTTAAAAACTGTCGGCACTAGCGTATTTATCAAATATTTTTGTATAATACCACCAATTTCCATATTTTTTGTGCGCAATAGCTGTCTTAATATGAACGAAGAAAGACCTCTTTTCACAAAAAATCCATTGTTAGTGCGGTGACAGCGGGAGTTACTTTTTTTTAGAATAGAGAGATTTCTTGAAGAATGTGCTAAATGTTTAAAAATAGTTCATTAAATTTTAAAATGAAAAAAAAACTATTATTTTTTTTGCATTTAATTATTTTATGCGTATAACATACTTCTTTTCAAAATTAAGAGAGATAATATATGACGGCGGTGTGGTGCATAAAGATCGTATTTACATTAAAAAGATTACGCTTTTTCCATACTTTAAAAGGTTAACCTTATATTAAATCGCAGTGTTATATCGATAATAAATCATAGTGTAAGTGTATTTAGACTATATTATTGATGACGCTACGTGGGCTCTTTAATTAAAGATAAGAGCCCACTCAAAATGAGCCGGATGTTAATGTTAAATCTATGGGGCATTATTTTCAAATATCTCGTTCAAATTTTAATATTTTTTACATGTATATATATATATATATTATTTAGGACATCGATTTTGCTTTCGGATTTTTTTTTCTTACTTTAAAATTCGGAACTTATTGGAACCGGTTCTGAAGTAGAAACTATCGTAATATAAAAAATATGTAACCAAAACCGAAAAGGTAAAAACTAGTCCGGTTGTAGATCGTCCTCAGCAATCCTATGCAAAAAACAATCATGTAAGAATACTAAAATTTGAGCTATATATTTAAAAATAACGCCTACATAAACATTATCATCCGGGTCTCTTTTTAAGCGACTCGAATGGCATCTTAAGGGAAGCTAGCGTTATTTATTGAAAAGCTCGTATGATTAGACATATTGCTGTATATTTTTAACAATGAATTGTAATTGGTTTTTAGTGATAGGATTTTAAAATACTCAGTGTATGCATTTCCCACCGAAGCTAGCACAAGGAAGAAAATACAGGCTTGTGATTGGTTAGATAATTTAAGGAGCATTTTGTTTTGGTTAATTTTTGAGTTTACATTTATTTAATCATCATTTTTAGAAGATGGGTTTTGTTTAATTTCTTTCTGATTTTACATGTTTTTTAATAGATAAAAAGAAAGATTTTCTGAAATTAAGAATTAAAGAAGTTAATAATCATGTTTCTCAATTGTTCTGAATTACTTAAAAAATAATATTAAAAATGAAATTGGAATTTCTTCTTAATTATTTTAACATGATAGAACAATTTATTTGCAAACAATAATCATATTGCCTTTTAAAAGCGTCAATTATGCGATATTTACGAACCGGATTGATCTTTTTAACTTAAAAAAAAAAAAAAAAATTCTTATTATTCTTATTATCTCTTTTTTATTATTTTAACACGATATACCCATATATACCCCTAATACATATATCCACATTCAGAATAATTTATTTACAAACAACAAGTGCTCTTTAAATTATTCAACCAATCAGAAGCCCATATTTACTTCCCTATGCTAGCTTCGGTAGGATTGGCAAAACTGCACAGTGCATGGCACAGATCTCTGTAGAATATTTCTGAAGCAATGCTTTGGAGAAACAATGAAATGTATTTTTTTAACAATGCATTGGATCAACAAAGAAATGTAGTTTTCTAACAATGTTTTCTTTGTTGTTCTTTCGTGATTGACTTAATGCATCGATATGGTAAATCATTGTTTAATAATAATTCTGCAACAATACTTTCCGTAACAATGCGATTAAACAAAATAACTGAACTGAAAGAATTAAACTCACACATTCTACAATTCGCAAATAGCTGTTGCTTGATAAAGTTTTATGTTATAAAAAAAAGTTATATTCTAAAAACACTTTAATTATATTCTTATTTCAAAAGCATTTAAAAAGTACTATCAATTAAAAAAAAGTTATCGCACATAAAAAAATCGATATGGATCTCATATGCTGGCGCCGAAAAAAGAAAATCGCCGAGCCACAAAAATATTTTATAACTCCCCCAGAAGAGACATACAAAAATTTTTTGGATTCCGTGATTCAAGAAAAGTCATTTTCAGTTTCCAAAATAATTCAATGCGGATACTATGGGGGTTGCATAATAGCCAAAAATGATGCCAAAGATGAAGAAATCAAAATCAGAATCCTGAAAAAAGAATACGCTGGGAAAAATGAAACGGAATGGCAGAAGTTTAATCATCCCAACATCCTTCCCCTTATAAAATTTGAATATTTGATCAAGAAAGAATCCTATCTGTTCTACACATCAGCTGAGAAAATGACACTGGAAGAGAAAATCAAAGAGAAAATTTTCAAGAAAGATAGACAAGCATTGTGGAGAATAGTCCAATGGCTTGAAGATATCGCCAATGGTGTGCAGTACCTGCATTCCTGCGGGTATGCACACATGAATTTGAAAGCCAAAAACATGATTCTGACCAGAGATGATACCATTCAGATTACCGCATTTCACCTTCTAAGTTCCACCAATAGTCGATCAGATAAGTAGGTGTTACTTTTCTTTGTTTTCCCTTTTTTTCAGATCTTTTTCTCTGATATTTTGCCTATATGATATGTTAGATTAATTTATAACACGATTATTTAATCGGTAAATGAATTACTACAGATGTAAATTTTCCAAGTGGACGAAAAAGTTACGGCCAGGATTACTATATGGTATGTATTGGCTGAAGCCGCCAGTGCTCTTCAAACTGAGTCATCCCGGACGAATATTGGAGGACTAATTCACTGAACTAACTACAACGATCGTAAAATCTTGTCTGATACTTTGAATCGGCTCAACAGAATAAATCGAAGGTCTTGATCCAAAGTATCAGACCAGATTATGTGATCGTTAAGGTTAGTTGAGAGAATTTGTCCTCCCAAATTCGTCCGGGATGGCTCAGTTGGAAGAGCATTGGTAGCTTCAGCTAAAATATTTCATGTTCGAATCCTGACCCGGACTTTTTCACCAACGTGGAAAATTTACACTTGCTACAGTATGATATGCTAAGCAATATGTTCTTCACTGATTATGACGCTCCTGCTGCAACATCGTAAGAGTCTCTTGGTATTTATTGCGCACAGACAGTAAATTTTGAGATGAGTTAGTATAATTTCCTTAATCTTAAGTAATTCAGAGCAGATTTTTTAAAACTCTGGAGGATTGTCGAAGTCAATACTTATTTCACTTTTACAATTTTTCGCTTTATGATTCTTTCTGCATTCTTGTAGAAAGAAAGTTTACGATCCACTTCGTACAAACAGTGACATGGCGATGAGACCTTGATCTCATTTATTTTTTGAGGGGCTGTCCTTTTTCTATGTCAGAGGTCCTGTAGCAAACAGTAGCTTTTAAGTAGTACCAACTTTGAAACCGAATACCGAATTTGTTAAAATTATGTAACTGAAAAACTTTAATTATAAAATTATTTATGTGTTTTACAAATTTATTTTTGATCATGCATTTTGATCAGATTTTTAAAAAGTGACGATTAAAAATTTTTCTTTTTCTTTCTGGAATTATTGTCCTTTCTTAAAGCATTTGCTGTATCGAGAACAGGCAGGTGTTTATTTTCCGTGAACAATATTTTCTAAAAAATGTCTTGATTAAAGAAATAGCATGGTTGTTAATCCTATTTCAAAAATGAAATCACTTAAATTTTTTTTGGATATTTAAAAAAATAAATATATCTTTTGGCCGTGTTAGGACCTAATCTAAGACTTCACCCATGTGCAAGACACATTCCGACTAACTCCTTACGGTCTGGCCGTTTAAACTTTAAACAGTCTGTGTTATTATTTTTTTTTATTTTGGTTTTGTTATTATTTAATTCTTAAGATGTTTCTCGACGCTGTATCATTATAAATTCAAAAACTATATTAAAGACGCTAGAATATGTAAAATTTACTACCGTAATCTGCTCATATTTTACATTTTTTAGTCTCTGGTTTGCGTCTGTATCGCTGATTCTAAATTTACATCGCTATTTTTTTATTTATTTACATATTTATACAGATGAGGAAGGCTTGAGACGTACATGTATCCCATTTTCGTTATCCCAATTCGTAAAAAGATCGTACAAAAGGATGAATATTATTCATTCTTTCTTTCTTTTTTTTAAATTACATTTTGATGATACTTGACTTCTCTTGAGTTAATCTGGCTCTTCACTAATCTGTTGTTTTCTTTCAATTTGTTGTCTATTCACTACAATAACAAGAAACTGAAACCGATAAACTGTATCCGTTGAATTTATATTGCAATTTCCTTATAATAAAATTATTATTATAAATACATTACTGTACATATTATTTTTTTTGCCATAATTTAACTACCCGTAAGGCATGGTGACGTCACAGCGACGTCGTTTCGAAGTCACAGTGTGACTTGTGACCGTTGATTGTCGATGTGAAGTCAGTGACTAAAATGTGAAGTCGTTATGGCCGTTTTAGAGGTCGTTTGTGACGTCACATTGTGACCACTTTGTGAAGTCAGGGTGTGACAAATTTGTGAAAAATGTGCCATTTGTGACTATTTTGACATTAACATTGTGACTAAACTGTGACAAAAGCGATGTTTTTTAAATTGGCAGAAAGATGTTTTTTAAAGTAACCCTCATAGCATGCATGATCACAGTGACGTCACAATGACGTCACTGTGAGTCACTTTGGTCACATCACATCTGTGACCAAAATGCCACCACTCAGTGACGTCACATTTTGACTAAGATGTGACTTTCTTAAAAATTTTTAGAAAATTACAAATATTATTCAAAACATGTTATTTACTTTAAAAAACATGTTTCTGCCACTTTAAACATCGTAGCTTTTGTCACAGTTTCGTCACAATATTAATGTCAAAGTAGTCACAAATCACACATTTTTCACAAATTTGTCACGCCGTGACTTCACAAAGTGGTCACAATGTGACGTCACAAACGCGCTCTAAAACGGCCATAACGACTTCACATTTTAGTCACTGTGGCTTCACATCGACGTCACGGGATGTCACATTGACAATCGATGCTCACAAAGTCACAATGTGACTGCACAACGACGTCGCAGTGACGTCATCATGCCTTAAGGGAAATAACATGTTTTGAAGACTATTTGTAATTGTCTAAAATTTTTTAAGAAAGTCACATCACAGGCAAAATGTGACGTCACTGAGTAGTGGAATTTTGGTCACAGATGTGATGAGCCAAAAATGTCTCACAGTGACGTAATGCTACCCTCATAGCATACATGGTCACAGTGACGTCATTGTGACGTCACTGTGACCATGCATGCTATGAGGGTAAGTGCATTTTATTAAGATACAATATTTTATTTTAACATTGTATGACTTAATTTCTTGATTGAAATATTAAAAAGTAATATTTCGTGAGTATTTCCCAATTTGGATTTCCATAGCTAATTTAGCTATTCATTTCCGCATAATTAATTAGTTTTAACTATAACAAGATCTTCTCTCATTTTGCTTTTACAATATGTCAAAACATAATATTTTGTTGAATAAAATCACACGCGAAGAAAAATTTTAAAAGTGCAATCCAACTGCTAAAAAAAGTATGTGTGCATGTTGAATGATGTTGAATATCAGAAGTGTATTTGTGTTTTTGTGTATCATTTCTTCAGCTATCGTTTTTAAACCACATTAAAAGTTTTAATTAATAATGAAGTTTGTGGTAATTAGTAAATGTTATGTTAATAATGTAAGATTTCCTTTTAATATGCAGTAGCATAAATGACAGTAGCTTTCGCAGAGTATTTGTTTGGCTATCCTTCGGCCATTTAATCTGTTTCCCTCTTCAATCGATTTGAGAGTCTCACCTGTTTCCAAACAGTTTTTAAACCTTTGGGTAGCCGTATCTAGTCGTACTCTAAGAATGTAGGAGTAAACATGGAAAACGCTGAAATTCCAAAAGATGAAATTTTTTAAGTAAAAAAATAGTAAAAAAAAAAAAAAAAAAAAAAAAAAAAAAGAAGAAAAAGTCTTATTTCGGGTAATAAAAATGTTTTCCACTTCACATCTTTTGGCTTCTTAGTTCACCATTTCAAAATGTAGATACCTATCTTCCTTACTTTTAGTGTTTAAATACCCAATATTTTAGTTATAAAAATTATTTTTATTTATAAATTTAATAGTTCATACCTTGCTTAAAAATATCCCATTTGTTTAAATAATAACAATATAATCTAGTTGTATAATGACCACCAGTCTTCGGGAATCTTATCACAGGCATCAGCGTTCATTGCTTCATGTGGCATATTCCGCGTTCTGCACTTCATTTCAGGTGCCATATTCAACCAACACCGTTTCTCTATTCTTTTTAAGGAATCCGTACTTATAAATTGAAAACGGAACCATTATAAGACACTCTCGTTTCTGTCTGTCCGTCTGTCACAGCCATTTTACTCATAAACTATGGAACACTGCAAACTCAAAATCGGGTAATAAAGACTATTGACCCATATATTTACAGATTATTAGACATTTACAAATATATTTAGGAGGGGGTAGGAGATCTCATTAATTCATTTGAAGAAAAAGAGTCTTTTCTTTGTTATCGTGTGGGTATCTTTTGAAAGCTTTCATTACGCTGAACTCAAAAATATATTCTTTTTAATTTTAGGTATTGTGTTTTCAAATATATCTATGAAATGTATAATGCAAAAATATGTTCCTTGCTCCTTCTCTCCCATCTAATTCCGAATGTACCGAAATTAATTTTTGAAAAAAAAATTAGAGGTTACAGATGTAACTTGAAACCTTGCAGGAAAACTATTGCGATTACTCTAGGTGGCGTAGTTTTTGAGAAAACCGCATGTTTCTGCTTCACAGAAATTTCGATATGTGGGCATTGACCATAGATGTTAAGGAGCATTGGAGGCACCTATCGTAGCAGAAATGTAAAAGCATTGTTGATGATGATTTAAAAAAAAATTCTTTGATAATTAGCCAAGATATTAACCCTTAAATACAGGGAGGGTTTGATCATAACTAATGACGGGCGCGCATACTCTAAATACCATCGGTTTTTAAAATATAAATAACAATTTTAATAATATATTTATGTAATGCAATATCTAGTAGCAGTATAAAACCAATAAACCTGATACTGTTGCAAACATACTTATTGAATTCGGATTAATCACATAATTCAGGATTTGTACACATAAGAAATTAAAGAACTATATATATCCGTTATGCCAAGATTTTTTTAATGTATGGCTTATTTAATGCAGAACTTTTCTTACCTTGGATATAGCGTTCACTACGGTACAAAATATTTGGTACTAAAATGTTTAATTCTTTTTTAAAATCCTTATGGAAGCGAAACTTCCATAAACGCTATAGGGTTCACTACTAGTTTGCATTGAGTGGGTCTCTAATATGACACTTGTTCATTTAAAAGTTAATTAAATACGTCAGGAAAACGCGTCACAGACCGAAGCGGCTTTACATAGTAGCCAGCTCCTTACTACACAAACTGCTTTAGCACAATGTCAGGTTTATACACTGAACAAGGGTTTTCTGTTAGCTACACCGGAAAAATAAAATGTTATTACTACGCTGAATTTTGTTTTATGAAATTCCAAATTAAGTTTAACTATGCACTAATTTTTATTCACAGTACCCAGTTAAGTTCCTATAAATGGATAAATATAAGAAAAAAAGTTATGCAGAATAACAATATTTGGTATTATCTAGGCTTCCTCTGTCTTTGAACTTTTATGGTATACTCATTAATGCTCTTTTAATATATACAGTTATTGCTTACCGTACTTTGTATAGTTTATTACAAATCTTAATCAAGGCTAACTTATCATAATATCAAGGCTTGTCATTCGCCAAGTTTCCTTTGACCGCAGTACAGGGGGTGCTGAACTACATGATTTTCCCGTTGGTAGCGCCATCTAATGTGAGAAACTGAAACGTTTTCCATTATTTCCTATGGGATTATTAGCAGTAGTATGCACTAGGTGGCGTTACTTATGAGACAAAGTCATATAATAAGTTGGCAATTATTGGGACAATTTCAACAATAGATTTTCTCCTGAATGCGAGGCCTTGATATTATGATAAGGGGGCCTTGATCTTAATATTCTTTAAGCAACGATTTTCTTTTAATAATATAGTTAACTCATTTGCAATGAGCACGTTGCTTAATTTTAATTTTTAATCGCCGGTTTCTTAAAAGAGAGAATAACACTAACTTACTCCCTGCCCTACTTGATCAGGAAATAAAATGAAAGTATAAAAAATGAGGAGGGAAAAGGTGTCCCGCCGAAAAAGCCACTACTGTTAATAGCAATTATATCTGTCAAGCTTACACATGATTTGGAATATACGATGTGGCTTACCATTTACTAATCTCTGGAAAACATTAATATCAATGTTATCCCAGGCCTCAATGATGGCTGCTTTCAGTTCTGCCACAGACACTAATTCTCTGTCATTGGAATTTAAAGTTCTTCTGAGGATACTCCACGCATTTCCTTAAGGACTGAGGTGAAGATACAAACAGGTCATTCCATAACAACAGTAGTACAGTTTTCAGAATCTTCTGTTAGTACGGCACTACTATTTTCGATTAGAAATTTTTGAGGGTTTTTTTTTTTTTTTTTTTTCTGCAGACTAACAATATTGCTGCTATTAATCACAGATTTTGTAATAATTTTATGTGATTAAATATCAAATATTATTCTATTGAAAATTTTTAAAAGAATTGTTCTCACTTTATTAACAAAAAAAAACAAACATATATTGTAAAAAATGGCCAGTTCTTTTAAAGTTTTTGTTCTTAGAAAAACGTAGTGCAAAAAATAAATAAAGAAAGAAAGAAATTAAAAAAAATAAATAAATAAAATAAAAAATAAAAAAAAATTCACAGTGACTAATCTCTATAGAAAAATTGTAAACTTTTGATATCAATTAAATATTTCCATGTTAAAGATGATTTATACATTATTTTGAAGTAACGGCATTTTGCTGCATTTCTTTTCTCTTGCAGATTTGGCATCCCACAACCTCTCAGAGCTCCGGAGACCTTCTTCGATGGTGCAGGATCTTGTCCGGTGAAACCCCAACAGTTCGATTGTTGGTCGATTGGTATTCTCATTACAGAGCTGTTCACAGATTTTCATCTCACCAAGAAATTATCAAAACGAGTGACCGTTTGGACGAAGGAGGTCTACCCAATCATTTATGATGTTCTGCAGGTAAGAAGGTCTTATTATTTTGATTCAATTGCGCTCCATTAAGAAATAAAAAGACATAACATAAAACTTATTTATAAAACTAGCAACAAATTATAATTGTAAAAAAAATATATATATTTTTTTTGTGTGTGTGTGTTTGTGTGCGTGTGCTTTATCGTTTCGTTATATCAATAAAATTTATAACCCATATTTACGACTTTTAAGTTTATATAATGACTTATAAAAAAAATCTTTATTAAAAGGCATGAATTTTAAAACATATCTAATTTCAAACAAAGATAACTTTATTTAGGTTTAGCAGGATTTTAGACAGTAAATGTTATACTTTTGTAAAACATTTCAACGGTTAACAGACCTTTCACTTGTTTTGTTTTGGGAATACTACTTTTTTTCAGATATAAATGTTCTATTTCCCCTTTTCGTTACAAATTTTTTTTAAACTTTGGGTAAATGTGATTTAAGATCGTACAGAGGATTTCATTTAAGATTTCTGTTAAAACACTTTGTGTTTTAATTGATAAATCTCAGCACAAAAAATTTCCTAATGAATAATGACATTATCATAAAAGTGGAAACCCTGGGACGGTTTCCACTTTTGCTGCGTAAATTGAAAGTTGTTTTTTTCTTTACAATTTTGTCAAGAATTTTTTTTTTTTTTAGAATTAATCAACTTTTTAATTTCAGAAATACAAATTTAATAGACTGGTGCGAAAATCTTTTCCAAAAGCTCAAGGCACAGTTGACCTGAAGATCATAAGACACCTCATAGCTTACACACTTACCTTCGACCCTGCAAATAGACCTTCATCAAAACAGCTGCACCATCTCTTTATTATGATAAATCTTCAGAAAAATTTCTTTTCCAAGATCAACATGCAGTTTCGAAAAGACAAAATATGGGAAAGAAAACGTAAGTATTTTTTGGATGCTTTATGCTATTTTAAAATTCTGAAAAAATTCTTTTGTAAACATGTGTAGATTTCTGTTGGCATTAACTATAATTCTGGAGATAGAAGACAGATTATAATTTAGAAAGAAAAACTAGTTGGATGTGTCAATCCCAAAACTTTCTTCTATCTCATAAGTACATTTTAATATAAAAAAAAAAAAAAAAGTGGTGAATTCAAAGTTACCCACTATCGAATTTCCTCGAACATTTGACCTAGCCTAATGAGATTCTGGTATCCGAAAAGCCTAAAACGCAAAATTTAATTAATATTCTGAAAAAGAGCTTAGTAGTGCCTCATGTTGGGTAATTTATACTAAAACCTAATAAGCATCTATTTATGTCAAGACCTAACAGAATCTGAAATTTGATGGAATTTCGTCCATTAGTTCTTGAGATATAGTTATAACAAAAAATTTGCAAAACGTTGCACAGCAACACCATATATTGGAATATTTCTGCCAAAATGTAAAAAAGCGTCTAATTATGTTATGGTGTAAAAGAATCTGAAGTTTGATGAAATTCTGTGTATTAATTCTTGAGATATAGCTAGTTTAAAAAAACCATGTAAAATATAGCACAGCAGCATCATCAGTTGAAGGATTTATAACAAAACGTAATCATCCTGTAATTATGTTATATGTCATTTTGCAACAAAATCTGAAGTTTGATGAAATTCTGTGCGTTGGTTGTTGAGATATAGCTATCGGAAAAATCGTGCAAAATGCAGCATAGCTTCACTACCTGTTGCAAGGTTACTACCAAAATGTAATCAGCGTCTAATTATGTTATACTTTCTAGTGTAACAGAATTTAAAATTTGATGAAGTTCTCTGCATTAGTTCTTGAGATATAGCTATCGCAAAAATCGTGCAAAATGTAGCATAGCAGCGCCACCTATAGGGCAGTTCACACCAAAACCTTATCAGTGGCTATGTAGCTCAAGGTATCGCGGAATCTGAAGTTTGGTGAAATTCTGTGCATTAGTTCTTGAGATATAGCTATCATAAAAATCATGAAAAACGTGGCATAGCAGCGCCACCTGCAGGCCAGTTTACACCAAAACTTAATCAGCGTCTATGTATATCAAGGGGTCACAGAATCTGAAGTTTCGTAAAATTCTGTGCATTAGTTCTTGAGATATAGCAATCTTGAAAATTATGAAAAACGTTGTATAGCAGCGCCACCTGCAGGCCAATTTTCACCAAAAACCAATAGGCACTAATTCATATCAAGGTCTAACTGAATATAAAATTTTATTAAATTTCGAGCATTAGTTCTTGAGATAGAGCGCCCACAAATTTTTTGTCACATACAGACAGACACACAGACAGACAGACAGACAGACAGACAGACAGACGGACAGACTCACAGACAGACATTTTCTAAAAATAGTCAAAACGTGTTCAGGACCTTCTAAAACGTATAAATCCGTCGAAAACCGGAAGTCGAAAATTTTCATGAATCCAATACTTTCTTCTTGTAAAGATAGAAGAAAGTAAAAAATAATGGACGTTATCATAAGTTTAGATTGTCCAAGTAAACAAGTCCTATAACGAGGATGTTGGCAGTACAGACAATCTGCTGAATTGATATTTGGATCATTCGAATAGAAGCCATTTTAATTGAATTTTGATTTGAAAACAAGGCTGAAAATTACAATATAATTTATCATAATAATAGTATATATTCTACAACGAGAATGCAATAACTTATATTATAAATAATGATTTGGCTTATAAGACGTTACTTCATTAATTAAAAAATTTAATGTTCATTAAAAATTGACATGTAATGAAGTAATTATTTATTCCAGTTTTTTACGTTCATTGTGTTTGTAATTTTTTTTTATTTACATTCCAAAGATTACTCGATGAAAAATAGTTAAAATATGTCAATTTTTAATAAATTTTAAATTTTTCATTAATAAAATAACCTGTTATAGGCAAAATATTTATTATTAATATAAGTTCTTAACTTTTAGCTGTAGAACATATATTATTATTATTACGATACAATTATTAATGGCCGTAATCAATACTTACTGATTTTATATTTTACATTGGTACTATATAATTTGTTTCGCCTTTTGTTTAATTGAAAAAATTTAAATGTTTGCAACTTGTAATTTAAAGTCAAATTGAGAAATTTCAAAATTTTTAATTCTAAAAAGAAAAAAAAAAAAAAAAGAAAGAAAGAAAGAAAAAATAATAAAATGCGGACACCACTAGGTCCATTCTCGACCAAAAACTGCAACCATTCTCCACATTGTTAAAAAATCCCTGTCGGCTGGGCCTATAGGCGGAGGTAGATTTCGGAGAGTGCTCATTTCAACAACAACAACAATATATATATATATATATATATATATATATATATATATATATATATATATATATATATATATATATATATATATATGATTAGAGATAAACCCAGTTTAATAACTTCATTTGGCCGTTTATGAAAAATTTTTAATTTCATTTTTCTGCAAAAACTGGTTTTATCAGAATCATCTTAAGAAAAATTCAGCTCAAATCCCATTTTTACAACATATTTTGAAATAGATTCTGAATTTATTAAAAAATCGACCAAAACAGTACATTATTCAGTTCCTAAATAACAAAAAATTGTCAGTTGAATGCATTTGAGAAAAAAATTTAATTTAAAAATGAGTCATAAAATAACCGATTTATTGTTTGAATACATCCTTAATTCTTTAATCATGATTGCTTCGGAAAATTTTGTGCGAAATATTCACTTTGACAGCATTTTTAAAAATATATTCTATCTTTATCAAAAAACTGGCCAATGCGTCACATTATATATAGTTCCTGAATAAGAGGATTTGTAAATTGGATGCGTTTGAGAGCGAAAATGGATTTTAAAACGAGTCATAAAAAACGCAATTTGCTATGTGAAAACTTCCTTAAATTTTCAAATCACGAAGACTTCGGGAAATTCTGTTCAAAATACCCTTTTTGGTAGCCTTTTTCAAAATATGTTCTGTCTTTATCAAAAAACCGATCAATGCATCACATTATATAGTTCCTACATAAGAGGATCTGTAAATTGGATGCATTTGAGAGCAAAAATGGATTTAAAAACGAGTCAGAAAAAAACGCAATTTGCTATGTGAAAACTTCCTTAAATTTTCAAATCACGATGATTTCTGAAAATTCAGTTCAAAATACCCTTTTTGGTAGCCTTTTTTTTTTTTTTTTAAATATATTCCATCTTTATCAAAAAACTGACCAATGCATGACATTATATAGTTCATAAGTAAGAGGATCTGTAAATTGGATGAGTTTGAGAACAAAAATGGATTTAAAAACGAGTCAGAAAAAAACGCAATTTCTTATTTGAATACTTCCTTCAATTTTCAGTCCCGATGACTTTCGGAAATTCTGTTCAAAATACCCTTTTTGGTAGCCTTTTTTGAAATATATTCTGTCTTTATCAGAAAATTGACCAATACGTCACTTTATACAGTTTTTAAATAAGAGGATCTACCATTTGGATGCGTTTAAAATCAAAAATGAATTTAAAAATGAGTCAGAATATAAGCAGTTTGGATTTGAGATTTTTTCTCCAACTCCTATTTTTGTTTAATTTCTTTTTGCTATACGAATTGGTCCTATGAAAAACTTGTCAATATAAAAGTTGTAGATATTTTTGAGAAGATGTAAAATAAATTTAATCAGATTTGATATCTTAAAAATTGACGGAGTTATGTATTTTTCTCTTTTTTCAGCGCCCTTTTTCTTTTCGTTTTTAATTTTTTTCATTGGTAAAAGTTGATCCTATCAAAAACTTGTAAATACAAAAGTTTTAGATAAATTTAAGAACATTTACAAAAAATTTAGTTGGACTTGATATCTTGAAAATTGACGAAGTTATGAATTTTTTTCTCTCAAAATCCCTGTTTTTTTTGCCTCTTGAGCCCACTTCTAAATTTATCAAAAATCTGTCATGCATATAATTTTGGCCCATTTTTAAGAAGTAATATAAACTTTAAACCGATTCGATATCTACTTTAATTAAGAAGTTATGGCGTTTTTTCGGTTTTCACAAAAACGCCCCCTATTCCGACCCCCTTGGTCCGATTTTGCCCACTAACGAACTTAGCCAAGATTTTATCCCCTTTGATTTTATGTACAAGTTTGGTGGAGATTGGTGAAGAATTATAGAAGTTATCGTGTCCATAAAAAAGTGAGAGATATATATACAGGGTGTCCGAAAAGTCTGGAAACGGCCGAATAACTCGAGAAATACATATGAGATTGAAAAACGTAAATATACGTGTTAAATATTTTTAAATAAGCTACTCTGTGATACCAAATTTGACCTTCGAAACCGACCCCCTGGGGGTCAGAGGGGGTCCAACTTTGAAATCTTAAATTATAACCCCCATTTTTTATTGCAGATTCGGATTCTACGGACAAAAATACGTAACTTTTGTATTTGATGTTTATTTCAAATCTTCGTTTATCATGGTGTAATCGAGCATATTAAATCGATACATATTCCCGCTTTTCCAACGGGATTTTCCCTAATCGAAACTGATTGGGCAGAATTTTTGACGTCAAATTCCTCGTCTTTTGTAGGAATAGCGTTTCCTGAAAATCACCCGTGGCGATTATTTCAATAGTGCTACACTGTTAAAAATTTGGCCCATTTGCTGCAGCGTCATTCCACAGCTATTATAGAATATCTCTTTTGTGACCAATGAGAATGCTCCATAACACAGTAAAGTAATCGTTTTCTATAAAAGCGGTGGAGTGACGATGCAGCAAAAGGGTCAATTTTTTTACAGTGTACTTTACTGTGTTATGGAACATTCTCATTGGTCATGAAAGAGATATTCTATAAAAGATGTGGAGTGACGCTACAGCAAATGGATCAAATTTTTAACTGTGCAGCACCACCGAAAAAAACGGAACGGGTGATTTTCAGGAAACGCTATTATTGCAAAAGACGAGGAATTTGATGTCATAAATTCTCCCCAATTAGTTTCGATTAGGGAAAATCCCGTTGGAAAAGCGGGAATATATATCGATTTAATATGCTCGATTACACCATGATAAACGAAGATTTGAAATAAACATCAAATACAAAAGTTACGTATTTTTGTCCGTAGAATCCGAATCTGCAATAAAAAATGGGGGTTATAATTTAAGATTTCAAAGTTGGACCCCCTCTGACCCCCAGGGGGTCGGTTTCGAAGGTCAAATTTGGTATCACTGAGTAGCTTATTTAAAAATATATTTAACACGTATATTTACGTTTTTCAATCTCATATGTATTTCTCGAGTTATTCGACCGTTTCCAGACTTTTCGGACACCCTGTATATAGATAGATAGATATATAGAAAGATATATAAACTGGTGCGATTGCAATAGGTAGTATTTCTTACGAAATCTACCTAATTCTTACGAAATCTACCTAAAACAGAAGCTAAGGATAAAAAAATATTTAAACTAAAATTAATTTTGTTACTTCTAACCTTTGCGATCTCTGTATTTACTAATAGAAGGCTTGTGGCTTCCCGTGTAACAGTAACTTGTAACCGAAATTATACTGGAGGACAACGGATTTATCAAACGACAAATTTTAAATTAAAGAAAGGACCTGTACTGTTGCATATTGTTTTGTTTCACTTTTAAAAAAAATCATTAAATTTATTTAAATTTGCAGTAAAATTAGATGTATATTTTTTTATTAAACCTAATTTTACTGCAATTTTTACGACAAAAATTGCTGGCAACATTACTGCCCTGTAAATTTAACAGATTTTTTTACAGCGTTGTTAGTTTATTTTAAATGGAAAATAACGTCCAGAATGTCGAAAAACGGTGTTTATCAGCTGTTTTTTTTTTTTTTTTTTTTTTTTTTTTTTCTGGAATAGGAGTAAAAATTTTAGATGCGGGATTTTCAATTGTCATGAATTACGACATTGAAGAAGGTTTTTTAATTTTTTTAAATGAAAGATTCATCGTCTGGCTTGAGTTGTTTGCTTCGAAATATCCAACTGCACACCTTGCAGTTCGAAACAAGCGGGACCCGAGAGATCGCCGGAGTCGTTTGCAATCAATTTGTCTTAAGGATCATGAAAGTCGATAATATAATATGGAGTTTAAACCACTTTGAGACCTAAAAGTTTAAAATCAACAAAGTAGAAGAGATTTGAATGAAATGGTCTATTTCTGATATGGGTTTTTGCACTTTTTCATGCTTCTAAAAATATTTTATTTACGTATTTATTTGTGAAAATGTCTGAACGTTCTGCAGGCTCTAATAAATTGATGAACCTTCAATAATGCAAAAAAAGCAAGATCAGTTTATACCTTTTTCCTCTGTAATTTCGTCCAGTTTGAAAAAGTATTTTAGCTTAAAATTCGTTAATGGTGCTCCAAAACAGTGTAAGCCTACAGAGGCGTTTCCCTAAGCAACTAACTAACTACGGAAAAACTTTGAACTTAGCCAAATGGTTGCACCTACATAATCTAACCTTTATATAAATTAGAAAATTCTAGCGTAATTTTAATTAGAGAGAGTCTACAGAAATTGTCTTAGTTATTATGAAAAAAGTAACTCAAAACAGCTGGGAAAATGAAAATGGCGCCAAAATATTCTGTTTGGAAATATACAGGTTTAACGCATATTTTCATCAGTGAAAAAAAAAAAAATAAAAATAAATAAAATATTATGGTTTTCAATTTTTTTTTTTGTAGCATTCATATTTGTATTTTTTGAATTTTTGAAGTAGGGACAGGTGGGAGTAATTGTGATCAGGGGGTAATTTTGACCACCTCCGCAATGAAGCAAACTGTGTATGGTAAAACATTTCTTAACGCTTTGATATTTACCTCATCATGCATTTTTCATTTTAGATGTTATTTATGATTACGCTGAAGCATGTTTGAGATCCAAATAGCAATTTGAACAAAATCTACCAAAATGTTTGATAAACGGTTTGGTTTGGTTTGGTTTATTTTTGTCGTCCGATTATCTACACTAGGGATATAGGACCCGAAAGAGTGCCCTTCGTGGGGGGCTTTCTAAGGGAACCTAACCCGCATTTACGCAAGGTTCGAAGAAAACCACGAAAACTCTGAATGGTTAGGCCGACGGCCGCGATTGGATTCGAACCCAGCACCTGCCGTCTACCAGTTGAGAGGTCATTCCTCTCGGCCACTGGTGGGGCCGCTTGATAAACGGATTTTCAGCTGAGTGTTCTATTGGCCTTATTTATCCCCAAAATAATGTGCGTAAGCAAGTGTAAAGAAGAAATATACTGGTCCCAATTTCCCTCTCTAGTGGTCTTAACTACCCTAAACTTTTGTGATAGTGAGTTTTTGATGGGGCCAGTTATAATCCTCCTTTTTACTCAATAAAAAGGGTGGCTATGAGAATTAAAAGTTTTAAGAAATGTTTTTGAAGAATCAAAGTTACTTGCTAAGTACTGAAAACACCATTTTTCCAAATAGGAAAAAAGTAAACAAAATAACAATGTTCAAAATGTAAAAAGTGATTAAAATTACCCCTCCTGATCTATCTATTATATTACCTTTTTTTCATTTCGAGTCATCTAAATAATTTTCCCTTTTTAACAGTGTTGTACTTCACCATTTCCATTACACGTGCAGTGATATATTTTAAAGGAACATTTCCCCATCTAAAAGAAATGAATAATAATCATAACGTCAGAAAAAGTATGAATAATTGTTATTTGACAAGAAAGGACAAAACAATATTATAACTAAATATTAAGAGAAAATGTAGATCATACATTTTTTTTTCAACATGATGGTATGTATTAGGTAGCTTTCATTACAAAAAGTAAAAAGCTACCTATTGCAGCCGTCCGGAGGAAAGCACTTCCGGAAAATTTTGGTATATTTTCACCGATCATGACCCCCAGACCCCAAAACCACCCTCCGTTCAAATGTTGACATATATATATATATATATATATATATATATATATATATATATATATATATATATATATATATATAACCATATATATATATATATATCTGATTTTTGTCATGCGATAACTAACGTATTTATGAACCGATTTGAATGAAACTTGGTATGTACATAGTACATACAAATGTCTCGACCGAGTTCGTTGGCCAGCATCATCCGCCATTTTGTTTCAAAATGGCGGCCATTTTAAATTTTTAAAAAAATTTAAAATTTAAAATTAAATGCGAAAAAATTAAAATTTGAAAAATATTTTTCTTTTACGTGTTAGAACTTAAAACAAAGATTCCAGAACACTTTTTATTTTGTCAATATCTTAAAAAATGATTGAGTTATAGCACTTTGAATTTTTCTTATGGCTGACATTTTGAAACGATCTGATTTTTGTCAAGTAATAACACGCGTATTTATGAACCGATTTCAATGAAACTTGGTATGTACATAGTACATACAAATGTCTCGACCGAGTTCGTTGGCCAGCATCATCCGCCATTTTGTTTCAAAATGGTGGCCATTTTAAATTTTTAAAAAAATTTTAAATTTAAAATTAAATGCGAAAAAATCAAAATTCCAAAAAATATTTTTTTTTACGTGTTAGAACTTAAAACAACGATTCCAGAACACTTTTTATTTTGTCTATATCTTACAAAATGATTGAGTTATAGCACTTTGAATTTTTCTTATGGCTGACATTTTGAAACGATCTGACTTTGTCACGTGATAACACGCGTATTTATGAACCGATTTCAATGAAACTTGGTATGTACATACTACATACAAATGTCTCAACCGAGTTCGTTGGCCAGCATCATCCACCATTTTGTTTCAAAATGGTGGCCATTTTAAATTTTTTAAAAAATTTTAAATTTAAAATTAAATGCGAAAAAATTAAAAGTTGAAAAATATTTTTCTTTTACGTGTTAAAACATAAAACAACGATTCCAAAACACTTTTTTTTGTCTATATCTTAAAAAATGATTGAGTTATAGCACTTTGAATTTTGCTTATGGCTGACATTTTGAAACGGTCTGATCTGAACGATCCATCATGTTGCTTTAAAATGGCATACACTTTATGATATCGTGGAATTTGGTGACTCTCTAAATCGCTTAAAATAAAACCAGGTTGAATAAAAGATGACTAATTTCTAAAAATTCCTATTAATATTCAGTCTTGACAAAAACTAGTATTCAATCTTATAAAATCACTAATTTTTAAAGATTATTTCCACTAATTTGAGCTTAGTATTTTTGAACAATGTAACTTACTTTAAAATAAATAAATAAATATATAAGTATATGAAAGCTACCTCTTCCTCCCGGCATTGCCGGAAGGACTTTTTTTTTATTTCTTCGTCTCTGAGTTTGTTCATGCCAATAGAGTAAACCAAATTAAATATTTAAAAAATTCTGTAATTTTTATTTTATTTTATTTTATTCGTGAACTTAACAGAAATTTTCCAAAGAAAAATAAAAGGATTATTTTACCATCTCACATGTTGGGAGATTAATAAAGCCGTGTAGAACCGAAACATGCGTTAAAATACAAGAAAGGTCGTTTTCCGATTAATTGGTAAAAGATATTGCCTAATTCAACGTTATGCGTTTTCAAAATAAGAAATTCTATAAATAATAATTGCTTGGATTCTTTTTATTAATGTGTTTTATCTTTTTCCTATTAGTTGAATCGAAAAACATCCAGTTGCGTTTTGAGAGTATGGCTATTGAAAATAATCTGGAGCTTCTGCGAGAAGAAAATTGGAATGTGAGTAAAGATGAAGGGGAAAGCAGTACCAGAGTAACATCCGTATTAAAAGCAGAAAAGGAAACTGACGAAAACAAACATACAGCAGGTGATAGCAACATGGAAAATGACTCAGCATTGCATTCAGGAAAGTCTGACGGTTTCGTTTTCAAAAGTATCAAGGAAACAAGTAAAAAAGAAAAGAAAGCATTGTTGAAAACAGAAGACACCATTAAAATGACTTATACGGCATTTACATGCCATAACAAATCAGCATACGATACTGCAATATTTGACATGAAATCTACAAGTACTGAAATCTCAGGTGTAAGTTCGGATGAAATGAAAACTAACAGTTCTAAAGCTCAGACATTCCAAGAAAATTTTCGAATCAACAGATTGAACATTGGCGATACACCCCCCAGGAGAGAAATAGAACAGCGCCAGCAAAATATTCAAGATAGTACATTGTACAGTAACGACACATATGCTCATCCAAATGTAGATCTTAACAGACACGAAAAAGAAACGGATTCAGAACCCGAAGGACACAGTGGCCAAGATAGTACAGATGAATATAATAATCAAGTTAAAACTAATAAAAATATATTCTCTTTTGGCAAGAAGATGATGCAGAATTTCCTAAAGTGGACATTCGAAGACTATGAAATAGCCAGTGCAAACAATTATCTGCATAACTTGTCGAAACGCCTCACAAAATAAATTTGTCACAGCAACGAAACCACATAAGAAAATTTAACGCAATAACTTCAATTTCAAGATAACATTATTATTTCAACTACAAGATAGAACAATAGCATCAACGAAAGATAATTTAAAACAAGTACAAAGTAAAGAGTTTCCGAAATGCATTTAAGCGGGCTTTAGGGGTAAATATTTATATATTTTCTTTATTCAGAAAGATTAGTAACAGAAAGTACAATAATTTTCATAATAGTGATTTATTATGCATAATATTTTCTTATATAACATTTGTTTTTATTTACAAGAAACATAATAATTTTTTCAAAGAAAGAAAAAAAAAAAAAAAGAATTTAAAAAGCAACTTAGACATCGTAAATTTTTTGTGCACTTCAGAATGATTGATTGCAAATAATCTCGAACTGATTGATAGATTATAACGAGGTATTATTTAATGCTCAGCCATTTCTATATGAAAATTACAGAGAGCACCATAATAAGGATTTGTGAAATGTATATGTATTCCAAAAGAGAAAAATCTCATCTTCTTCCATTAATATATTCAGCTTTTTTTTTTATAGAAAAGTCGGGGGTGGGATATAATTCTGAATCGAGAGAAAATTACTTAGAATTCATTTTGAAGCTTCCCAAGCATACTAACGTATGATAACAGTACATAGTTGGGGGCAAAAATCGTTTGGTTAGGGCCTATTGTTAAATTTATCCCATTTCCCACCAAGACTCTTTAAATTATTATTTTCGGTTTTAGGAGTCAAATTGGGGGAATTATTCCAAATTACTAATTGGGCAAAATTTCTTTTTTTCTGGAATATGTACTGGCTCCCCTATTTATAATTCAAATTTGCTTCGAAATGGAATTTATGTAAATTCTTTTTGAATCAGAATTCAAAAACTTAAAGCTAAAGAAATAAATGGTGCTGAGAAAAAAAATAATAAAACCATTTTCGAATATTTTCGTTAAGGCTGTCAGTGGCTGAGCATAAAAAAAAAGAAAAGAAAATGGCTCATTAAATTTAAAGTGCATTCATATTTTTTATTTTTTGAAACTGCAATAAGGATTAATAATTTAAATGAGCAAAAATAAATGATGAAATTGCCATAAGTATAAATTATTTGGTGGTAAATATATATATATGTATTTTATTTAAAAAAATATATATAATAGTATCAATATATACATATATAAGAGAAAATGCAATAATTTCCTAATAATAATTTATTATGCATAATATTTTCTTATATAACATTTGCTTTTATTTACAAGAAACATAATAATTTATTCAAAGAAAGAAAAAAATATTTTTATATTATTTAAAGAAAATTTTTTTTAAAGCAACTTAGATATCGTAAACGTTTTTATGTATTTCGCCATCATTGATTGAAAATAGCCAGGCAATGGTTGATAGATTATAACGAGAAATTCTTTAATGCTCAGCCATTTCTATATTCAAAGTACAAAGAGCACCATAATAAATATTTGTGAAAAATATGAATGTATTCAAAAAAAAAATCTCCTCTTCTTTCATTAATATATTCAGCTTTTTTATATAGAAAAATCGGGGGTGGGATATAATTCTGAATCGAGAGAAAGTTACTTAGAAGTCATTTTGAAGCTTCCCAAGCATACTAACGTATGATCACAGTACATAATTGGGGGCAAAAATCGTTTGGTTAGGGCCTATTGTTAAATTTATCCCATTTCCCACCAAGACTCTTCAAATTATTATTTTCGGTTTTAGGAGTCAAATTGGGGGAATTATTCCAAATTACTAATTGGGCAAAATTTATTTTTTTGTGGAATATGTACTGGCTCCCCTATTTATAATTCTAATTTGCTTCGAAATGGAATCTAAGTAAGTTCTTTTTGAATCAGAATTCAAAAACTTAAATATAAAGAAAAAAATGGTGCTAAAAAAAATAACAAATTCATTTTTCGAATACTTTCGTTAAGGTTTTAAATGGCTGAGAATATAAAAAAGAAAAGAAAATGGCTCATTAAATCTAAAGTGCAGTCACATTTTTTATTTTTTGAACCTACAATAAGGGATAGTAATCAAAATGAGCAAAAATAAATGATGAAATTGCCATAAGTATAATTTCTCATACTTGAAATTTTCTACAAAATATGCTTGTTTTACATACAACAAAATGAAGATACCTAAAATATTTTGAAGATATTTAAACGAAAAATTAATCGCTTATCATTGACAAATTAGAAATAGTTTAGCATTGATTTAAAGGCATTTATTTCTCATAGTGAATTCGTTAAACTCTGACGATTTTATTATTACCATTTGTAATTAATTATTTCTATAAGAACATCAAAGAAAATTAATTTTTCTATTGGAAAAATAATATACAATATCTAAGCAATCTGTTTTAAAATAAAACAATAATCTTCTTATTATTTATATTAACTTAAAATATTGTTTATGAAAATTTAATTTGCTTAAGAATTTTCACAAAACTACACAACAATTGAATAAATGGTATAAGAAAAGAAAATTTAATAAGAACATTTAAGATTGTTTTCGTAAAAACTTTCAATGGATGAGCATTGAAAGTAAAGTTATTTCAGCCGAACAGAAAGTGATTGCCTAATTTCAACAACTTTCATAAAATAATGTTTATTTCAGAAGATCGGTTTTTTTTATACGTGGGATCATCCAGAAAAACGTTAGATCGGGCCCTAAAATAAAAAAGTCATTTTGGGGTCTCTAAGGCAAAAAATAAATTCAGAGCCCCAGAAAAAAAAGAAAGAAAAAAAAGATTTCGGGATCCTACATAAGGAAAAAATTAATAATAATAAAGATATTTTCGGGACTTCTTTCAGCAAAGAAAAAAATTAGAGGTACTTATACTCATATATCTGTTTATTAGGAGGTCGTAAATTTGTAAAAAAGACAAGCGCCTGGAATTTGGTCGTCCATTCATTGTGTGTTTGGAATTGAACATATTCTGATTGTGATGCGATGCGCGAAACATTTCACTGGTAATGTCATAATAAGTAAAGTTTACTCGCCAATACTTTTTGAGGGTGTATTGTTTGTTCATTTGTCGTTTTCATATTGAGAGTTTAGATTAGAATTGCACACGTAAAATTTTGTGCTCGCTTAGCTTTTAATAAACCATGATCATTACGGTCTTTCATTGTAAATCAAGAATTTATGAAAAAATAAAAGAGAATTCATTATTATGATTAAATATATATATATATATTCAAGAGGGTCATTCTTGTGGAAAATAAAAATCTAATTACATTAAAAAATAGCTGCCTAAAGTTACTTAATTATTTAAAAATCATATCAAAAGATAACTAATAGAATGAATGTTATTTTATAATGTAAAACATATTAAGGTAGTTAATTTTAACTACAACAATAAATAATTAGAAAGCAAGAATAGTTATTAAATTAAATAACGACAATAATAAAATTGCATAATTGGATTGATATAAATAAAAATAATAGGGAATTATCACTAGATTGTTTAATTACTGAATTATATTTCAATTTTAAATATCTCTGTGAGACAGAAATATTAAATTTATTAAAATTAGGATTGTAATAAGATACAAATTCAGTCAAAAAATTGACTGATTGGTAGTTACGAAAACCGACGGATATACTCAATATGAATGGACGATCAGAATCCAGGAGCTTTGCAAGAAAATCTTCATCTCTTCAATCAGTAGGTGAACAACAAGTAAGCTTTGATTGCCTCAAGGGTGGTGCTTGCCAGGGCTAAGGCTGGCTCATTCCTTCAAGAAGACTCAAGACAGGAAATGTCGCTGATGACGTTCAGATTTATGGAGAGAATTTCGTGTTAATCTGACTCTTTCTTCTGTTTCAAAATTATCTAAAGAACATAAAACTTTCATTTGAAAATAGTAAAACAAAAATTAAACTTTATAAAATTCTACAAAAAATATTTGTAATAATTGTTAAAGTTAGGCTTAATTATTAGAAATATAGATTGATACGAGAATTTAAAGACAGTTTGTGATGAAGCTAAAAAGAAAATTTAAGAGGATCATTAATGTAGAAAAGTAAAGCTTATTACATTGAAGATTAACTTTCAAAAGTTATTTAGATATTAAAATATAAATGTAATAGAATGTTTCACAATGGATATTATAAAATATATTAGGATTGTTGAATACAATTAGAATAAAAAAGAAACTAGAGAACAATTTTTAGCGTATCAGTAATTGTTGTATCAAAACAAAGCCATCTGAAGTAGTTTCACTTTATCCGTCGCAATATTAAAAGAAAAAAAAATAGACACGCACTGCGTCATCTGTGTCCATAGACTGTATAATCTGTGTCCATAACATCGACCTGGTATGTTTTTAGGATGCTCAAAACATATAATCTGTTTTGCACATTTTGCAAGATTAATGTATTTTTTCATCTTTTGATCTAAGTAATATTTACCTCTCGAATTTTTCTTAAGTAATAGTTACATTTGAAAACGGTAGAAATCTTTAATATCATAACTGATAAGTTTAGTGATTCTTTTTAGGAGATCACAACAGAATGATGGCAGTAAAATTGTGCATATTTTTGTGCAACAAAATCATGGCAGTAAAATTGTGCATATTTTTGTGTATATTCGGTTTAACGGCAGAAATCTTTAATATCATAACTGATAAGTTTAGTGATTCTTTTTGGGAGATCACAACAAAATGATCACAGCGAAATTGTCCTTATTTTTGTGCAACAAAATGGTGGCAGTAAAATTGTGCATGTTTTTGTGCAACAAAATGATGGCAGTAAAATTGAACATATTTTTGTGCAATAAAATGATGGCCGCAAAATTGTGCATATTTTTGTGCATATTCGGTTTAAAGGCAGAAATCTTTAATAACATAACTCATAAGTTTAGGGATTCTTTTTAGAGATCACAACAAAATGATGGCAGTAAAATTGTGCATATTTTTTGTACAACAAAATGATGGTAGTAAAATTGTGCATATTTTTGTAAAACAAAATCATGGCAGTAAAATTGTGCATATTTTTGTGCATATTCGGTTTAACGGCAGAAATCTTTAATATCATAACTGATAAGTTTAGTGATTCTTTTTAGGAGATCACATTAAAATGATGGCAATAAAATTGTGCTAATTTTGGACTTAAGTCTTGTCATCAGAATCTGCGAACCCATGTCATTTCAAATTTGAAATTTCAGTAATGAGATAACACAAAGCATTTTTCTTATGTTATTTAATGCCTATTGTTGCAAACATCTATTGCACAAGAACGCATTGTTCAATAAGCTGAACTATTTTTTTGTATATAAATGCAACTTAAAAAAATCTTTTTAAATAGTATAAAAAAAGGACGAGCCAGTTGTTTTCTTTCACACTTATTTCACTGTTCAGCTACATAAAAAATATCTAAAATAATTAGCTCTTTTATTTGTCACGGACGTGATTCCATTGACGTCATCCGGCACTTCCTGTTTTGAGGTATTGGATTTATAGCAACAAGAGATAACTAGAGGGAAGAGTCAGCCCTTATATAGCCCTGGATGCTTACAGGATTCCTCGCTCACTTTCTGCTGCCATCCTTTCTCCCCGCATCTCTTCCTCTTTTTCCTCTCTCCTCCTCTGCCCTCTTCGCCCCTCTCTCCCCTTCTTCCCTCTCTCACTCTGTTCTTCCTCTTTCACCTTATTGCCATCATCCCCTCTCTTTATTCCGCCGCCTCCTCCTTCCACCCACCGTCTGCTTCCCCACGGTCAAACTCGCTTCCCCTTAAGGTAAGGAAGGGGAAGAATCGAGTTTGGCCGTGGCTTCCCATTCACCTCTCCTCTCCCTGACACACTCTTCCCCTTTCCATTCTTCTGTCTTTCTCTCTCACCACACTTTGTCTTCGCAGTCTGCTCCCATTTCTTTATCTCTCTCTCCTATATACAGTGTGTATGTATTGTGTGTGTGTATTTTTCCTGTTTCTTTTCTGTTTCATTTTTTTTTTTAATCTTTCTTTTTCTTGCACACACTCACGTGTATATACTTATGCACGTTATAAATATATGCTATCTTTATTTTAGTATTTAGTATTTTCAATATTCTTCTAAATTAGTGGTAATGAAATTTAGAACTTTTATTTGCGCAAATTTATTTCTTGTAGATTCTGTTTGTGCTTACTTTTACGTTCATTTGCAAATATGATTTAAAACCAGAGCTTCATTTTATCGCTTAGATATTTACATATATTTAATACGGTACATTAAAAATGCTGTTACTAATGTACGTACATTAAACAGCAAACATTTTAGAAATTTCCGTACCTATTATTTTAATTTTTTAAAACTCATTTTTATTTGACATGTTCAAGGTTCTTTGTTTATTTCATGCTAATAACTTTTGGATGGATTATATTTGCACTTTCTGTTTTTTTCTCTTGCATGTATGCTTTTATATGAGTGAGTTTTATAATTCGATTTCGGGCATCTTAAAAATGCAATTATGTGTTATAGAATACAAATTTTTTCATGTAGTGGCATATTTAGTGCACTTTCTCAATTGTGATAATCACGCGTATTAATTTTTCCATTCACATTCCATTTTCCATTTTTCCATTATTTTTTTTACTATCCGATTTTGTACATAACTCTTTCTATATATATATATATATATATATATATATATATATATATATATATTATTATTATTATTATTATTATTATTATTATTATTATTATTATTATTATTATTATTATTTAGCACGTATGCTGTCAAAATACTTTTCTAATTTTCAGTCTTGTCATAGACTTAATCATTAATACGGTTGCTAAATATTTGCATGCATTTTGCACAAAGCAGGTCTTTTTTCATCAGTTTTAATATTGAGTAATATTTGTAACAAAAGACATTAGCGTAATTTACGCCATTATCTACGCATGTATCCGTCAAATTATTTATATAAGATTTTTGATATCATTGAGATATTAATACTTATTTTTCCTTATTTCGTTAGAAATGCATATCTGATCTTCGTCTTTCCTTATCTTCTTGTAAAACAAAATTTCTTTTTGTACCTTTACAAATGCATGTCTCATTTCTAACAAATATTATCCAATAGATATATTTATATACATGTGGGTGCGTGTGTGTTCTGAGTTGTATGTGGTTTTTTTTTGTGTGTGTGTGTTGTACTGCGTGGAAGTTGTAAGTTGTGTGTGTGCATTGTGTGTACATGAATGTTGCTTGTTTATTAAGTATAGATGTGTGCATATTAAATGCATTGTATGACAGCTGCATATTTGTTGTGAGTATATGTATGTGGTGTTGCTCGTGTTACGTGTGTATGTGTTTATGTGTGTATTGTATGTAGAGTGTTTGTGTGTGAATTGGTTTATTTTTGTGTGTATATGTGCTGTATTTGTATAGCATGCGTGTGGTGTTTTCGTATGCATGTATGAGTTGCGCATGCATGTGTTGTGCCTGTGTGTGCATGTATTGCGCTTGTGAGTGTGTGCGAGTGCATGGCCATATAAGAGAGCGAGAGAAAGAAATCCCAGAGGAGAAAGAAGACAAAGGATGTGAAACGAAGGGAAAAAGAGGAGAATGAAAGGAGAAGCATTGCCGTCCGGGGCTGTCTCCGGAAGGGAATGCTCGTGTAGAGTGTGAGAGGGTCGGAGAGAGGTGAATGGGAGGCGGACACGCGGTAGGAGGAGGAGGCAGTGAAGGGAAAAGAGAGGGGACGATGGATTTTATTTGGGGAAGAAGAAGGACCGAGTGAGAAAAGGAAAAAGGAGAAAGAGGAGCAAAGAAGACAGGGGAAGAGTGAGGAGAACGGAGGAAGGGGTACAGGGAGAAAGGATGAAAGAAAGAGATTGGGAAAGACAGAAGAGCGCAGAGAGAAATCCTGATCATCACCGAGAGTAAAATTTTAGGAATAAAGCTTTGAAAAGATTATGCTCCCCTGATTGAAGAGATGAAATATTTTTTTTTTTTTTTTTTTTTTTAAAGATTAAACATAACTAAATTTAAAAAGTGATTGAAGAAGATTAATTTTTTCAAAAATATTAAAGTGGATCATATGAAAAAGATTATTGAGCGATGCTTTTAACAGCAAAAAAAAAAAAAAAAAAAAAAAAAGTTGCAGAATTTTTCTCTGTGCTAAAGTGTGACATCTTAGTCCATCGTTTTTAATTGACGGAATTAAATGTTCTAGATTTAAGAGGATTGGTTTTTTTTCAAAAATATTAAAGTGGATCATATGAGAAAGATTATTGGGCAATGTTTTTAAGAGCAAAAAAAAAAAAAAAAAAAGAAGTTATAGAATTTTTCTTTGTGTTAAAGTATGACATCTTAGTCCATCGTTTTTAATTGACGGAATTAAATGTTCTAGATTGAAGAAGATTAATTTTTTCAAAAATATTAAAGTGAATCATATGAAAAAGATTATTGGGCAATGTTTTTAAAAGCAAAAAAAAAAAAAAAAAAAAAAAAAAAAAAAAAAGAAGTTATAGAATTTTTCTTTGTGTTAAAGTATGACATCTTAGTTCATCGTTTTTAGTTGACAGAATTAAATGTTCTAAAACGAGTTCATCAGTAGAAAAAAAGACAAATTCGATTTGCTTGAGAAATAAATGCCTTTAAATCAGTGCTATAGAAAATATTTCTTACCTCTTAATTTTTTAACATTTTTTTAAATAAAAATATTACTTCAGAGAAAATATTCAAATAGCTTTAACTTATGGCAATTATCGATGTAAAATAAGTGCAGAACATTTAATTTATTTTTAATAATAATATTACTTCAGTGAAAATATTCAAGTAGCTTCAACTTATGGCAATTATAGATGTAAAATATCTGTAGCATTCTGGATTTAAATAACCATAGACATTAAATATTTATCCCCTTAAAGCCCGAGAAATGTTTTTTTTTTTCGGAAAAACCCTATTGCTCAGAAAAGAAGAAGAATATCAATAAAAGAAGCATATAAGATAAAAAAAAATACCTTGGAAATTTTTCAAGGAGCTCCTGAAGAAAAATTGAAATCTGCGTCATAGAGAAAGAAAGGAATTGCATAAGTATTATAAAATCACTATATAAATCAATAATAATTTAAAAAAAAGAAACAGCTGCTCATAAAATCTGCACAGTAACAAAAAAAAAGAATGAATGAATATATTTTATATGAAGAAAATAAGATTCTTTTAAAAAGTTTTTTGTTGAAAAAGCCTGAATTACAAATGTGCTGGTTAAATCAAATCGAAAATTGAAAAATCATCATATGCAACAGTTTGAAATTACAGATATATTGTGTTCTTTTTAAATATTTAAAATAAGAAAAAAAAAACAAAGAGGAAGCAATTATGATGAAAGTTGTCAATATAAAATGGGAGTATACATAAATATATGATACAAATTTCAAATTGTCTTTGGGGAGGAAGTACAACATTAGAAATATATAAGCAGAATTATATGCAGAATATAAACAAAAATATAAACAAAATACACTATCGACAGAACAAGTTAATTCTTTTCAGTGGAATAGATTTATACTAAAGATAAACAAGCTTTTTTAAATATATTGCAACTATAGGGTTTCGTTGCTGTAAAATAAAGTTTCATCTGGGCAGCTAAAAGTTTTTCTTGGAAAGTCAAGGCCTTATGATCAGGAAACAATGTTATTCATTATATGGAGCAAATGTGACAATAATCTAACAATTATGTATTAATTTCCAAATTCTTCTTTTTCTCAAAGTCACGTTATAATGTATACGCAGATTACAATATTTTATTCCTTTTCTTTGTACCACAAATTTAATACACATGTTTGTAAAAAAAAATCTTTGTCTGTTTTAATGCTTCTGTGTCCTTATTGTCTCATAACTTTGATTTTAAGAAATTCATTTCTGTCATTAGTTTTTTCAGTCTAATGAAGTTTATCTCATTGCAAAAATTTCATACGAAAGTTACAGATTGGGATTTTTTTTTTTTTTTTTTTTTTTTTTTTTTTTTACTTATTTTTTCCTGTTACTCATTTTAAGAAGGAAAATTGCTATCACTCGTTCTGTACTGCTTAATTTTAAAACAATATTAAAAAAATTATGGAAATATGAAAATTTCTTCAAATAAAGTAATTTTTTTGGGGGAGAAATAAGTAATTAAAGTAATTTTTTTTAGATAAAATTTTACAAATACTTGTGCACGTATTCCTTTACGTACTTTTTATGAAAAATAATCATACGTTAGTTTAATTAAGACATATTAATTAAGTATTTTTAAAAAGGTGTTTTGACATACATGTGGGTCGTGCAGGATTATTAAAAATATATTTAATATATCCACTTAATATTATTATATATAATCCATACCTATATTATAAAGAGGTAAAATTTGTTTATTTGTAGGGGCTAATCTCTGGAACTACAGAACCGATTTCATAAGTAGTGTTACCACAATGATGGTTTTCGCCCCGGTTCAAACGTAGGCTATATCTTATGTCGAATTCACTAATCCAAAGGCGGTGTAGGAGCAAAAAAACATTCTAAAAATGCGATTTTCGCGTTACCCTAGGGACTAGAAACATGAAATGTGGAATGTTAATTACTTATAAGATATAAATGATCAGTAAGAACCTTTGATAAGAAATACAAAATTTAGGAATTGCCAACATCTGATTTATTTTTTGCTTGTTTTGTTTAAATAAACTGTACTACTTTCAAGATTATTTTGCTTTTAAATATATTTAAACATTATTAATAAAAAAAGACCTGTAACTTTTGATTTTAATCAATGATTTAAAAAATATATCAAGCTGATTTAAATCAGCGTACCTTCTCAAGAAGTGAGCACATATAATTTTCTTTAACTCTTAAGTTCTGGTTGGTAAATTTATTTAATATTCTTAAATATTACTCTGGTACCAGCATTTTATAAAAAAAAAAACCTTCGGTTTACGATATGAATGAAAAAAAAAATCCTTTGTCTGCTTGGCCTACAGGCGTGGGTAGATTTGCTCATTTCAACAACAAAAAATAAAATATAATTAGAGAAAAACCCCGGTTTTACAATTTTATTTTGTCACTTTTGAAGAAATTTTAGTTTAATTTTTCTGTAAGAGTTGTTTTTTATCAGAATCATCTTAAGCGAAATTCAGCTCAAAATGCCCACTTTAACAGCATTTTTTGAAATATATTCTGACTTTATTAAAAAATCGACCAATATGGCACATTATAGAGTTCCTAAATTAGAGAAACTGTGAACTGAATGCGTTTGAGAGCAAAATTGAATTTAAAAATGGATCAGGAAATAAGCAATTTGTTATTTGAATCAGGGGCGTAGCTTGAAATTTTTATTGAGAGGGGGGGGGGCAAAATTTGGCGCCTTTTAATGTTTTGCCGCCCTTGAATTATTTGCACGTTTTTTAAGAGAGAGAAGGGTTAATTGTGCTACTTTTTATCTTTAGTTATTTATTCATGGCAATGGCATCTATTTAGGTAATATAAGTGATGCAGCCATGGTTAAATTTCCATTTTAATTGTGCATGCACATGTGCTGATAAAATTTCTGTCTCAAATCTTGTTTTTTCAACGTCTAAAAAAGCAATGTAGAATGTTTGAAGAGAATCCGAATCCTGGATCCTTAAATTCATTTTCCTGACATGATAAGAACAATTGTATTTGGAAGAAAAATAAAAATACAGAACGAAATGTTAATTACAATAGACTTATAGTGGTTTCAAATCCGCAGCTACCGCCAGAAGCTTGCTGCTAAATATAATTGAATTTAGCCTTCAATTTTTCTGGTGAGATCCTCCGAGATCGAGCCCACTACTATCACTCTCACGAATGTAAAAAAGGAATGTTAAATCTCTCGATGAACAATCGATCCCTTTTCAAGGAAGTAACAGTGGTCTATACACCAAATATATTGAATATTCCAGTTTCTGTAAAGTGGAATAACATATTTTCCCTTTTATTATCTCAGTTCCCCAGTAAATACATATAAGTAAAAAATAATAACACAAACCTTTAAAGTAGTTATTTTTTTCTAATGTGCATTTTTTAAATGGATCGCACGATTATTCTATTAACTATACAGTATATTAGCGAATACTTTTTTTACCTGTCATTTTTTAATATTAAATGACAGTCGTTCAAAGTAAATTTAATTTTCTCTTTTGACAATGGCTACTTTAAAAGCAAAAATCAATTATTTCCAAATCCCTTTATCCAATCACTAGAATAAAAACTTATATAACCCTTTAAGCAACATGTTCAGTTTAGCAATAGTATGCTGAATACTGGATATCATTAAATTTCGTCAAAAGTAATTTATCACAATAGCAATTAGCGACGCAAAAAACTCAGATGCATAGAACATTTCAATCTCCATTTAAAATAAAGACATATACATATATATTTTGGAATTTCAGATAGAAGAGTTTCACTTTGCACGTCGGTACATCGTGATGTGTATAGAGTTAATTGAAAACTGTTATTTTTCAGATAAATCAAATTTAAGCTGTAATGTCCACCGCAAGGCAGGAAAAAGACCCACCAGAAGAGTGACAATAACTTGAAATGTATATGTATAATTGATAAAACATAACAAAATTATATTTAGGAATTATAATATAAAACAAAAATAGAGCCAAAGAAAAAATCTATTGCTCAGTTGAAAACATTTTTGAAAAACATTTTTTTTTTGCCACTTTATCAGTAACCCTTGCAAGAATGGAATCAGTGCTACCAGTGTTCTCGCCGAAATTTGACCAACGTTAGTAATTTAGCTAATTAAAAACGGAAAACATTCGCCAAATGAAAAAAGTATTAGCAAAATAAATTCGCCGTGTAGCCAAAAAAAAACCGAATCTTTAAAACTTTAATGTACCCATTTTTTATCAATATGTTCTAAAATAGCCTAAATTTTTATAACTGCGAGAACGATTGTTATTAATCTAATTTCAACTATCCGCTACAAATATTTAAAAATATGTATATATGCATCTGTATGATAACGAAAAAGAAAAGAGAGAAAAATCAAAAATTGAGCACCAGTAATTTGGCGAATCTAACCACTTGTTTACTCGCTTTTTACTCGCTTGTTTACTAATTTTAAGTTATGGGGTTTTTTCTGTTTTCTGAAAAACCCTCCTTATTTCTACCCCTTTGGTCCGATTTTGCCCATTATCGAACTTGACCGAGATTTTATGCTAATTCACTTTATGTATAAGTTTGGAGGAGATTTGAGCAGTATTATAAAAGTTATCGTGTCCATAAAAAAGTGATATATATATATAGTGGTATAAGTTATTAAATTCAATGATTCATATATTGTAATACAATTAATGGTTATATGTACCGGGTGTCCAGTAAATAACTGACCCATTTTGAACTTAAATAACAAATAAACGGTTTGAGATAATAATGTTCGGTTTGCGGTATTGTTATTAGAAAATCAATAAATTTTTAAACATGTACTTTGTTAATATAGTTCAAATTTCGGGAAAAAAATATATAGCGCTGGCGGTAACAGGCTGTTTGAATGCAGACATGACTCTAATTTTCATAAATATGAGATTTTCGGTTGAATCTGAATCGATATGTTGTCGAGTCTGAATCTATACGTTGAATCGACTCTCGAATCAGCTTCAGAAATAGGGTACGTTGGTTGGAAAGTGATTTAAAATAATATTTATGATTGAACCATCCGTATTATACTTCACCAGTCTTGTCACATCTCAGTATTGAGACTGAGATATTATTTTAAATATTATTATATTACATTAACAAAGTGCATATTTTAAAATTTATTTATATTCTAACAACAATACAGCATGCCGCGCATTTTTATCTCAAACAGTTTTCTTGTTATTTGCATTCAAAATGGGCCAGTCATTTACTGGACACCCGGTATGTATGTGTATATATACATTGGTGGACAAAATTAAGAGATGGAAGGCATTTTCCCAAATATCTCGAGAAATACTGGATACAAAAAAATGAAAATTGGTATGAATATAACTTATAGTATGACAATAATGTGTGCAAAGTAAAAATTAAAGTACCATTCATTGACAAGTGTTATTGGCAACAGTCCAGTGTGGACTGAAATTCATGATGAGAGATGGCAATGAAAGTGAGGCTTGTATGGTGTGTGGTCGCCTCTAGTATGGTGTGTGGTCACCTCTGACAGATAGACAACATGCACAACGAGTATGCATGCTTTTAATAAGAGAGTTAAGGATTGCTTGTATAAGATTCTCCCACTCTTCCACCAGAGCAGTTTTTAACTCCGGAATGGTTCTGGGTGAGGGTTGACGTCTCCCAATAGCCCTTCCAAGAGCATCCCAAGCATGTTCAGTGGGGTTAAGGTCAGGAGATTTGGCTTGTCAATCCATTCGATGAATATCCTCGCTTTCCAGATACTCCTCAACGAACGTCTACAGCGGCACAACTGTCTAGGGACTTTGCTGCTGCCACAGAAACATTAGTTTCAAGAAAGACTGTTACCAGGTGGCTTGGTGAAAGAGGATTGCATGCCAGGAAGCCCGCCATTTGCATCCCACTCACTCCCTTCCACAAAAGAGAGCGTGCACAGTAGTGCAGACGGCCCCCAACACTGGACACAGCTCCAATGGGCTAATGTTCTGTTCACAGATGAGTCCAGATTCAGTCTTCAACCTGATTCTCGGCGAATATTCATATATAGGGAACCTGGGACCCGATACTATCCCCGTAACATCATTGAAAGGGACCATTATGCTGGTGGAGAACTGATGGTTTGGGCAGGGATCATGCAAAATATCCGCACACCGCTCTACGTGTTTCAAACTGGTTCCGTGAATGCCCAGAGGTACAGGCAGGAGATCCTACAATCCAACGTGCGTCTTTTCAGGGGTGCTGTTGGCCCTGAATTCGTTTTTATGGACGACAATGCCCGACACATACAGTTCGCCTGGTTGAGGCGTATCTGGAAAGCGAGGATATTCATCGAATGAATTGGCCAGCCAAATCTCCTGACCTTAACCCCATTGAACATGCTTGGGATGCTCTTGGAAGGGCTATTGCGGAACGCCAACCTCCACCCAGAGCCATTCCAGAATTAAAAACTGCTCTGGTGGAAGAGTGGGAGAGTTTCCACAAGCAATCCTTAACTCTCTTATTAACAGCATGCATACTCGTTGTGCATGTTGTCTATCTGTCAGAGATGTTTACACACCATACTAGAGGCGACCACATACCATACAAGCCTCATTTTCATTGCCATCTATCATCATGATTTCAGTCCACATTGGACTGTTGCTAATAACTCTTGCCAATGAATGTCCCTTTAATTTTTACTTTGCACATATTATTGTCATACTATAAGTTATATAAAAACCAATTTTCATTTATTTGTATCCAGTCTTTCTCGAGATATTTGGGAAAACGCCTTCCATCTCTTAATTTTGTCCACCAGTGTATATATATATATATATATATATGTTACAGGCCAAACCCGATTTTAGGCCAAACCCGATTTTAGGCCAAACCGGTCTATCCTAACGCCCATCGGATAAACTAGTTTTTCCTAGGCCAAACCGGTCTATCCTAATGCCCTTCGGATAAACTAGTTTTTCCTAGGCCAAACCGGTTTATCCTAACGTCTATCGGATAAACTAGTTTTTCCTAGGCCAAACTAGTTTATCCTAAGGCCCATAGGACAAACTAGATTTTCCTAGGCTAAACTAATTTGGCCTAACTTTTATAGGATAAACTAGTTTGGACTGCTGTTTATTGGTCTGAATTAGTTTATCCTAGACCAGTTCAATTTGGCGTGGTTTTATTGAATTCAACGACCGCCTCAACGCCAACATTCTTGTTTGTCCGAGGCTGATCTAGTTCATCCTAGGCCAATGTAGTTTTACGTGTTTTTAGCTCACAGGCGTGAAAGCCAGAGAAATAATGGGCTCACAGGTTCTGTATATGCATGTAATAAATATATAATTCGACGAAATAACTATGTTGCATAAACTCTAGGAATCCGCAGCAGCACGAGCAGAGTAGTCGCTCCGACAATTGGCGAGCAGTGGAAGAATTTCATTGGGGTATTTGCCCATTATAAAAACAAACACCATCAGTCTTCAAGTTCTTTATTTATGAACTCATAAAATAGGTAAGCTCTTCCCCGCAATCACCTTAGCACACATCGATACTACACCCTTCGTTATCCAGTCCACATCATCAGATATTTTAATTCAGCGGGGAAATGAAACGGGCGTCTTCATAATTTAAAAGGCAATTGCATTCTAACGCTCCTCAAAAACTAAATGAAAAAAAAAAATTCACGACAAAACTAGCTCCCTCCTACTCCGCGTCAATCATTTTAAAAATCCAATTAGGATTAACTCGAGTCTCAACGTAAAAAAATGATCAGTTCTGATTGATCTTAGCAGGCGTGTCCTCGGCAGGATCTATATTTTTTTCCTCGCAAATAACAAGCCCTTTAACAACGCGTATTAACACCGGTCACGCGATGTTAAATAAAAAATAAAATTAAAATCCCGGGAATATTCCAGAAAGTAAAAAGGTTACGAAATACCTCCCGCCTTTTTGAGAAGCAAGCAATAAGTTATTAATAAATAAAATAAGAAAAAGAATTTTAGCTGTTACAAGTTAATACATTACGAAACTAAAATTGAAATATGTTCCACAAATTTAGAATTGAAGCTAAGAGAGAACAAAATGGCGCAATTTGTTTTTTATTTTATTACATGCATATTGCATATATGCATGTATGTACGTATGTGTGTACGTATGTACGTAACGCGATAACTCTTGATAGAGATATCCGATTTGCTTCAAATTTTGGGTGTAGTTTCATTCTGATAAGGTACTTTTCTGATTAATTTTGGGAATTCATCGGATAAGAATAAAAGGGGGCGTACGGGAGGCTAATCTCCCATCGTTAATTTAGAGAAATAGATTTATCATGCAGAATTATCAATTTTCATTTAAAATTTTAGCTATAGGATCATTGTGACAAGGCGCCTCCTTGATTAGTTGTAGATGTTTATTGTTTAAGTCTAATAGAAAGGGCAATGTAGGTAACACAACATAATTTAGATAAATGGTTTTTGATGCAAAATTGACGAATTTGCTTCAAAATTTAGATATAGGTTCTTTTTGATAAAGTGATTCCCTGAATAGTTTTGGGGGTTTAATGGTTAAGTAGAAAGGGAAAAATGAAGGATTGCCCTCTTACTTAGGAAAAACTAGTTTATTCTATGGACATTTAGATAAACAAGTTTGGCGTTGAAAAAACTAGTTTATCCAATTGGCGTTAGGATAAAATACTTTGGCCTAGGCTAGTCTAATTTGGCTCGAAATCGGGTTTTGCCGGTAGAAAACATGTCTCTCACAAGAATAAGTATATATGTGTGTAAAGAGTCATTGCATATAACATCAATACAGAAATTCAACATGTCCACAGCAGAGACATGATGCATTGTACATGGTGTTTACTTATTTTTTTTTTCTGCAGACTCGTGCCAACTGAGATCAGACATGCATTTATTATTATTATTATTATTATTATTATTATTATTATTATTACATATTATTTTTGCATATTAAAGCCAGATCGGAGCTGAACATAATTTGGAATCGAACAGCGTTTGTCATTTTTGAGAAATTAATTACCTGTCGACATATAAGCTGTTCTTCTCACGGAGTCAAGTTTTTCTTTTCCGTAAAGTCGTTAGCGGAAATTCGATTCAAAACGTAGATTTAATAGTATTTTCTCAAAGGTACATAGCTTTTATGAAAAAATGGATAACGCCATTCGATTACATATTTTCTGAGTGCGAATGCCTGTTAATCTTATGCATTTCCGAAAATGAATTAGTTCTTAAATGTGTTAGGATGTAACTCTTTTGAATTTGAGAAAATTCTTAAGGAATGACAGAGGAACATATTCACAAATCTACTTTTTACTAAACGGATTCAGTAGTTATGATGGTTATAACTCTCCTTTTTTTCTTTTGTTATAAACTACATTAATTATTTAATGAATCCCTATTTGAACATTGAAAGGTTTAAGAATCTAAATAATCAATAATACGCTGTGTATTTAATATTCTGTGAACACATAATAATTAAAAAATACATTGTAAATTTATCCAGTAAATATGCATGCAGTATTTTTTAAAGGAATCCTAACTGTATGTTAAGCAAAATCTAAATTTTTTGCAGAAATTGAGTAAGGCCAGAATCAGCCGGACTGAGTCTCTTTTCACTGATTTTTGAACAGGCAGGGCTCGGGCTGAAATTTTAATTTTTCTATCGGGTAACGGCAAAATAACTTTCCTTCGGGAAAGGCGGAACCCGGGCCACGAAATTCCAGCCCATGCAAACCTCTGGCAATATTCTACAACCCTTCGAATAAAAGACATTATGTAAGGGTGATGACAAAACCACTTTGCACAAGGCTAGGTATGGAGCAGTAGTCGCGATCAGTATTAAAAAGAATATTGCCCACTTAAACTCTGATGGCTTTGCATTCACAGGTTGTTTACACTAATTGTGTATTACAACCTTATTTTTTTAAAGAATAACACCCTCGAAAAATAAAGTAAGTTGAATTACTTTTTCACTTTTTCAATTATACTTAACCATTCAACCCCCAAAACTAATCACAGATACGCTTTATAAAATAAAACAATTATCCAAAATTGAAGCAAATCAGATAATTCTGCTCAAAAAAACCCTTCTTCTGATTTAAGAAGGGCAACCCCGCATTTCTCCCTGTATACTTAATCACTAATCCCTCAAAACTATTCAGGGATTCGCCTTATAAAGGAAAAGTCTATATTCAAAATCTACGGCAAATCGGACAAATCTGCATACAAACCCATTTATTTAATTTAAGGAAGGTGATAAAACGTCCACTTCTGCATTATACTTAACCAAAAGAAAACAACTCAAATTAATTAAAAAAGCGCCTGATCAAATGAATTCATGTCCAAAATTTTAAGCAAATTGGATAATTCTGCACTATATCAAATTTATCTAATTTAAGGAAGGAAATAAATTGTAAATTTCCCTCTTATATTTAACCGAAGAACTATCAAAATAATCAGTGAAGCGCTTCATCAGAATGAACAAATCCAACATTTGCAGCAAATCGGTTAATTCTGTATGAAAAACCCATTTGCCAAAATTAGGCGGAACTACCCCCCCCCCCCCAGTTCTTCCCATTGTTCTTATTCAATTACCCCCAAAACTAAATAGAGAAGCGCATTACCAGAATGAATTTATTTCTAAAATTTGAGCAAATCAGTATATTCTGCGTGAAAAAGGCATTTACATAAATTATGGGGCGTTACCCCTACTCCCCCCCCTCCCTTTATATTTAAACAATGAATACCCACAACTAATCATGGAAGCACCTCAAGAGAATGCTCCTATGTCTAAAATTTGAATAAAATATGTTAATAATGCATGGAAACCCATTTATTTGAATGGAGGGAAGGGGCGAATCCACCACTCGTCCCCCCACCTTATTCTTCTCGAATGACTTCCCATAATCAGAAAAACTCCTCATAAGATAAAACCTATATTGAAAGTTTGATGCAAATCGAATATTTCTATCAAGAATTATTGCATTACGTACTTACGTACATATATAGATACAGAACCTACGGGCACATTAGTTGTCAGGCTTTGGTAGCCTGGTGACATAAAAACACGTCAAAATGCATTATTTCTATCAAGAGCTATCGTGTTACGTACATACGTACATACATATATACAGAACCTGTGACTCCATTCTTTCTCTGGCTTTGACGCCCGTAAGCTAAAAACACGTAAAACTACATTGGCCTAGGATAAACTAGATCAGCCAGGGACAAACAAGAATGTTGGCGTTGAAGCGGTCATTGAATTCAATAAAATCACGCCAAAATAAATTAGCCTAGGATAAACTAGTTCAGACCAATAAACAGCAGTCTAAACTAGTTTATCCTAGAAGACTAAATTTTTCTACGCCAAACTAGCTTGGCCTAGGAAAATTTAATTTGTCCTACGGGCCTTAGGATAGACTAGTTTGGCCTAGGAAAAACTAGTTTATCCGATGGGCGTTAGGATAAACCGGTTTGACCTAGGAAAAACTAGTTTATCCGATGGGCGTTAGGATAGACCGGTTTGGCCTGTAACATATATATGCTTCATTGTGATTGGTATCTACCTTACAGCTAGCGCTACCTGTCGTACTCTTTGTAATTTATCCTCCTTTTCTTAACTGTTCATTTGTAAGCTTGTCCCCTTACGGACACGTGTTTATAGTAGCTGGTGACGGGATGTTAATTTTTGCAACTCGAAATGTATCCTATGAATTGTTTTATGGAGATTTTCAGAAAGTTCTATTATTTTAATTGTGACTTATCGCTAGTTTTCGGTGATATTTCAACTTATCAACTACGCTCGGAAACTTCATAATTATAAATATTTAACAAAAAAAAAAAAAAAAAAAAAAAACCCTACTTAAATTATTTGATTTGATAGCTCAAATTAGTGGACTGTATGGCTGTATTTTAAATATAATTCGACGAATTAATAAAAATAAACTTGTTTTATTTCACAACAAAAAGAAATCTTTACGGAGCTCACCATAGAGAACCGTTCCAAACAAGAAACGAAAACAAACAACAACCACCAACAAGGATTAAGTTGTTGTTAGCATCCTGTATTATCGTTCAAATATGTAAAAATATAGTTCTTCAAATGAAGCGAGTGTGATATCGAAATCTTGGGTAAATTTAAACGCTTTACAATATTGATTTTTTTTTTCAATTATTTACGTTATACACGTTTTTAACGATTGGAACACTTTTTTTTTCTTTTTTCCTTTTTCCTACAACAATCCTGGAAGCAAAACTGTATAAAGAGGTAAAAAAATCGTCAGACAGCGATTTTTTCTCCGGACAAATAGTGGCACGTCATTTGACGAAAATCATTGAAAATGAAATTTTTCAAAAATATTTATTTGTTTATTTATTATTTATGTATTTTATTTATTTATTTTTCTGGTGCAGAGGGAGACAGTTGTTGAGTTTGTAAAAGAAATATTGAATTAATTTTCATGAATTTAAAATGCAGTCCATTCGAGAATATGCTCTTTCAATTAATAAGAAAAAGTCACATGTATCGGTCTCGTAGTTTCTGTGTAATCGGTCAACCTTAAAGAGCTATACCTCATCATACCTTATTAAAAAGTAGTACGGCATCAAATCGAAAACACATTCCTTGTTTTTGAAATCGTTTAAAAAGAAAGTGAGAGAGAATTTGGATATGGTGCTTGCAAAACCGGCTTTAGGGGCATGCGACAGGTGCGGCCGCACAGGGCCTCGCGCCTAGAGAAGCCTCGCTTTAGGACACAAAATATTTTTCCTTTAATAAAAACATCAACGTAAAATAGAAAATCTTTAGTATAAATTTATGATTTTAGTTAAGAAAAAGTAGTGGTGTTCTTGACATAAAATATAGCCTATGTTGGGAAAACGACTTTCATCATAAGATTGCTACCATTACTTTTGAAATTGGTTCAGTAGTTCCAGAAACTACCCCTACAAACATCCAAATAAACGCTACACTTTTTTTAATAGCTAGGCGATCGAACTCTGGCTCTCTGAGGCACAGTATATATGTAAAAACATTTTTATTTCATTGATAGTATAGATAAGATTATATTAAAACTCTGAAAGGAAAGCGCCTCGCAAAATCCTTGCGCCGGGCTTTGCCCTAAACCGCCCTCCATAAGGACGGCTCTGGGTGCTTGCATGATAAAAATTTCCTTGTGTAGGTGATGGCGTTCAATTTTTTTCTATATGCGATTCAATATTTCCTCTAGAATTGTCAAGCTTTTGGGAAGAAAAGAATTTTGAGGATGTATATGTTAAAAATATATATGTAAATCATATGTTTCAAATCAGGCGTCAGCAATATCACGCAAAGTTAACAGCTGTATCATCTACCCGGACATTGTTGAAATAACCGATTCTAAAAAAGAAAAAAAATCGATGATGTAAGAATTACAACAAATAAAATTATTTCACACCGATGAAATAAAAACTCGATTGTTTGTCGTCTTCCTCGTTGACTCAGGCTCTGTCGAGCAGCTACATGGTATAAATATCGAGATTTTATTTCGTGTGGTTCCCAAACAGGCCAAATTTTTCTCCATTTAACAATTTTATCATGATGAAGACTTTCTTTATTTTGAGTGCTTGTATTGTTGCTTGCTTCTTGCAGTTTACGAATGCTAATGAAAAATGCCAAGAATATATGGGACAAATGTATACTAAAGCAAAAGGTAATTTTTCAATTTTTGTATTATGGAAAAATCGAAAGGAAAAGTCTTTTTTTTTTATCCCCTATTCTATCTATTAGTTTTCTGCTATGAACCACGCTCGCCGACGCCTGTTCAGATATTGCAGGCTCTAAAATTACTTAGTTTGCTCCGTTTTAAACAGAATACGGAAGACTGAATTATAACTAGCAAAAGCCATGCTTTGATTTGATTCACCAAGCATTATTTCTAAGATAAATATTTGAAAGAATGATTTTGTATTATTTATGAATCTTTATTAAGAAAAAATGTTATTTCATGTTTTGGCGTTTTTTAATTTTAGAAATGTAAATTCAGCGAAAGAACTAAGAATTTTCTCGGAATATTTTACTTATGATATAGAACTGATATAAATAAAAATATTTTCATAGCAAAATTTTACAAACTATTAATTTATTTATTTATAATTCTTTTGTTGCCACTTTAAAAAAAATCATAATATAATTTTTAAAATACGTAAAAGACATTTGATTTTTCTTTATTTAATTAATCATGATTTTGTCTATAATTACCAACTCCATGATTTATTTTTTCCTCTGAAAATATACGTGTTTCATTTTTTATTTGCACAAATGTGTCCGTATTGGAAAAACACGTAAAATAAAATAATTAATATAATAATTTTGTAAGGTTATTCTGTAAAAAAATATATTGTGCAAATCTTCAGATCACAATTTATTCTTATGTTTAATTTCATGTCAAAATACTGAGTAGTTTTTTTTCTAAAGTGTACGACAAATGTAATCCGTGTAGTCTGGTAGAGGATTCGCTTCTCTCATCCTAATTATTCGAACAAAGGCGATTTCTCTATAATTGGGTTGCGACTCGTCTTTCTTTGGTTGAGGGATTTTCTAGTTCTTTGGCAGGATCGACTGCCGTCGCGACAATTAAGGACATCCTTCGCGATTGATTAAATAATATTAATTAAACATTGGAAAATCAGCTTACATAAAATCGTTAAGTAAACAATGTAGCTCTGCCTCTTAGAATTTTACAACGACACTATCATACAGCACGATAGTGCTGTATAGTAGGGCTTAGCTGCCTAGCACGATAGTGCTATATAGTAGAGCTCAGCTGTATAGCACGATAGTGCTGTATAGTAGAGCTCAGCTACGTCTCTAATGTTAAAGTCCAAAGTTTGCCTCTTAATAACTTTGGACCCAATCATCGGATCGCGACGAAATTCAAAAGGGGAAGTGTCCTACCCTAGATCTCAAAGTTTACAAAAATTCATCCAGATCCACCGATTAGTTTCGGAGATCCAGAACCCCTACTTTGGCACTTTTTGCTCGTAAAACAACAACAACAACAACAAAAAAAAAAAAAAAAAAAAAAAACAACTCAATTATAACACGAACCAGGAAACATTCAGCGACGTGTAATAGCTTGTTCGAAAGATTTTAATTTAGGGATGTGCCTTTCGAAGGTCCGGTAAAAAAATATTAAAAATTTAAGGAAATGGCACCCATTTAAAATTTATATAATGCTATTCTTTTCATAATTTAACATTTTAGAAACCCCCCTTTTTTTATTGCTAATTCAATTGTTGCTTTCGAATTGCCACCAACTAAAAAACAATTCAATAATTTAAAAAAGAAACGATAACACGTGTTCTTTTTTTTTATAGATCAATAAAAATTCTGATTCTCCTGATAGTTTTGAACCTTTGAAATTGACGTCATTCGAAACAGAAAATGCATATTTTTCATAAACATATACATAAACTGTAATTAAATATGTGTTAAAACAACATCGCACCTTTATTTGAGTGTTTTCGAAGTAAAACAGTTACTACAATATAGATATTTCAATTAAAAAGGGGTAATTAGGAAAAAAAAATTCTTCTATATTTATAAAAATAACTATTTGAAAATGAAGTTATGAAAATCTGTGTAGATACCTATCGTCATAAGAAAATCTACGTAGATACCGAGAAACTGCAGTGGGACTACCATCTGGGTAGGGGCGGCTCTGTCGCAAATTTTCGCCAGGTTTTTCGCCAACTTGGCGATATATCACCAAATTTGGCGTCCAAAATTACTCGCCGAAATTAAAGCCAGCTTGGCGTCATTTCAAGCATTTCGCCAAACTAATATGCCCACTAATAATTTTAATAAACTAATACTAATAATAGTTTAGATTTGTAGTTGAAGGTGATGGATAAAGTTCCTGAAAGGATCTGAAAAAGCTATGAAATCATACAAAAAACTGGTGGAACCAGAGAGAAAAGTAGAGCTCGATTTTAAAAAAAATCTTACAGTAAAATTTGGAAAATATTTTCAATGTGCGTGTAAAAGAAAGGGAATCAGATGATCTATAAAGCTTATGAAATAACCCAAATTTTTCTTAGCTGAAAATGAGGACTGAGCTTTACTGGTGCTTTAAAATCAATCAGGGAAAAAGAGGCATTTTTAACTCTTTCCGTATTTCAATCATCCATAACCAGTTTAAAAATTTGCGTTTATAACTATATGTTACAGGCTTATGTAATGAAGTATGAGAACGGTTCGTTCTGTACAAAGTGTGAACACAATTCCATACCAGCTGTTTTGATAACTGGAAGATCAAAGCTCCAAGTAAATTTAAAACCTTGAATAGATACGATTCAATCATACACTAAATATTTGTGTTCAAACATACTTATCTACATCAATTCCTCAACAACTTGATTATATTAATGTTATATTTTAACTATCACATCATGGTTTATATTTGTTTAGCGTTGTGGGGCTTAACCGATTTGAGACATCATAACAATATATTCTATCCGATTACTTTCCTCAGTAATCATTTTGAGTGGATAATAGTATAATCCTGAATATAAGGCACCAGTACAGCTCAATCCACATTTTCAGCTAACAAAAATTTGGGTTTTTTCATAAGCTTTACAGATCATCTGATTCCCTTTCTTTTACATGCACATTGAAAACATTTCCCAAATTTTACTGTAAGATTTTTTTTTTTTTAATCGAGCTCTACTTTTCTCTCTGGTTCCACCAGTTTTTTGTATGATAAGAAAAATGTTTTAAACGCATCGTTTTAAATAAAACTTTTATTATTATTATTATTCACGTAAAAATATATTTTTGCACAAAATGTATTATATGCTGCCCTATCGCAAAGACCTTTTGATTCCTTTGTCAAAACTTCCGATTTGCCGAAGGATTTGACAAGTAAATTAAATTATGAATAAATATAACATGATGAAATCATTAGCATATATTCAAGGAGACCAAACTAGTTGCCTGAAGCGGCTAATACTTCGATATAAAATCGAAAAAATGGCATACATTTGTAAAGAAATTTGTAAAAGAAATTTAGGTACTTTTATGTTAGCTGCATGCAAGTGGCAAGTCGCCAAATATTGCTCCAATATTCGTAGTTCATATTGCATTCATCTGATTTAAAAATATAAATATTTCTGTCATCTCATTCAAAATAAACAACTTTCATTTAAAATAGTTCCTTTAATTCATTTCATTTAACATCAATAGATTAATAAAAACATAAATAAGGACGTAATAAAAATATCTGAAAATCAAAGCATTGCTTCTAATATACAGCTCATATTCAAAATATTAGAATAATTGAGAAAAAGTAATAAGAAAAAATTATTTGTCATTTATTTATTTTTTATACTAAGTAAATGCAATTAAATTTCTTATAAATTAAATCTGGAATGTTTAGATAAGATTTTAACATTTATAAAATATAAAATACAGCACAATAAATTAGGTATAAAGCTTCCTTAAACACACCAGAATATTAGAATAAAATTTAGATTGGTTCAAAATATTAGAATATTTTATTTTACGCAACAATATTACCTTATGAATATGAAGTAAATGGTAGTTAATATTTTGTAGCATCCCCTTTAGCTTTCATAACAGCGTACAATCGATCTTGCATACTATATACAAGGTGTTTACAAACATTTCTATCAATATTAGCCCAAATAGACTTTATACGTGCCACTAACTCAGTTTTACTTGAAAGAGGATTTTCTTGAAGATTTTTCTTCATTATACACCATAAGTTTTCGATGGGATTAAGATCTGGTGAATTTGGTGGCCAAGGAAGTACCTTAATGTTGCGTTGGCGGAACCAATTCTTAGTTGACACCGAGGTATGCGGGGAAGCTAAATCTTGTTGAAAGATGAAATCATCTTCAAATAAATCTTCTGATGATGGAATCATGTAATATTCTAAAATTTCTTGATATATCAGAGAGTTAACCTTTTCGTAGACGATGCATAACTTTCCAGGTCCTTCTGCACTCATACAACCCCAAACCATGACACTAGCAGCAAATTTTACGGAACGTTTAAGGCATTCTTTATCAAATGCTTCTTGCTTCATTCTCCAAACTCGAATTCCTTGTGTTGATATTATGAACTTCAATTATTATACGGTTTAAATTCTTACTCATGCTCCTTGAATTTAACGTGCTTTTTATATGTAGTTTTCTTCTGTTAACTTTTGTGGCAATTATTGGTTATTAGTTTAAAATAAGTTTTTTCAGCTTGTTCCACATAGCGGAAGCCTGTTACCTTTCTTTTTCTAAATTAAAGTTATCTTCGTAATGTTTATTTCATATTTTTTATCTGAATTAAGTTAATTAATTCTTGTTTACCCGTTATCTGCTAAAATATTTTCAAGTGGTTATGGGCCCAGACTTGCTTCGTACTGCGCGATAGTTACGGTAACGAGAATTAGTCCTAACCAACGGTAAAACGCATTTCAAATTTGTGTGTTTGGTTAGTTAATAAAGATAAAAATATGGAACTTTTTACGACTGATAAACTTCTTGGCTCTGAGAATTGGGTCAGATGGAAATGGATGGTGGAAGGCTTGCTAATGGAAAAAGAAAATGATTTCGAGGTGTGCTCTGGAGAGATTGTACAGCCAGAACCGGTTCCCGAAGGCGCTGCTGCTGCAGATAGGAACAAATATAACAGTGACTTAGCAAACTTTAATAAAGGCAACAGAGCTGCCAGAGGTATTTTTTCAAGAACTCTAGATAGTAGAATATGTGACCTCGTATCGATGTGCAAAACTGCAAGAGAAATATGGGTGAAACTACATGAACTGTTTGAGCAGAAAAATACTCAAGCTCAATATGCCTGCCAAATGCAATTTTCATCTTTTGTGCGAGATCCGACGGATTCAATGGCTATGCACATAGCAAAACTAGATCACCTAGTGTCACGGATGTCTGATTTGGATATCAAACCAAATGACTTTGTGGTAATGAGTAAGCTTTTGGAGACTTTATCTAGTGACTTTGAGCCACTGAAAATGGCTTGGTGTGCAAGACCTGAAGAGACACAGACACTAGTGGAGCTTAAGAAATTACTTGTTGCAGAAGAGCAAAGAAGAATGTTAGACTCTTCCAAAGAAAATGAATTAAATGTCTTACTTGCCAAGTCTAGTTTGAGAAAGGTTCACAGTGCTGCAGAAAAGTATGGCAACCATGCAAACAAGCAGGGGAAGCAGTTTAAATGTTTTAGATGTGGGAAAAGAAGTCAACCCCAAGAAGTACAAGAAAGAAGTACAAGTGCCCAATAGAAGTAAGGATTGGTAATAATTCCACAATGAAAGCATATGGCCATGGTGAAATCTATGTGAAAATGTTAGTTAATGGCAACTGGAAAGCCAGTGTAATGGAAAATGTATTATATGCTCCAGATGCTTCGAGAAATTTATTTTCTGTAATTCAAGCTCTAGACCATGGGTCAACATTTAAGATGTGTAACAATAAGTGTGAATTTGTAAAACCTAAAGGAGTTGTTGCTGTGGGAATACGCCAAGGTAACTTATTCAGATTGCTATGCAAAGTAATAGTACCTGCGGTAAACAGTGCAACTAACATTATTGCAATGCCCTCTACTAAAGCTCAACTTACTGAATCAAACTCGCTTCAACTTTGGCATGAGAGACTTGGACATTTGAATAAACAGCATGATCGAAATCTAAGGGACATGACGCAGTTAAAGTCACCTGAACGTCTTATTGAATGCTGTATTGCAGAAGAGAGTGAATCAGAACACTGCTACCAAGCAATAAAATCAGTAAAGGTAAATGAATGGCAAGAGTCAATGGATGAGGAAATTAAATCGTTATTAGAAAACAATACTTGGTATTTGACAGATCTACCAGAAGGAAGACGAGCCATTACAAGCAAATGGGTATATAAATTGAAGCGTCATGCTAATGGTGAGATTGATCGGTTCAAAGCTAGACTTGTAGTTAAAGGATGTTCTCAAAGAAAATATGGTATTACAATGAGTGCTGCTGATCCATGTTTGTTTTGCAATAACGAGAAGCAACAGAAGTTGTTATTAGCATTACATGTAGATGATGGACTTGTTGCCACAACTTCTCAAATCAAGAAACATTTCCTTGAAGAATTACAGTGTGAATTCAAGGTAACATACAAAGATGCTGTATACTATCTTCGTGTAGAGATAAAAAGGCTGACAAGTGGAGATATTGCTATTAGTCAGCAAAATTATGCTAATAAAGTTTTGGAAAAATTCAACATGAAAGATGCTAATCCAGTTTCTACTCCCATAGAAAAAGATAATCTTTCAGGGAAAGATAATGAAGAGATTGTTTCTGAAAAAGTTCCTTACAGACAAGCTGTAGCCAGTTTGATGTACATGGCAGTTGCTACCCGTCCCGATATTGCCTTTGCTGTGTCATATTGTTCCCAGTTCTTGGATAAAGCACAACAAAAACATTGGTCAATGGTAAAACAAATACTAAAGTACATCAAGGGAACATCTAATTTTGCATTAGTGTTTAAATCTGGTTTTCATCCTGGTATCTTAGAAGCATATAGTGATGCAGATTATGCCAGTGGCACAAGAACCAGAAAATCAGTTTCCGGTATTGTATTTAAATACAGTGGAGGAGCCATTGACTGGGCAAGTCGTCGACAGCAGTGTGTGTCATTAAGCACCACAGAAGCAGAGTATATAGCTGCAAGTGAGGCAACCAAAGAAATTGTTTGGCTGAAACGTCTGTTTGATGACATTGCCCCATTAACATCAACGCCTATTCTGCAAGTTGATAATGCGAGTGCAGTTCGTTTGGCTAAAAATCCTGAGTTCCATCAGCGAACTAAACATATAGATGTTAGATATCATTTTGTTCGAGAAAAGTGTTTAATTGGTGAAGTCAGTGTCCAGCATATTGATGGTGAATACCAAATTGCGGATATTTTTACAAAAGCCTTACATAGAAAACGTTTTGAAATGTTAAGGACTCTCTTGGGTATGGTAAGAATGCCATAATTGCAAGTTCAACGGGAAGTGTTGATATTATGAACTTCAATTATAATACTGCTTAAATTCTTACTCTGCTCCTTGTATTTAACGTGCTTTTTATATGTAGTTTTCTTCTGTTAACTTTTTTGGCAATTATTGGTTATTAGTTTAAAATAAGTTTTTTCAGCTTGTTCCACATAGCGGAAGCCTGTTACCTTTCTTTTTCTAAATTAAAGTTATTTTCGTAATGTTTATTTCATATTTTTTATCTGAATTAAGTTAATTAATTCTTGTTTACCCGTTATCTGCTAAAATATTTTCAAGTCCTTGATTACCATATGAAACACAAAACATACTTTCATCACTAAACAATATATTTTTCCAACCTTCATTGCTCCATAAACGTCTTGATTTACACCAATTCAATCTTATACGCTTTTGTCTTGCAGTCATGAGAGGTTTTGTTTTCGGTACACGAGATTCAAATTTAAATTTATGGAGACGTCTTAATGTTGTCGATGTAGAAACTTCAACTCCTTCTTCTTTCCATTTTCGGTGCAAGAATCGCACACTTTTAAAACGGTTTTTCTTAACTATACGCTTCAGTTTCCTGTCATCTCTAGCAGATGTTTTTGGTTTTCAGCCACCATTTCGGCGATTATTTTGAAATTTTCCAATTTTTGAATATTGTGTTAGTATTTTACTAACGCGCGATTGCGAACAATGTAAATAATTCGCTATAAAACATTGATTTTTACCGTGCCGATACAAATCAACCATACGAAGTTTAGTAGATTCAGGAATATCACTCACACGGCCCATTTTAAGACGAAGAAGAAACAAACTGCAAAAAAGAATACTGATTTTAAATAAAATAGTCTGAATTTAATCAATGATGCCACCAGTTAAGAATTGGCAATAATTAAAGGAGAATTAATGTGAAATATTCTAATATTTTGAACCACTTGAATAAATATTCTAATATTTTGACTTTTCAAAATAATTTTTTTTGCAATTAATCTTTTCAAAAATGATATTAAATTTAAGATAACAAGTAAATTTAATCAACAATAATTTCTTAATAAAAATATCGTTTGCATATTTTCATTAAAAGACATTAAATTACCAAACGATATTTTCAATTTCTAAAAAAAGGGTAATTATTCTAATTTTTTGAATATGAGCTGTACAACTGCGAAAGATAAAATCTGCTAGTGGCGAAAAACCAGAATGCTATTGGCGAGATTTACGCTCGGCTAACTTAAAAATACTGAACTTTTGTAAAAATAACCTTTAGAAAAAAAAAAAAAAAAAAAAAAAAAAAACATACAAAAGTAATGATATCTGAACACAAGTTGAATGTAGATTCTGCCATTGCAGAATTCAATTTCGCCTCCGATTAAGGAAAAAAAATCGATAGAGGTTTTTTAGAAGGGCGACCCCATTTAGAATTCAATGAACTAACTTTATTTTTCTTGTGTTTATCAATATAACAGCAAACAGAACGGCGTGAAATACCCAATTGATTAGCAATTTCTCTCTGAGACATTGGAATTGCGGAATAATAAAGAGATACAATTTGATGTGCTACTTCTTCATTGACTAGATTCATCAAAAACGGATTTTTTCTTTAGGTTAAACGCCTTTTTTATAGACTCTGAGACAAAAAAAAACAAAACAAAATTTAAACGTATATTTAAATATTCTTAATATACATAGTAATGCTCCATTAATGAATTGCTGATGAACCCATTTCGACAAATTATATAAAATACCAAACTACACGAATAGTACAGGATTTCGTAAAAGAAACATCCTTATAACTCCAAAATCAATAATCATATTAACAGTTTACTGCGTCAGATTAAGCGTCTCATTTCCATTTAAAACATATCTTTGAATTGAAATTTGAAGAAAATACAGGGTTATGAAAAATGAAAAATGTGGAAAACAGGGTTACAAGTATCTCGGCAACCATTATTCCGACCAACTTCGTTCTTGATGCAAATTTGTGTTATTTTATTGCCTTTTAAGTCCTTTCCTTAAAATAAAAAAAATCGAAATTTTTTATATACATTTCATCAGAACGAATTTTTCGAGAGTCCGAAAAAATAGTTCCGGATAATCGAGGTTACTGATATTAAATAGGCTTCGTCATATTCTTACTTGCTAAGTACATAGCAAATTTTAAATCTCTATCTCCATTTGTTCGTGAGATAGAGAACGTTTACAGACAGACAGACGAACGGCAATTTGTTTTTTCTGAAAATATGTTTTTTGGAATCTCCAATATCTGAAACGTGTAAATCCGTCAAAATAAATTTTTTATTTCGATTTTCAAAACGATTGCAAGACTTACTTACTACGTATGATAGTTAAGTAAAAGTGGGCCACAATTTTTGACACGACACATTTAGCTTGTCTGAAAGAAATAGCATCGGAGGCTAAAAATATTTCAGTAAGAAAAAAAAAATGTTCTCAAATCCTTCCAAAATTTTCCTTACAGCCACACACGATCCGCACGAGTTAAAAGCCAAACATACCTAATATCTCTTTGAAAATGCCTTCCGGCGACTTAACCGTAAATGCATTTAAGAGGAATTTTCAATTTCTAACGAATGTACATTGATTTACATGCTTACGACATTTTAAAAATATTTATTGTCTGAGCGAAGCGAAGTCTTATACTCAGAGTACGTAACGATATTAAAAGTAAAAAAATTCTTTCGTCAAGCAAATCTCAAAAAGTACTTGTCGGATTTTGATTCTGTTTGTACCAATAGGTACCTATGAAGGTAATCTGGTAAATGCACTACCTACGAAAAATTAGTTCCAAATAGTTTAAAAGTTATATTAAAAAACTGATAAAAAAGTAGGATTTATTTGCATACCTCACAGATATTTGATGTACGTCACTTTTCACTGGTTGAATGTTTTTGTTACATTCCAGAATTTGAGCACATGGAGCAAAGAAAATACGCAAGCAACTTTTATTTAAATACAATAAAACATATTTAAATTTAAGAAACAAATTGGAAAAGAAATCTGTTTTATTATTATTATTATATTATTTATTTAAAAGAAAAAAGCCATAATACTTAGTGACTTAGTATTCGGGGTTTTGCGATAATTTTTATAATAACATTTTGTAATCGCAACTTTTGCTTGGCATCTTATATATTTCACGCGTGCAAATTAGGAAAAAATTCTTTCGTGTTTAAAGGTTTAAATAAAATACGAGTTTGAGATGAGTGCTTTAGATATTACTTTTAATCATGGTTTATATTCTGTTATTTTGTTTACATAGATTACTTAATATTATTTCTCATTAAGCAACCTGTGCTCTCCGGCGATTATTGCTTTATTGCACGCATGTTATTATGGCTACATTTTATGAAAACATACAGTGTCTCACAAAAGTGATGGGACACTTGTGCTTTATAAAAAGAAACTGCAATAAAATAAATAAACAAACATGTGCAAAAATTTTTTGGGTGTGTTTCATATTTAAAGTTAGTAACAATTATTACATAACATACATTTTGTCAAAATATTAAAATATTAATTTAGTAAAAATACAATTGTTCAGAACGGAGCAAAAAATGGCTCACATAAGTGATGGGACACTTACTTTTCCATCAAATATTTATCCAAAAATTTTACTTTTTAAAAAGTTTTAATATTTTGTTGGATTTTCTTTTACTTTTAAAACATGATTTAATCTTTTTGGGGTGCATTCGACTAATTTTTTTGTGATTTCTGGAGTGATTTTACCCCATTCTTCTTGAAGCACCGATTTTAGTTGTTGTTTTGAAGAAATGGTGTGTTTGCGAATTCTTGATTCCAATTCTTGCCAAATATTCTCTATGGGATTTAAGTCTGGAGGTTGTGGTGGTGTTTTTATTATTTCAGGACAGTTATATAGCAGCCAGAGTCTAACGTTCAGAGCAGTGTGCTTGGGGTCATTGTCCTGGTAGAATTTAAAATCGTTATGAAGGTTCAATTTTCGTGCTGAAGATTTCAAATTTTGCTTTAAAATATCAATACACTTGTACTGATCCATTATACTGTCAATAAAAACAAGATTACCAACTCCAGCGGACGACATACATCCCCATACCATAACTCCTCCTCCACCATGTTTTACTGTTGGTACCAAGTTCTGTTTGCGCAATTCTTCCCTGGGTTTTCTCCACACCAAGATTCTACCGCCAGAACCAAATATATTAAATTTACTCTCATCAGCAAATATAACTTTATTCCAGTAATCAGAATTCTTAATTATGTTGGATTTTGCGAAAGCTAGTCTGAGTTTTCTAATCTTTTCACTTCGAAGAATTTTTTCCTGGCTACTCTACCGTGGTATCCAGCAGATCGAATTACCTTTCTAATAGTCTTAGTATGACGATTATTTTCGTTCATGTCTTTAAAGAATGGAAGTTAAGTTTGATAACTGCTTAAGACATATGAAGATCAGCCGTGAAAATCAAAATTAAAATTACATTGCGTAAAATAGCAATAACACAGGAAAGAGAGACTCGATGAAGAAAATGCTCAAGTATGTATGTGGCATTTATTAAAGAGAGGTAAAACTTACACTCTCATGGGGTGACCCCCTGGTAAAAATACAGAAGCAGGAGCTCTACATCCTTACAGCAGGACAGTTAGAGATAGACTGATTCCTGACATCAAATAATGTAGCCAAAATGCGTCGAGCTAAAATGTGGTTGCCCTTAGACTATAATAACCCTATACGTATAGTTCATAAAGAAAGTTTAAATTAAAAACATGCCAACCGGACCGTTAATTTGGCGATCAAAATATCAGCGTACAAATATGCATGCCAACACTGATTGCTGAGAAAAATATTTCTAAATCCATAACACAGATGTCAGACGCCGCTTTAATATAAACAGAGCGTTAGATTTTAAGCCGAAAAAGGAGTTGTAATGTCTGTTAATTTGGAAAGGAATTAAACAAGTGACTGAGTAACTGCAAAAGGGCATATGGTTTTTAAAATATCATTCTATGTACTCTTTGAACAAACGAAAGTATGCAGGCTCAGAAAATGATTTTAGGATGAGAAAAGATTGGATTTTGATTTATTTTATTAACGGCCTCGGTTAAACATACATAACTGCAATTTAAAGGAAAGAGATAAATATATTCTTTTTAGAAAGTAAAAATGATGTTTAATTGATTTGAAATTGGGAAAGATAATTTTAATTTTAAATTTGAGAATTTAAATTTAAAAAAAAGAAGCTAATAATAATATGTGATGTTATGTTACTTTCGACATCACATATCTCTCCCCCTTTCCCGGAAAAACTATTATAACCCACATTTGAATTTAGCTCGACACATTTAGTGACGTAGAATAACAGTACAATAGCACATACATAATAGAAAATAAAGTTGCAACTAAAATGTATATCATATGGATAAATGAGCTCATAAAATATTTTTAAGCATATGCATTAATTAATAAAATATTGAGATTTAATTTCTCAAATAAAATATATAAGGTATACCATTTTCATATATTTGTTGATCAACATATAAAATAAAATCTCTTCATTGAACTAGAGATCATAATCTGGAATTTTTTTCATTGTGCACCGGTGACTTAAAAGATTATACTTCCAGATCTTTCAAATTGCTTGATTTCAAGTCCTCAAGCTGAAAATTTTTGGTGTCCAAGACATGTTGGATATGTCCCAACCAAAAGATTATGTTGAAATATAGATATCAACACAAAAATCTATATGTTATGAAAATTTTTTTAAAATACAATAAGCATACATACATACATACATAAGGTATAGCTGTAATAAAATATAAATGACATGATATATCGAGTGTGGCTAGAGACATCAACGATTAATTACAGGTACACACATTAAATTTACTCAATGAAGACAAATTTTCGCTTTTTTTTTTAAGTAAGAAAATTAAAAAGGTGATCACAATCTGTAGCATGTAAATGAAAACTGAAAATGTGAAAATCTAAAGCATTTGTTCTGATGAAATGTATAAGTATTGATAAAGGTAAAATTTCTCTTGAATGTGAAGAGAGTGTGTTTGTAAAATCGGTGAAATAGAGAGTAGATATGTGCAGTTAAAATGCAACCATTAACTGGGCTTCTACTGAAGATACGGCTGGTATAAATACCAACAAGGTTGCATTTACATTTAACTTTTTTTATTAAAATGCTCTCAACAAAATAAGATTAGAAATAAAGTGTGAATTAATGTTTATAAAACTACACCTTGTCTAAAAGAAGTTATGTTGAATTGAATGTAAGTGAAAATTAAGTGAAAGAGTTAAATAGGCATACAAAAATACAAATGGGTTGAGTTGATGACTTCCTTATAAAGTAACAAACATCATGAAATAAAGATTTAATTTAGAATATTTAAAGTGTCATTTTATTGAAATGAAATATTTTTCTTCAAAAAGCGAAGATTTTAGAAAAACAACCAGTGACATAATTTTGATGTATATGTGTCATGCCGATTATAAATGTGTATGAATAAAGGAGTACAAAACAATTTACAAAATGAAATATCAGATGCTGTATTCATATGTTTATGACAGCAATATGCATCACCATTGCTAAACTGAAATCCTAAAGATCATTATAAGTTTTCAGTAATGCATAAATATATATTTCAAATGTAAATAAAAGGTAATGTAAAGAAAAGAATTGTGTATAAGTGTCACTGACTGTATAAAAAAAACAACAACAAGTACGTGTAAAAAGAGATTCAAATGAAAGTTATTATAATGTTTCATGTTGTAAAAAAAAATAAACATTAATCACCCATTACAACATACGCATACTATTGCGATGCAATATGTAAGTAAGTACAATTGTTCATCATTTACGATGTTAATAACTAATGTCATGAAAGCATAACTAGTTAACTAGTACTTACAAGGGATATGCGATTATTGAATGGTGTTAATGTAAGATTGAAGTGTTCATGTTAAACAATATGCGTGATGAAAGAAAAAAATGAAAAGATCGTGTTAATACCCGTGAATGAAAGGCTTGATTTACTCACCGGAAATGGTACATTGATTGACACATTGATTCATAACCTTGATTCGTACATTGAATAAAAGACTGATTAGCACCTTGATAGAAAACATCGATTCGAACTTTGAATGGAACATTGATTGAAAACCATGATTCGCATTTGGATTAACACTTTGAATGAATTATAATGTATGTAACATTGACCAAAACTGTATATAGTGTTTGATAAAGTAACTCATTTATAATTTCGACAGAAATTAATTGAATTGGTCTACACCAAATAAGAGTTCACAAACACTATGGCAAACCTGAAAAAGAATGTAAAAAGAAGTGTAAAATTTTAATGATATGCCCTAAAATGAAACAAATTGTATGTGATAAAGTTATATCTCCTATATAATCTGTAACGGAAAAAAAACATTACATGAAAAAGAGGACACCGTCACATACTGCCAGTATGGCAATAGGCTATGGTAAAGCAGTATAAAATCTAAATGATTTTTTGTTACATTCTCTTTAAAAATAAGAACAGTTAAACTACTTTACCAAGAAATAACTTATGAAAATGTCAATTGCGAAGTGTAAAAATGTTTATGTCACCTACTAAAAATGTGGTTAATTTTAAAAGCACATAATGCATGTTATAAAAAAACTGAATCATAGTTTAAATAACCTTGACTTGTAACATTCCATGATAAAATTAATTGAAATTATATCTAATGTGTGTAGTGTGATTTGCAAAATTCGCAAATAATGTCTACAGAAAACGGCATCTTAACCTAATTAAATTTTTGTAACCTTACGAAAAGTTTAAAAAGTGATGTCAATAGATATGTTTATTTTAATAAGTGTGATTCCAAAAGAAAGAGAAGATTCAAAAAGTTATATTTCCTACATAAATATGCAACAGTGCGCGTGTAAAAATATAACCATGAGTGGATGTATTAAATGTTAATGTGTGTAAAATGAAAAGGCACGGTTGCATGTTACCAAAATGGTTATAGGATATGGTAAAATAGTATGATAAATCACGAAGATTATTGTACATTCTACATCTGAATAGGTGCATTAAAACTACTTTACCAAAATAATAACTTCTGAAATTGAAATGATAACGATGATAAATTGTGATTTAAATTAATGATAGAAAAAAATGAGCGTGTGTCATTTATTAAATTAAAAAAAATATTGAAAAGAATGAAATAAACCAATATCATTTTAACTTGGAAAGCATTGGCGACCAGCGCCACATGGTAACAACCAAGTGCAAAAGATAAACACTTTCAAAAAAATTATTTCCGGCCGTGAAATAACCAAATGAAAGGGTTCATAACATTTTGAAAAATTAGATATTACATTGTAATGTGCATTTTTCAAAATTAATTTTAAATGTAAAATAGTGAACCTGACATTTCAAAAATTAATAGTTGTATCTGTAATAATAATGATACATGCATGGTTAATTGCCTGAATGATAGAAAATGTTTCTGTGTTGTAGTGAAAGAATAAAATGAAATGACGATGAAATGTGTCAACCTCGTTAACTGATATAGCACTGAAAATACGTTTAACAATCTTCTAAAGTATTTCTGTAATATTTTTTTTAAATAACCTGTATGCTGAATGAAAAAAAAAATCTGTCAAAACCTCTAGTGTTAAATATACATTTATCTCTAGCCGAAAACTAGTTACAATCAACAAATTATTGATATTTATAGTACGACTGATAGTATGCATACTCTAATGTGGAAAATGCAAAAAAAAAAAAAAAATATTTATAACTTCTTTATGTCTACACCGAACAAAGTATTAAATAGATGTTCTCTAGCGCACACTGTGTGTATATTAAAAAATGTACATAACTATATTTAAAAACAATGTGTACATGAACATTTTCATTTTCAGTCATACTTTTAGTATTAATTAAAAAGATAAGTTGTAATGTAGTACTTTCGACAGAATACAAAATCTAACTAACTTTAAACTGAAACATGATAAAGTAAAACTTAACTTTAAGAATATTCAGAAGTCTTGTATATGCAGAAAATGATATAAAACAAAACGACAAAAGTAACTTGTGAATTGTTAATAAAAATGTGTTTAATGACTTGTTACCATTATCTCATTTTAAGAATAAATTATCCACTGTAAATAAGAGGAAATTTTTATGTCAGAAAAATCATTAAAATGTGTGGTTTAAAAAAAATGTAAATTAATTTGAACAGCATCATGAAAACTAAAGTGAAAGGTGATAAAAAAACTGAGGAAAATTACACCTACAATATACAGAATTGCCAGGCCACAACTTGTATATGAGTATAAATGATATACCATGTGTCTACCTAAGCGGTTTATAACAAAGTATGTGTACCCTAAAATAAAATTATTTCTTTGGCAAAATAATATTGTAAGTGAGATAAAGAAGAAAAAAAAAATATAACAAAGAAATTTTTTTTTCAGTACTAGTAAAGTTTGTACTGTTATATTATAAGCGAAAAACTGTACAGTGAATATTGAAGATTGTAGAGGGAGAAAATGCATAATGTGTAAACATCAATATAATGTCAAACGTTAGGAGGGTACAGCAACACACGTGTAAAATTGATGAAACTTACAAAAAATATTTGTCAAATGTAAATATGTGTGTAAAAAAAAATAAGTAGGCATCGCTGTACACATCTAACTGGTTAACTTATAGATTTTTTTTTTATACTGATAATGATGTTAAAAATTTATTAATTTTCATCCAGAAAAGAAAATTTTATTCATAACATGTGCCAAAAATTAAAATTCAGAACACTGTCGACTTACCTAGAGAAATTACCTCAGTGGACAATCTAAAGTTAAGTCTAAACTATAAACATGTGTAAAATTGATTTTCTCTCTCTCTTTTCTTTTAACAAAACAGAAAAAAAATATCTTTGTAAAATTATTTTTGTATCAAAAATAAAGTAACTTTTTTTTATCATGACTAATAACATAAGTAAGTAATTACTATTCCTAGTGTAGTTGCAATCTTAACATTAATAGAAAATTAAAAAAACAATGTACTTAATATTTATCAACACTACCTGAAGTAGATTTTCTTTCTTCCTTTTTTTTTAATCACTTTGTAATTCACAATGGTAACGTCAAACAACTTACCTTGTATATTTCCTTAAAATAATCAAACACATGTTTGCAAAATCTACTATAAAAAAATAATTATACAATCCACCTTCAACTATTGTGGATTATAATCTCATATACTTCATCACTATCCACAATAACAAAACCCACTTAATAAGTAAAGCTAAATTAGTATACTGAAAATGTATAAAATAAAGTAAAATAAAATATGCAAAATAATATTTCACACAAAATTCACTAGAAATCTATGAAATTATATAAAAATGCAATATTACGAGCCTTAAAGAATGAAAATATCGCAATATTTCACATGTTGATAACATCCACAATGTATTTTAACATTTTCACTGGTTTATGCGAAACGTTACTTATATTCAATAGTTGTATCAGGATTTTTTTAAAATAATATTGGATTTTGGCGATACTTTATTTTTCTTTTTAATCATTTTGTTTGTCTTTCTTAAATTCTTCGAGTCAAATAAAGCCTTTTAGATATTATGATACCAATATCATTTTGCTGCTTCCAATACTCGAGTATAGATTGATGATATTTAAGGAAATCTAATTAAATGTAAACTGCATTTTTACGGATGTTTCAGAAAAAAAATCTTTTGTAAAACTGAGCTGAATGAATCTCTTATAAAACTGAAATGAATATAAGAGCGTAGTAAATACAGTAGTCGACAATAACTAGTATGAATATTTTTCTTGTCCCTTTTTTTTTTGCAAACGCTTTTAAATAGAAAGTTGATGATATTTCCACAAATGCCGCGATGTGCGGACAAGTAAACAACGAGAGATGCAGGAGAACCGAAGTGTTTCGGCTTATCCCACAACGCACAAGAGCAAAGTTCAACACACAGACAGCATATTTCATTTTTTTTTTTTTATTCGGTAACTGTTATGCGGGAGGAGGGAATCAAAGAATCATTAATCCTACTAAGAGTTCACGTTTGCCGGAAAAATCAACATATCAGGATCCCAGTTGTTACACAGTGACTTAGCACTTTTTTTTTTTTTATTCTCGTAAACATTCAGGACGATCCAACATGAGTCACTAGTTTTGAATGATTGCAGAGCATTTTACTCAACGTAGCATCTTAATCCTACACCGGTAGTAAAATCGGAAACATTTTCCGCGCTCCATAGGTGAAGTGTCTCACTGAAGCATAATACACATAATAGAATTCCTCTAAATGAAGGATATCATATAACACCAATCCACAGTGATGATAACGAATGGCAAGTACGGGAGATTTCCATCTTATAGATAGTGAATTTCACAAACATTCTGTCGTACTGCAGTGTAGAATCCATAAAAGTCCAACGCAGCTTTGTTAAAAGTTCAATTTGTGACGAAAAGATAGTCTCCACTTGAAAATATAGTCTGCAAATAGCAAGAAAGATTAGTTCAGAGGGGTCACCCTAGCCACATTAAGTCATATGAGTCTCTACTGGTGCTAGGCACCAATTTATATGACGATTATTTTCGTTCATGTCTTTAAAGAATGGAAGTTAAGTTTGATAACTGCTTAAGGCATATGAAGATCAGCCGTGAAAATCAAAATTAAAATTACATTGCGTAAAATAGCAATAACACAGGAAAGAGAGACTCGATGAAGAAAATGCTCAAGTATGTATGTGGCATTTATTAAAGAGAGGTAAAACTTACACTCTCATGGGGTGACCCCCTGGTAAAAATACAGAAGCAGGAGCTCTACATCCTTACAGCAGGACAGTTAGAGATAGACTGATTCCTGACATCAAATAATGTAGCCAAAATGCGTCGAGCTAAAATGTGGTTGCCCTTAGACTATAATAACCCTATACGTATAGTTCATAAAGAAAGTTTAAATTAAAAACATGCCAACCGGACCGTTAATTTGGCGATCAAAATATCAGCGTACAAATAAATATGCATGCCAACACTGATTGCTGAGAAAAATATTTCTAAATCCATAACACAGATGTCAGACGCCGCTTTAATATAAACAGAGCGTTAGATTTTAAGCCGAAAAAGGAGTTGTAATGTCTGTTAATTTGGAAAGGAATTAAACAAGTGACTGAGTAACTGCAAAAGGGCATATGGTTTTTAAAATATCATTCTATGTACTCTTTGAACAAACGAAAGTATGCAGGCTCAGAAAATGATTTTAGGATGAGAAAAGATTGGATTTTGATTTATTTTATTAACGGCCTCGGTTAAACATACATAACTGCAATTTAAAGGAAAGAGATAAATATATTCTTTTTAGAAAGTAAAAATGATGTTTAATTGATTTGAAATTGGGAAAGATAATTTTAATTTTAAATTTGAGAATTTAAATTTAAAAAAAAGAAGCTAATAATAATATGTGATGTTATGTTACTTTCGACATCACACTTAGGATTAACAATTATTCCATATAATGCTTGTAAATCAGCAGAAATTTCTGAAGCACTATTTCTTGGATTTTTTTTAATATTTCGAACGATAATTCGCCTTATTCCATTGGATAGCTTTGATGGTCGGCTAGGTCTTCTTTTATCCTGAATCATACGATTCTTTTTATATCGTTTAATGATATTGAAAACTGTTGAAAGACTCAAGTTAACTGTTTCAGCAGTTTTTCTAATAGATTTTCCACGTTCAATATGCAAATTAATAACTAATTTTCAAATTTCAGGCGAAGTTTCTTTTCGTTTAGCATTCATGACTACACAGAGCTAAAAAACACAAAAATTCCAAAACAAACTGGAGAAAAATACTGCAGACGATTTTATAAATTATTGCCATTTGCTTTTAAGTAAAAAAAAAAAAAAAAAAAAAAAAAAAAAAAACCAAAAATATTTTTATTGCTTATTTCAGACGATTTTTGTTGCATATATAATGGTGTCCCATCACTTATGTGAGCTATTTTTTGCTCCGTTCTAAACATTTGTATTTTTATTAAATTAATATTTTAATATTTTGACAAAATGTATGTTATGTATTAATCTTTACTAAATTTAAGTATGAAACACACCCACAAAAAAATGTGTACATGTTTTTTTAATTTATTTGATTAGTTTCCTTTTGTAAAGCACAAGTGTCCCATCACTTATGTGAGACACTGTATACATGACGCAGATGTCATAAATGCACCAAGTTGATGCGATTGCAACAAAATGGCGATTTCATGTCTCACATGGTAACCCGTTTATTTTGTTCCATCACTTTATTTAAAAAATAAACAATGGTGGAAGCAATAGATATACAGTTATACAAAATAAACATAATAATAAATAGAATAAAAAGTATAAATATGACAAAAAATCGTATTAGAGAAATATTCAAAAACTTTCACCGAAACAAAGTTTCTACCAATTTACGGGAGAAGAAATCGCGCCACGTAGTGCATATATGACATCCGTGCTATATTTATACGTAAAAATAAGCATAAACGTTCATCAAGTTTATTTATGTAACTGTTCATATCTATTTGCAACAAATATCACTTTCTGAAGTCTCCACAAGACGAAGGTCTATAAAAATGCCAAGGTAAAGGTAATATTGGAAAAGTACCATGAAATGTAGGTATATCATATATACGGATCGGGTTTGGCGCAAATTTGGCGAAAATCATTTTTGAGTATGAGTTACAAATATGTTTTCCAATTACTTTGTATTATTTTAAAAATAATTAATAAAGAAAAAAACTATTTATATAATTTGATAAAAAAATTAAACAATTTATTAATAAATAAACAATAATAGCCGGGTTACCAGGCTATGTAAAATAACGATGTTTTAGCGCCAATCTTGCGAAAGCAGCGCCGCACAGTGTGGTATTTCGCTCAAAAAGCTGGCCAAAAGTCAAAATTTTAAATTTCGCATTTAGTTGATCATTCTCTGGTTGGTATAAGAGGACTATCCTGTGCATATGACAACGGGTTCATTTCTTTCTGTAGACTCTCCGATTGTCTGGTATTTTACTTGAAAGTCATGGTTTTTGCATTTCTCATTTTATGCTTCTGATCTATGCATCATTTTATCGAACGTCTAAAAAATTATTTTAAGTCGAACTTCAGAAACATTTTACAGTTCTTAAAGACAAAGGTATATACTATCTTGTACATAAATATTTTTGTAAATATAGTACATGTTCATTATGATTTTCAAGTTTGAAACCATAGATTTTTTTTGGTTAAATATTTTAGATAAAATTATAATTATGTTAGGGAGTTAAACTGAGTTCAGCAAGAACTCTTGTGTTTTCATAATGTATAGACCTTCTAATTAAAAGATATGAAATAAGATTTGCCCCGATTTGCCCCCCATTCTTTCTATAACTAAATCAAAATTTCAAAAAAACTTTTTGAAAACGAATTTTTTTCAGTTTAATAAACTTTATTTAATTAAAATTCGTATATTCAATATATGCTGTAGTTTCTTACTCCTTACTGGAAACTCTTTGCTGCGCAGACGATATATCTGCAAACTGAAGTGAAAAAAAAAATGTTTATTTTTTAGGTTGTTCGATTGTTCTTTTTAAGTAAGACATTTTTTCATTGTGGACATATAAGCTGATTATTCCAGGATTGCAAAAAAGCCGGCTAAAATTAAAAAAAGCCAGGCCGGTTGGCTTTTATTGATTTTAGCCGGCTTTTTTGGCCAAAATTGGCCTTTTTTGGCCATTATTGGCTTTTATACAGTGAAGCCTTTTAATTATAAGCTACACTTTTTAAAGTGACTTTTAACTAATTTTAATGATGTTTAATTTACTTTGAGTTTAATAAATTTATTTATTAAAATGAAAAATTGGGATTTTAATTATGATTCATTATGAGAAATTGGGTTATAACTCGATTTTTCAATAATGAAGATATTAATACTAGAATAACACATTGATGGAGTTGCTAGTGGTTTACAGTCAGAATTGCAAATATGTCAGCTAAATTATAAAATGGCTATACCAAGTGCTTTTTCTGATTTACATTGACCTTTAATCCTACCCTTGTTTTTCCATTTTTACTGCTTTATAAAATTAAAGAGGACTATGGTTACTTAGTTGCATGTTTTATTGCTTAACAATTTTTAAGAATTATTAAAATGTCATGTTTTATTCCCTATAAGCATTTAACCCTTACCGGCGCGGAATAAAACTGTTTGAAATAATTAACTTCCATCAGAATTTGCAAACGAATTTATTTGGAAATAAGAACTTGCTTATTTTTAGGCATGTTATAAAAGGAAAATTTTAACTAAATATTTTTGGTGCCAGTAAAATTAAAATTAGGTGTCCTTTTTTAGGGACACCGCGCCGGAAAGGGTTAAAATCATACATATAAAAAAAAATTCTCACTACTGAAAATAGTATTTCGAATTATGCATATTTCATAATATATTATATTTCACAATTTATTTCAGTATTCTCCATTAGCATGTGCATGAATATATTCATTCATACAACAGGTCATATATGCACTTTTAAATAACTAAGAGCAATTGATTTAAAATGAAAATTTTAATTTTAAGTAATTATGTATTAAACTCTCTTCAATTACTGAATTCTTCCTAATTTCTCTTTCAACATTGTTCATTTTATGACTTAATCTTTAAATATTGACCTGTAAGAATGTTTCCATGAATGCTTTGATGTGTTGCATTTTGTCATAATTCAATTAAAATATAATTCTTAAAAATGTATAATATAAGTAGACCTATGAAATATAGAAGTTTAAAACACATTTTTTGAGTATATTTTCTTTTTTCCAAGATTTATATTTTTCAGACATAATGCTTTCACAGTTGATTTCTAGCAGTTATAAAGACTTATTTATCTGAAAAATTAAATAGAAATTTATAACTTTTTTAGTAGTAAATAGTTAAAAATGTATTTAAAATAAATCAATCCGAATTTAACATGGATTCGATACAAATTAACACTTTAAAAATAAAAGCCGGCTTTTTTCAATTTTAGCCGGCTTTTTTTAAGTGGATAAAACCAAAAAAAGCCTGCCGGCTTTTTTTGGCCCGGCTAAAAGCCGGCAACCCTGGATTATTCCCTTTAAATAATGCTATATTTTCGTTTTGTACCATGTGTTCGTATTATAAGAATTATGTTTTTTTATGTCTAAAATGCTATTGTCATTTTAAATAATGTATTTAAGATCAGCCATGTGGAAAAACGCACTTTACTCATTAACGAAGTAAGATAGTTTTATATTATTAAGAAGATACAGGGGTTGGACAAAAATATGGAAACACCTTAAAAAAACACGTTTCCTTGCCTAGTATTGTGTACGGTACCCGTTGTTATTCAAAACAGCTTGCAGTCTTCTCGGAATGGATAAATACAGTTTATGTATGTTTGCAAAGGGAATATTGTACCAATAATCCTGCAAAACGGTGGCAAGTTCAGATAACGATGTTGACGGTGGATAGCGAGAACGAACTTTCCGCTCCAATGTAGACCACAAAGGTTCGATAATATTCAAGTCTGATGACTTTGGTGGCCTGGGGAGATGCGAAAATTCACCCTCGTGCTCAGAAAATCAGTCCTGGACAATATGAGCTGTGTGAACGGGGACGTTGTCGTCTTGGAAGATACCATCATCATTGGGGAACAAAGCTTGTACCATTTGATGGACTTGATCGGCCAAAATGTTCACATAAGTCTGAGCAGTTATACGCCCATACAAAACTATCATGAGGCCAGAAGAGAACCACGATATGGCTGCCCAAACCATCACCGAAGCCCCGCCATGTTTCAATCTTGGCAACAAGCAGTCTGTATTATAGACTTGAGATGGCGTTCTCCAGAGGTAAACTCGGCCAGAAGTGGCGAACAATGTAAAAGAAGATTCATCAGACCATATTACGCTCTTCTACAGCTCTATAGTCCAGGCTTTATGACTTAAACACCACTTTTTACTATTACAGGCATTAGCATTACTGATGGATGGATTTTCAATTGCAACACGGCCAGCCATTCCCTATTTATGAAGCTCCCTTCTAATTGTTTTGGTACTCACCGGATTTGTTAACACGACATTCATTTTAGCAGTAACTTTTGCAGCTGTGGACTGCTTATTTTTTGCGATAATCCTCCTTAATGATCGTCTGTCACGATCACTCAGCACACACTTTCGTCCGCGCTGTGATTTAGCAGATGATGTTTTTTCCGCATTTCAAATATGCGGAATAAATCTTCGGCACGGTACCTCTTGAAACACTAAAAACCTCGGCTACCTTGCGATCGGAAGCACCCACCACACGCGCGCCAACAATTTGTCCACGTTCGAATTCTGTAAACTCTGACATAATGAAATGATAATCTCACATAGCAGTACTCCAACAACGACTGAACGGTGCAGCGATTTTACGAAGTTGTATAGGTGGCGACAGTAGGCGAAAACTCCAGTGCAGTCAACATAGTTCATTATAATCAATCTTTCTTTTCAAACATGCATTTCAAAAGGTGTTTCCATATTTTTGTCCAACCCCTGTATGTACTACATGTAACTAGATCATTAATTTTTTTATTCAGTATGGAAAAAACAATTGAAATATCAAGAAAATATATGTATGATGTTATAAAACAGTGTGACAACAGAAAAGTAAATAAGAAATTAGAGTTTCTAGAACAGAAACTAGCCGAAATTACGAAATGTCCAGAAAATGAAATACATTTGCTCCGTAACAAATTAAAATCTTTCAAACATACTTATAAAAATAAATAAGCTTTTTCACAATTCACTGAACAACGTTTTCTAGAAAAAAAATGTGGAATGGCTGAAAGGAAAACTAGTTTTACCTATCTGGATAATAGAAAAACCTGGTCGCCCTGCAAAGGAATTTAAAAACTGTAGTAACAGAAGCAAGAGGCGTAAAACGGAAGAATTAAGATCTGAAATTAGCCATGAACAATTGACGCATCAATGCAGCTCAAATGAGCGAAAGATCTGCTGGAAATACAGATGTTGCAAAAATTATTAAAGACGTTACAGCCAGCCCGACTAGGGCTACAAAATATCGAAAAATTTTGAATTCTTCGGCTGAGACAACAAACGTAAGTACATGAAGTTATCGCCGACTGAGGCTTTAGCCATGTTTGTTGCTGCAGATCTGACATGCAATCAATATAATATCATCCGAAATTCTAATAAATGTATATATCCTTGCTATTCACTTCTTCAGAGAGCTAAAGAGCAATGTTATCCGAAAGATATTACAATTACTGAAAATCTGGCCGAAGTAAAACTTCAAAATCTTTTAGATCACACTACTGAAAGATTGTGTAAATACATAGAAGATATTTTCACTTCAGCAAGTGAAGCAGAATTGAAAAGTTTAGAACTATTCTGCAAATGGGGTTGTGATGGCTCCCAGCAACAAATGTTCAAGCAAAAGTTTGAAAACTCCATTGATAGTGACTCAAATATTTTTCAAAGTTCTATAGTTCCTTTGAGATTAATAAGTAACATAAATGGATTTCAAAAAATATGGTGGCAGAACCCTACGCCTTCATCTCCACGTTTCTGTCGTCCCATTCGAATAAGATTTATTCATGAAGATAAAAACATAATACAAGAAGAAATAAAGTACATTGAAGAGCAGGCGCGAAATTTAATGAACACACAGGTACTCACAGTTTATGGCTTACTACAAGTCCAATACAGATTAATGTTTACAATGGTCGATGCTAAAGTTTGCAACGCAATTACCAGCACCAATTCCACGATGCAATGCTATATTTGCAAACAATCATCAAAAGACTTTAATAAGCTGAAAATAGCTGAAGACATCGACCCTAATTCTTTGAAATTTGGACTTTCAATACTCCATGCTAGAATCAGATTTTTTGAATCAATTCTACATCTTTCTTATAAACTTTCAATAAAAAAGTGGCAAGCAAGAAGTGATAAGGAGAAAGAAATTGCCCGTCAAAGAAAAAAATTAATACAAGAAAAGTTTGAATCTGAGATGGGATTACTGGTAGACATTCCGAAAGCCGGTTTCGGAAACACCTCTAGAAGATTTTTCTCTAATCCTGAATTATCAGCGAAAATTACAGGAATCGACTTAAAATTAATTCAAAATTTAAAAATTATTCTAGAAGTATTAGCAAGCGGTTATAAAATAGATACAAAAAAAAAAAAAAAAAAAAAAAAAAAAAAAAAAAAAAAATTGAAGAATTCGCATATGCTATCTCTAAACATTATGTAAATCTTTACGGTTGGCACCCAATATCACCAACACTACATAAAATTTTGAGTCATGGAGCCATTGTCATCGAACATGCTTTGCTCCCAATCGGACAGTTATCAGAGGAAGCAGCTGAAGCCCGAAACAAGCATTTACGCTCATATAGGCAGAATTTTTCAAGAAAAGTCTCACGCATAACAATGTAATGAAGATGTGATCAATCGCTTGCTACTGAGTTCAGATCCTTATTTGAGCTGTAGTGCGTGAAAAAGAGCAAAAAGACGTAAAACATTTTCATCAGAGGCTTTAGAGTTTTTATTAGTAGAATCTATAGTCACGAGTGATTCTGAAGAGGATGATGTTGAAGACTCTGACCAATAGATTAATGGTCTATAGCACACTAATTTGTATATTGTAAATATGCGTAATTTTTGTGCAAATTGCGCAAAAAATGATTTGTTTTATATGTAATAGAGTATTTTATGTGTTTATAAAACATTTTATCAGCTATAGAAAGCACAAGAGGTTTTACATAATTTTGGCCAGGTTTTTTAGCGAAATACCACACTGTGCGCCGTGCAAAAGAGGGGGGAGCGAAGGGGGGGCAATCGACCTGGTAAGCGGAAATTTATGGGGAGCCAAATTTGTACTACCGACGTCATTTTTGGCCTGTTACAAGGAAATATGTGGGAGGGTGCCAAATTGAAACAGTTTCTTGGCGCAGTTTTCTCTTCGCACGCCCATGTGCGGAAAAGTTCTATATTCTTTTCTAGCATTTTGGCGAGCATTTTAAATTATTTATTTGGCATTAAATGAATGATGTGATTTCAATATTCAGCTTTGGGTTTGAATTTTTAATACTTTCCAACAAAGTTGAAAATTGTTTATGTATTTGGTTTGTCTGCCCGTCTGTCCTCGCTCTAATATTCGTAAATATACGCATATTTTAATGCAATTGGTAAACCTTATTAACATCACCTAAGTATGTTTTATATTGTATATGATGCATGTTAGATTAAAATTCCATTAGAGGAGCACCCTAAAGAATTTGATTACATTATGGTCTATGGGAAAAAAATGTTTACAGAGTATTTTAATGACATTACCCTATTGAGATGGATTGAATCTGATATAAATCACCGCGTTTCACAACGATTACGTTAGAACAGGATATTCATAGCATTTTTAATCCATTTATCGGGACACACAAAAGAAATCAGCTACAATGCTGTCTTTTAGTAACAATTGCTGAGATGAGTTTTCAATTTTGGTATGTGCTTTTAAATTTAACTATTTTTAGGTACGTTCGTAATTATATAAATACGTAGCATCTATAGTCGTCGACTGATCCGCCCGTCTGTCTACTTATCCGTCAGTATGTCCACATACAACAGCACAAAAACTCCCAACCGAATCGTTTGAAATTTTAAAAATATATATTTGGCGCCGAATTTTGTTGAGTCATTTAAAAGTATTCCGTTATATTATGGCCGATGGGTTGAAATAATTCCAAGTGCTTTTTAATTATAACACCCGTAGAAGCATAGAGAAATCGATATGCATTTATGAAGGGCACTAGAATATAAATTTTGTAGACTATGCCACAGAAAGAATACTTATTAGTCATTTAGAGGGTACCATAAAAGAATTCCGAAGCATAATGTTATGTGGGGAGGGGCATTATTTTTTTTTCCAATCAACAGATTTTTATAATAGAATAATTTTTTTATTTGACATTACAATGTCTTTTAAATAGTAATTTATTCAGGTAAAACTGCATAATAGAGTTCACTTTGGCAAATTGAGCCTGCATATTTTGCTGAAAATATGTGTTCAAATCTCTAAATCACTTGTGATGATACTTTGACAGCTCAAAGATTATGCAGACGAGATATTCAAATCTCATGTCGTATCTTATAGTACAAATATTGTCAATTCCTTTTATTTAACGCATGCTAAAGCGCAATATTGCTCAACTCCTTGAGAATGAGTTTGAAAAGAAAACAAAACAGTGTATTTAGTGCCCAGCGTGCATTGCCTATTTAAATCCGATTGATCATATCTGGAACACATTCAAACCACGCATCACATTCCTTTGTTCGCGTTTTCGCAATTTTTATGTACCACTTTTAAAGAGAGCCTAAATTCTTATCGAGAACCTCATCGCATCAATAGAAATCAGATGTAGATATTATACTGTTATATATATTAACTATTCTGTATTAACTATTTAAGGGGTTCACGCACCATATAAAAAATTCTCTCTTTCTTTTCAATTATCCTGATTTGTGACATTTTTACGTACTAAAATTGGTGTAAAGTGTCTGTTTATCTTGGCGTAATTTCAAAGAGTTCAAATTCCGATACTAGATATTTTAGTGTTTTATTATGTGCATTACTTTTAATATATTGCGTACGTTCAATTTTATAACCATGCATGGCTGTTTTGCATAGTTTGCTTCCCTCTTTTTTAACCGTGTATACGAATTTATATAGAATATTTTGTAATTCTATAGTTCAATTTGGTCATTTTCGTCATTTGAATTTGTGGCAGTATATGGTCAATTGGAGATAGCATCGTATTTTTTTCTTTTACTTTTTGCAAGTTATTATTAAATCTATGTTCCCAGCAATATCGCTTAGACTAATTCCTCTGAGGGAAGTCCTAGTACATTTTGTGGCACAAAGTACTGAAATGTAATACACAATTTAAAAAAGCATACAAAACCACTTTAGAGTCTATTTAAATGCTTAGTAAATGAAAAATAATAAGCTTAGTAAGTGAAAAATAATAAAATATCTGTATTCAGAAGATAATATTCCAACAGAGGTAATTGCAAAACCATAACTATTCGGTTTTGACAGTTTAACACTTTAACTGCCTTGCCTATCATACAGGGCCGTAGCTTTATAGCTTCATTTTATGTTCAGAAAAGTATATGATGATGAAAAATTTGAATGTATAACTAGTTCAATATTAAACATTACGTTAGCTTCATATGTGAAAATAGGATGAGGCAGTGTTAAAAACTTATTTTCGAAACAATTTAGTAACTCTGGCAAACTATGAAAGCGTTTCAACACAAATTAGGTTTTTGAATTTAGGATTTTCATTTGAATTTTGGAAACAGAAGTTCATTTAGTGACCTTGGAATCTTTTCCAGGGGGGGAGGGGTCTGAGCCGTCCTTAGCGCCCCCTTAGCTACGGCCCTGCTATCATATGTGATAGCCAGTGATGTTTCCCATGGTGTTTCAACACTTCAGACCTTGGCTATTTATATATTTTTTACATTTTTAACTTTTTATTATTATTTTTATGTTTTAATTTTTTTGTACCTTTCTTACGCAATATATATGTTACAGGCCAAACCCGATTTTAGGCCAAACTAGATTGGCCTAGTCCAAACTAGTCTATCCTAATGCCCATCGGATAGACTAGTTTTTCCTAGGCCAAACTAGTCTATCCTAATGCTCATCGGATAAACTAGTTTTTCCTAGGCCAAACTAGTCTATCCGAACGCCCATCGGATAAACTAGTTTTTCCTAGGCCAAACTAGTCTATCCGAACGCCCATCGGATAAACTAGATTTTCCTAGGCCAAACTATTTTGGCCGAACAGTCATTAGGATGAACTAGTTTAGCCTGCTATTCATTGGTTTGTACTAGTTTATCCTAGGCCGAACTAGATTGTACTAGGCCAAATCAATTTGGCGTGATTTTATTGAATCTAAAGATCGCCACGGCGCCAACTTTCTACTTTTGATTTAATTTATCCTAGGCCGATGCAATTTGACTCGCTTTTAGCTCACATACTATCAAAGCCTGAGAGCTAATGTGCTCGTAGATTCTTTGTGTGTGTGTATGTAACCATGTACGTATGTATGTATGTATGTATGTACGTACGTATGTACATACTTATGTACGTACGTACGTCGGACTAATATATATAGCGACTAATATAACGGACTAATGTGGAATTAATATAACACAAGCACCCAAGTGTTGGAATTTGGAATTTGGATGCGATTTAGTTCAAATCAGCCAGTTTCGCCCGCTATCGGGCCCCTTGTTTTATTTAAAATCTCGAAACGGGTGTATGTTGAAGCGAATGAACCTGGAAGAGAAAAAAACTTGATGATAAATATTTACGAAAAAAGATTCCGCATCGAAATACCACAATTTCCTAATAGTAATTTTTGTAAAAATGTTATATTCTTGTTGGAACATTTTGAAACTTACAGTTTATGAAACTTACAGTTTTGAAACTGACAATTTATGGCATATTTGATATAAATTTATTAAAAAAAAAGTCACATTTCGGCGTGAAAGAGATGCGAACAAAAATCGCGAAATATAACGGAAATTCTAGCTTTTAAAGCACCGCGATCTCAAGTTACATATCTACTATTAGGTTGTTTAACGGAGTTTCATTCAGATACAGTTTTGTTAATAATAGAGTGCACTCCTTGGTGTTGGAATGAGAAACTAATATAACGTGGCTTAGTTAAAACTTGCTGGCTTCGCCCGCTATCTGACTGGCCTAGGCAGCGGGGATATGGTTGGAAATTCGTTCGCTTCGAGGCTCTTTCGAAAAGGAGGATTACATTCGGCGGTGCGTACTCAGCACGCTTGCTACAATTTGAATTTCGTTCGCTTCGAAGTTCGTTCGAAAAGAAAGAGGGCATTCGGCAATAGGTGTGCAGCACACCTGCTATACGCTGTCGCAAGCTGTAGGGATGCGGTTGAGGAACTAATGCACGAAATTTAATAAAAATTTACATTCAGGTAGTCTCTGATCTAAATTGATGCTGATTAGTTTTTGGTGTAAATCGCTCATCAAGTGGAGCTGCTGTTTTGCATTTTTTATGATTTACGCATTAGCTTTATCTTAACTAATACACGAATTTCCATCAAACATCAGATTCAGTTCGTCCATGAGATGAGTTGGTGTTGTTTCTATTTTGAAGTAAATCACTCAACATGGCTATGCTATGCTGCATTTTTAACAATTTTTACAATAGCTGTATCTCAAGAACTAATGAACGGAATTTAATATAAATTTATATTCAGATAGTCCCTGATATAAATTGATTCTGATTACATTTTCATGTAAATCGTTCAAAAATCACTATTCGTCAATAGTGGCATTAAACGCGGAACATATTTTTATAAATTTATATCATGTGTCATAAACTATCTTAAAGTTTCAACTAGATCAACCTAGAATTTCCGTTATATTTCCTGATTTTCTTCGCCCCCCCCCCCTCTTTCCCTTTTGTATTGGGACTTTTTTTACAATTTTTATCATGTGTTATAAACTATCACAAAGTTTCAAACAGTTCCAACAAGAATTTAACATTTTTACAAAAATTACTAATAGAAAATAGTGGTATTTGACGCGCCATCTTTTTTCTTAAATATTTAACATCATGTTTTATTATGTTTCTAAAAGTTTCAAATAATGGTAATAATTAATTATCAACTAAAACCTTAAAAAGTGCTGAGATTAAAAAAAAAAATCTAGCTTCTTCTTACTCTAACCCTCCCCCCCCCCCCATCCTAAATTTCAAGTGTCATGCTTCATTTAAGCTTTTTCTTATTTTTAAAAGGATTCGGATATCTAGTTTCTTAATATGAACAATATCGCCTGAAGTGATGTGTGCAAAAACCAATATCTGTTACGAATTAAAAATCTTTTCATAAAACCGAAAATCTCTATCCGATTGAAAAAAAAATCCGTTCTACGTTTATATCTCAGAACCCCCCAAATTAATCAGGAAAACGCCTTATCAGAAGGAAAATACATCCAAAATTTGAAACAAATCGGTAAATTCTCTGTGAAAAACCTATTTACATAAATTAAGAGTGTTACCTCCCATTGCTCGTTTCTTTATACGTAAACAATGAACACCCACAACTGATCATGGATGTACCGTATCAAAATGATATTATACCTAAAATTTTAATAAAATCTGATCATTTTGCATGGAAAACTGACTTAACTAAATTAAGGAGGTGTGTGTGTGTGTGTGGGGGGGTGCGGATTAGCCTTTTGTTCTCCTCCCCTTATTCTTATTCAATGAATCCCTGAAACTAATCAGGAAAATTCATTATCAGGATAAATCTATGTCCAAAATTTGAAGCAAATTGGATATTTCTATCAGGAGTTATCGCATTACGTACACACGTACGTACATACGTACGTACATACGTACGTACATACGGCCATACGTACGTAAATTGTTTCATACACATACACAGAATCTGCGAGCACATTAGCTCTCAGGCTTTGATAGTCTGTGAGCTAAAATCGCGTCAAACTGCATCGGCCTAGGATAAAATAGATCAAAATTAGAAAGTTGGCGCCGTGGCGGTCTTTAAATTAAAAAATATCACGCCAAATTGAATTGGCCTAGGACAATCTAGTTCGGCCTAGGATAAACTAGTTCAAACCAATGAATAGCAGGCTAAACTAGTTCATCCTAATGACCGTTCGGCCAAACTAGTTTGGCCTAGGAAGATCTAGTTTATCCGATGGGCGTTCGGATAGACTAGTTTGGCCTAGGAAAAACTAGTTTATCCGATGGGCTTTCGGATAGACTAGTTTGGCCGAGGAAAAACTAGTTTATCCGATGGACGTTAGGATAGACTAGTTTGGCCTGTAACATATATATATATATATATATATATATATATATATGTATGCATGTATATATACGTAACGTGATAACTCATGATAAAAATATCCGGTTCAATTGAAATTTTAGATACAGGTATATTCTGATAGGGCGCTTCTCTCATTAGTTTTGGGAGTTTATTCGATAAATATAAGAGGGGGAAAGGGGGATAATGCCCCTCCCCTTAATTTATATAAATGGGTTTTTTATGCAGAATTACCAGTCTTCGTTGAAAATTTAGGTATAGGATCATTCTGATGAGGCGTTTCCGTGATTAGTATTAAGTGTTGATTGGATAAGTATAAAGAGGGAGAGCGAGGGCTAATGCCCCTCCCCTTTATTTATATAAATGGATTTTTCTTACAGAACCATCAGTTTTCGTTCAAAATTTAGATATAGGTTTATTCTGATGAGGCGCCTCCGTGATTGGTATTAGGTGTTCATGGGATAAGTATAAAGAGAGGGAACGGGGGCTAATGCCCCTCTCTTTAGTTTATATAAATGGGTTGTTCATGCAGAATTTATCAGATTTCGTTCAAATTTTAGACATAGGATCATTTTGATGAGGGTACCACCATGATTAGGTTTGGGAGTTCACCGGATCGGTATAAAGAGGGGGACGAGGGCTAATCCCCCATCCTTAATTTTGATAAATTGGTTTTTCATGCAGATTTATCAGATTTTATTCAAATTTTAGACATAGAATTATTCTGATGAGGTTGATGACAGTTTGTGATGAAGCTAAAAAGAAAATTTAAGAGGATCATTAATGTAGAAAAGTAAAGCTTATTACATTGAAGATTAACTTTCAAAAGTTATTTAGATATTAAAATATAAATGTAATAGAATGTTTCACAATTTATATGATAAAATATATTAGGATTGTTGAATACAATTAGAATAAAAAAGAAACTAGAGAACAATTTTTAGCGTATCAGTAATTGTTGTATCAAAACAAAGCCATCTGAAGTAGTTTCACTTTATCCGTCGCAATATTAAAAGAAAAAAAAAATAGACACGCACTGCGTCATCTGTGTCCATAGACTGTATAATCTGTGTCCATAATATCGACCTGGTATGTTTTTAGGATGCTCAAAACATATAATCTGTTTTGCACATTTTGCAAGATTAATGTATTTTTTCATCTTTTGATCTAAGTAATATTTACCTCTCGAATTTTTCTTAAGTAATAGTTACATTTGAAAACGGTAGAAATCTTTAATATCATAACTGATAAGTTTAGTGATTCTTTTTAGGAGATCACAACAGAATGATGGCAGTAAAATTGTGCATATTTTTGTGCAACAAAATCATGGCAGTAAAATTGTGCATATTTTTGTGTATATTCGGTTTAACGGCAGAAATCTTTAATATCATAACTGATAAGTTTAGTGATTCTTTTTGGGAGAGCACAACAAAATGATTACAGCGAAATTGTCCTTATTTTTGTGCAACAAAATGGTGGCAGTAAAATTGTGCATGTTTTTGTGCAACAAAATGATGGCAGTAAAATTGAACATATTTTTGTGCAATAAAATGATGGCCGCAAAATTGTGCATATTTTTGTGCATATTCGGTTTAAAGGCAGAAATCTTTAATAACATAACTCATAAGTTTAGGGATTCTTTTTAGAGATCACAACAAAATGATGGCAGTAAAATTGTGCATATTTTTTGTACAACAAAATGATGGTAGTAAAATTGTGCATATTTTTGTAAAACAAAATCATGGCAGTAAAATTGTGCATATTTTTGTGCATATTCGGTTTAACGGCAGAAATCTTTAATATCATAACTGATAAGTTTAGTGATTCTTTTTAGGAGATCACATTAAAATGATGGCAATAAAATTGTGCTAATTTTGGACTTAAGTCTTGTCATCAGAATCTGCGAACCCATGTCATTTCAAATTTGAAATTTCAGTAATGAGATAACACAAAGCATTTTTCTTATGTTATTTAATGCCTATTGTTGCAAACATCTATTGCACAAGAACGCATTGTTCAATAAGCTGAACTATTTTTTTTGTATATAAATGCAACTTAAAAAAATCTTTTTAAATAGTATAAAATAAGGACGAGCCAGTTGTTTTCTTTCACACTTATTTCACTGTTCAGCTACATAAAAAATATCTAAAATAATTAGCTCTTTTATTTGTCACGGACGTGATTCCATTGACGTCATCCGGCACTTCCTGTTTTGAGGTATTGGATTTATAGCAACAAGAGATAACTAGAGGGAAGAGTCAGCCCTTATATAGCCCTGGATGCTTACAGGATTCCTCGCTCACTTTCTGCTCCCATCCTTTCTCCCCGCATCTCTTCCTCTTTTTCCTCTCTCCTCCTCTGCCCTCTTCACCCCTCTCTCCCCTTCTTCCCTCTCTCACTCTGTTCTTCCTCTTCCACCTTATTGCCATCATCCCCTCTCTTTATTCCGCCGCCTCCTCCTTCCACCCACCGTCTGCTTCCCCACGGTCAAACTCGCTTCCCCTTAAGGTAAGGAAAGGGAAGAATTGAGTTTGGCCGTGGCTTCCCATTCACCTCTCCTCTCCCTCCCACACTCTTCCCCTTTCCATTCTTCTGTCTTTCTCTCTCACCACACTTTGTCTTCGCAGTCTGCTCCCATTTCTTTATCTCTCTCTCCTATATACAGTGTGTATGTATTGTGTGTGTGTATTTTTATTGTTTCTTTTCTGTTTCATTTTTTTTTAATCTTTCTTTTTCTTGCACACACTCACGTGTATATACTTATGCACGTTATAAATATATGCTATCTTTATTTTAGTATTTAGTATTTTCAATATTCTTCTAAATTAGTGGTAATGAAATTTAGAACTTTTATTTGCGCAAATTTATTTCTTGTAGATTCTGTTTGTGCTTACTTTTACGTTCATTTGCAAATATGATTTAAAACCAGAGCTTCATTTTATCGCTTAGATATTTACATATATTTAATACGGTACATTAAAAATGCTGTTACTAATGTACGTACATTAAACAGCAAACATTTTAGAAATTTCCGTACCTATTATTTTAATTTTTTAAAACTCATTTTTATTTGACACGGTCAAGGTTCTTTGTTTATTTCATGCTAATAACTTTTGGATGGATTATATTTGCACTTTCTGTTTTTTTCTCGTGCATGTATGCTTTTATATGAGTGAGTTTTATAATTCGATTTCGGGCATCTTAAAAATGCAATTATGTGTTATAGAATACAAATTTTTTCATGTAGTGGCATATTTAGTGCACTTTCTCAATTGTGATAATCACGCGTATTAATTTTTCCATTCACATTCCATTTTCCATTATTTTTTTTACTATCCGATTTTGTACATAACTCTTTCTATATATATATATATATATATATATTATTATTATTATTATTATTATTATTATTATTTAGCACGTATGCTGTCAAAATACTTTTCTAATTTTCAGTCTTGTTATAGCCTTAATCATTAATACGGTTGCTAAATATTTGCATGCATTTTGCACAAAGCAGGTCTTTTTTCATCAGTTTTAATATTGAGTAATATTTGTAACAAAAGACATTAGCGTAATTTACGCCATTATCTACGCATGTATCCGTCAAATTATTTATATAAGATTTTTGATATCATTGAGATATTAATACTTATTTTTCCTTATTTCGTTAGAAATGCATTTCTGATCTTCGTCTTTCCTTATCTTCTTGTAAAACAAAATTTCTTTTTGTACCTTTACAAATGCATGTCTCATTTCTAACAAATATTATCCAATAGATATATTTATATACATGTGGGTGCGTGTGTGTTCTGAGTTGTATGTGGTTTTTTTTTGTGTGTGTGTGTTGTACTGCGTGGAAGTTGTAAGTTGTGTGTGTGCATTGTGTGTACATGAATGTTGCTTGTTTATTAAGTATAGATGTGTGCATATTAAATGCATTGTATGACAGCTGCATATTTGTTGTGAGTATATGTATGTGGTGTTGCTCGTGTTACGTGTGTATGTGTTTATGTGTGTATTGTATGTAGAGTGTTTGTGTGTGAATTGGTTTATTTTTGTGTGTATATGTGCTGTATTTGTATAGCATGCGTGTGGTGTTTTCGTATGCATGTATGAGTTGCGCATGCATGTGTTGTGCCTGTGTGTGCATGTATTGCGCTTGTGAGTGTGTGTGAGTGCATGGCCATATAAGAGAGCGAGAGAAAGAAATCCCAGAGGAGAAAGAAGACAAAGGATGTGAAACGAAGGGAGAAAGAGGAGAATGAAAGGAGAAGCATTGCCGTCCGGGGTTGTCTCCGGAAGGGAATGCTCGTGTAGAGTGTGAGCGTGGCATACGAGAAGTAAAGAAGAGAATCTCCTGACCTTAACCCCATTGAACATGCTTGGGATGCTCTTGGAAGGGCTATTGCGGAACGCCAACCTCCACCCAGAGCCATTCCAGAATTAAAAACTGCTCTGGTGGAAGAGTGGGAGAGTTTCCACAAGCAATCCTTAACTCTCTTATTAACAGCATGCATACTCGTTGTGCATGTTGTCTATCTGTCAGAGGTGTTTACACACCATACTAGAGGCGACCACATACCATACAAGCCTCATTTTCATTGCCATCTTTCATCATGATTTCAGTCCACATTGGACTGTTGCTAATAACTCTTGCCAATGAATGTCCCTTTAATTTTTACTTTGCACATATTATTGTCATACTATAAGTTATATAAAAACCAATTTTCATTTATTTGTATCCAGTCTTTCTCGAGATATTTGGGAAAACGCCTTCCATCTCTTAATTTTGTCCACCAGTGTATATATATATATATATATGTTACAGGCCAAACCCGATTTTAGGCCAAACCGGTCTATCCTAACGCCCATCGGATAAACTAGTTTTTCCTAGGCCAAACCGGTCTATCCTAATGCCCTTCGGATAAACTAGTTTTTCCTAGGCCAAACCGGTTTATCCTAACGTCTATCGGATAAACTAGTTTTTCCTAGGCCAAACTAGTTTATCCTAAGGCCCATAGGACAAACTAGATTTTCCTAGGCTAAATTAATTTGGCCTAACTTTTATAGGATAAACTAGTTTGGACTGCTGTTTATTGGTCTGAATTAGTTTATCCTAGACCAGTTCAATTTGGCGTGGTTTTATTGAATTCAACGACCGCCTCAACGCCAACATTCTTGTTTGTCCGAGGCTGATCTAGTTCATCCTAGGCCAATGTAGTTTTACGTGTTTTTAGCTCACAGGCGTGAAAGCCAGAGAAATAATGGGCTCACAGGTTCTGTATATGCATGTAATAAATATATAATTCGACGAAATAACTATGTTGCATAAACTCTAGGAATCCGCAGCAGCACGAGCAGAGTAGTCGCTCCGACAATTGGCGAGCAGTGGAAGAATTTCATTGGGGTATTTGCCCATTATAAAAACAAACACCATCAGTCTTCAAGTTCTTTATTTATGAACTCATAAAATAGGTAAGCTCTTCCCCGCAATCACCTTAGCACACATCGATACTACACCCTTCGTTATCCAGTCCACATCATCAGATATTTTAATTCAGCGGGGAAATGAAACGGGCGTCTTGATAATTTAAAAGGCAATTGCATTCTAACGCTCCTCAAAAACTAAATGAAAAAAAAAATTCACGACAAAACTAGCTCCCTCCTACTCCGCGTCAATCATTTTAAAAATCCAATTAGGATTAACTCGAGTCTCAACGTAAAAAAATGATCAGTTCTGATTGATCTTAGCAGGCGTGTCCTCGGCAGGATCTATATTTTTTTCCTCGCAAATAACAAGCCCTTTAACAACGCGTATTAACACCGGTCACGCGATGTTAAATAAAAAATAAAATTAAAATCCCGGGAATATTCCAGAAAGTAAAAAGGTTACGAAATACCTCCCGCCTTTTTGAGAAGCAAGCAATAAGTTATTAATAAATAAAATAAGAAAAAGAATTTTAGCTGTTACAAGTTAATACATTACGAAACTAAAATTGAAATATGTTCCACAAATTTAGAATTGAAGCTAAGAGAGAACAAAATGGCGCAATTTGTTTTTTATTTTATTACATGCATATTGCATATATGCATGTATGTACGTATGTGCGTACGTATGTACGTAACGCGATAACTCTTGATAGAGATATCCGATTTGCTTCAAATTTTGGGTGTAGTTTCATTCTGATAAGGTACTTTTCTGATTAATTTTGGGAATTCATCGAATAAGAATAAAAGGGGGCGTACGGGAGGCTAATCTCCCATCGTTAATTTAGAGAAATAGATTTATCATGCAGAATTATCAATTTTCATTTAAAATTTTAGCTATAGGATCATTGTGACAAGGCGCCTCCTTGATTAGTTGTAGATGTTTATTGTTTAAGTCTAATAGAAAGGGCAATGTAGGTAACACAACATAATTTAGATAAATGGTTTTTGATGCAAAATTGACGAATTTGCTTCAAAATTTAGATATAGGTTCTTTTTGATAAAGTGATTCCCTGAATAGTTTTGGGGGTTTAATGGTTAAGTAGAAAGGGAAAAATGAAGGATTGCCCTCTTACTTAGGAAAAACTAGTTTATCCTATGGACATTTAGATAAACAAGTTTGGCGTTGAAAAAACTAGTTTATCCAATTGGCGTTAGGATAAAATACTTTGGCCTAGGCTAGTCTAATTTGGCTCGAAATCGGGTTTTGCCGGTAGAAAACATGTCTCTCACAAGAATAAGTATATATGTGTGTAAAGAGTCATTGCATATAACATCAATACAGAAATTCAACATGTCCACAGCAGAGACATGATGCATTGTACATGGTGTTTACTTATTTTTTTTTTTTCTGCAGACTCGTGCCAACTGAGATCAGACATGCATTTATTATTATTATTATTATTATTATTATTATTATTATTATTATTATTATTACATATTATTTTTGCATATTAAAGCCAGATCGGAGCTGAACATAATTTGGAATCGAACAGCGTTTGTCATTTTTGAGAAATTAATTACCTGTCGACATATAAGCTGTTCTTGTCACGGAGTCAAGTTTTTCTTTTCCGTAAAGTCGTTAGCGGAAATTCGATTCAAAACGTAGATTTAATAGTATTTTCTCAAAGGTACATAGCTTTTATGAAAAAATGGATACCGCCATTCGATTACATATTTTCTGAGTGCGAATGCCTGTTAATCTTATGCATTTCCGAAAATGAATTAGTTCTTAAATGTGTTAGGATGTAACTCTTTTGAAATTGAGAAAACTCTTAAGGAATGACAGAGGAACATATTCACAAATCTACTTTTTACTAAACAGATTCAGTAGTTATGATGGTTATAACTCTCCTTTTTTTCTTTTGTTATAAACTACATTAATTATTTAATGAATCCCTATTTGAACTTTGAAAGGTTTAAGAATCTAAATAATCAATAATACGCTGTGTATTTAATATTCTGTGAACACATAATAATTAAAAAATACATTGTAAATTTATCCAGTAAATATGCATGCAGTATTTTTTAAAGGAATCCTAACTGTATGTTAAGCAAAATCTGAATTTTTTGCAGAAATTGAGTAAGGCCAGAATCAGCCGGACTGAGTCTCTTTTCACTGATTTTTGAACAGGCAGGGCTCGGGCTGAAATTTTAATTTTTCTATCGGGTAACGGCAAAATAACTTTCCTTCGGGAAAGGCGGAACCCGGGCCATGAAATTCCAGCCCATGCAAACCTCTGACAATATTCTACAACCCTTCGAATAAAAGACATTATGTAAGGGTGATGACAAAACCACTTTGCACAAGGCTAGGTATGGAGCAGTAGTCGCGATCAGTATTAAAAAGAATATTGCCCACTTAAACTCTGATGGCTTTGCATTCACAGGTTGTTTACACTAATTGTGTATTACAACCTTATTTTTTTTAAAGAATAACACCCTCGAAAAATAAAATAAGTTGAATTACTTTTTCACTTTTTCAATTATACTTAACCATTCAACCCCCAAAACTAATCACAGATACGCTTTATAAAATAAAACAATTATCCAAAATTGAAGCAAATCAGATAATTCTGCTCAAAAAAACCCTTCTTCTGATTTAAGAAGGGCAACCCCGCATTTCTTCCTGTATACTTAATCACTAATCCCTCAAAACAATTCAGGGATTCGCTTTATAAAGGAAAAGTCTATATTCAAAATCTACGGCAAATCGGACAAATCTGCATACAAACCCATTTATTTAATTTAAGGAAGGTGATAAAACGTCCACTTCTGCATTATACTTAACCAAAAGAAAACAACTCAAATTAATTAAAAAAGCGCCTGATCAAATGAATTCATGTCCAAAATTTTAAGCAAATTGGATAATTCTGCACTATATCAAATTTATCTAATTTAAGGAAGGAAATAAATTGTAAATTTCCCTCTTATATTTAACCGAAGAACTATCAAAATAATCAGTGAAGCGCTTCATCAGAATGAACAAATCCAACATTTGCAGCAAATCGGTTAATTCTGTATGAAAAACCCATTTGCCAAAATTAGGCGGAACTACCCCCCCCCCCAGTTCTTCCCATTGTTCTTATTCAATTACCCCCAAAACTAAATAGAGAAGCGCATTACCAGAATGAATTTATTTCTAAAATTTGAGCAAATCAGTATATTCTGCGTGAAAAAGGCATTTACATAAATTATGGGGCGTTACCCCTACTCCCCCCCTCCCTTTATACTTAAACAATGAATACCCACAACTAATCATGGAAGCACCTCAAGAGAATGCTCCTATATCTAAAATTTGAATAAAATATGCTAATAATGCATGGAAACCCATTTATTTGAATGGAGGGAAGGGGCGAATCAGCCATTCGTCCCCCCACCTTATTCTTCTCGAATGACTTCCCATAATCAGAAAAACTCCTCATAAGATAAAACCTATATTGAAAGTTTGATGCAAATCGAATATTTCTATCAAGAATTATTGCATTACGTACTTACGTACATATATAGATACAGAACCTACGGGCACATTAGTTGTCAGGCTTTGGTAGCCTGGTGACATAAAAACACGTCAAAATGCATTATTTCTATCAAGAGCTATCGTGTTACGTACATACGTACATACATATATACAGAACCTGTGACTCCATTCTTTCTCTGGCTTTGACGTCCGTAAGCTAAAAACACGTAAAACTACATTGGCCTAGGATAAACTAGATCAGCCAGGGACAAACAAGAATGTTGGCGTTGAAGCGGTCATTGAATTCAATAAAATCACGCCAAAATAAATTAGCCTAGGATAAACTAGTTCAGACCAATAAACAGCAGTCTAAACTAGTTTATCCTAGAAGACTAAATTTTTCTAGGCCAAACTAGCTTGGCCTAGGAAAATTTAATTTGTCCTACGGGCCTTAGGATAGACTAGTTTGGCCTAGGAAAAACTAGTTTATCCGATGGGCGTTAGGATAAACCGGTTTGACCTAGGAAAAACTAGTTTGTCCGATGGGCTTTAGGATAGACCGGTTTGGCCTAGGAAAAACTAGTTTATCCGATGGGCGTTAGGATAGACCGGTTTGGCCCAAAATCGGGTTTGGCCTGTAACATATATATGCTTCATTGTGATTGGTATCTACCTTACAGCTAGCGCTACCTGTCGTACTCTTTGTAATTTATCCTCCTTTCCTTAACTGTTCATTTGTAAGCTTGTCCCCTTACGGACACGTGTTTATAGTAGCTGGTGACGGGATGTTAATTTTTCAACTCGAAATGTATCCTATGAATTGTTTTATGGAGATTTTCAGAAAGTTCTATTATTTTAATTGTGACTTATCGCTAGTTTTCGGTGATATTTCAACTTATCAACTACGCTCGGAAACTTCATAATTATAAATATTTAACAAAAAAAAAAAAAAAAAAAAAAAAAAAAAACCTACTTGAATTATTTGATTTGATAGCTCAAATTAGTGGACTGTATGGCTGTATTTTAAATATAATTCGACGAATTAATAAAAATAAACTTGTTTTATTTCACAACAAAAAGAAATCTTTACGGAGCTCACCATAGAGAACCGTTCCAAACAAGAAACGAAAACAAACAACAACCACCAACAAGGATTAAGTTGTTGTTAGCATCCTGTATTATCGTTCAAATATGTAAAAATATAGTTCTTCAAATGAAGCGAGTGTGATATCGAAATCTTGGGTAAATTTAAACGCTTTACAATATTGATTTTTTTTTTTTTCAATTATTTACGTTATAGACGTTTTTAACGATTGGAACACTTTTTTTTTTCTTTTTCCCTTTTTCCTACAACAATCCTGGAAGCAAAACTGTATAAAGAGGTAAAAAAATCGTCAGACAGCGATTTTTTCTCCGGACAAATAGTGGCACGTCATTTGACGAAAATCACTGAAAATGAAATTTTTCAAAAATATTTATTTGTTTATTTATTATTTATGTATTTTATTTATTTATTTTTCTGGTGCAGAGGGAGACAGTTGTTGAGTTTGTAAAAGAAATATTGAACTAATTTTCATGAATTTAAAATGCAGTCCATTCGAGAATATGCTCTTTCAATTAATAAGAAAAAGTCACATGTATCGGTCTCGTAGTTTCTGAGTAATCGGTCAATCTTAAAGAGCTATACCTCATCATACCTTATTAAAAAGTAGTACGGCATCAAATCGAAAACACATTCCTTGTTTTTGAAATCGTTTAAAAAGAAAGTGAGAGATAATTTGGATATGGTGCTTGCAAAACCGGCTTTAGGGGCATGCGACAGGTGCGGCCGCACAGGGCCTCGCGCCTAGAGAAGCCTCGCTTTAGGACACAAAATATTTTTCCTTTAATAAAAACATCAACGTAAAATAGAAAATCTTTAGTATAAATTTATGATTTTAGTTAAGAAAAAGTAGTGGTGTTCTTGACATAAAATATAGCCTATGTTGGGAAAACGACTTTCATCATAAGATTGCTACCATTACTTTTGAAATTGGTTCAGTAGTTCCAGAAACTACCCCTACAAACATCCAAATAAACGCTACTCTTTTTTTAATAGCTAGGCGATCGAACTCTGGCTCTCTGAGGAACGGTATATATGTAAAAACATTTTTATTTCATTGATAGTATAGATAAGATTATATTAAAACTCTGAAAGGAAAGCGCCTCGCAAAATCCTTGCGCCGGGCTTCGCCCTAAACCGCCCTCCATAAGGACGGCTCTGGGTGCTTGCATGATAAAAATTTCCTTGTGTAGGTGATGGCGTTCAATTTTTTTCTATATGCGATTCAATATTTCCTCTAGAATTGTCACGCTTTTGGGAAGAAAAGAATTTTGAGGATGTATATGTTAAAAATATATATGTAAATCATATGTTTCAAATCAGGCGTCAGCAATATCACGCAAAGTTAACAGCTGTATCATCTACCCGGACATTGTTGAAATAACCGATTCTAAAAAAGAAAAAAAATCGATGATGTAAGAATTACAACAAATAAAATTATTTCACACCGATGAAATAAAAACTCGATTGTTTGTCGTCTTCCTCGTTGACTCAGGCTCTGTCGAGCAGCTACATGGTATAAATATCGAGATTTTATTTCGTGTGGTTCCCAAACAGGCCAAATTTTTCTCCATTTAACAATTTTATCATGATGAAGACTTTCTTTATTTTGAGTGCTTGTATTGTTGCTTGCTTCTTGCAGTTTACGAATGCTAATGAAAAATGCCAAGAATATATGGGACAAATGTATACTAAAGCAAAAGGTAATTTTTCAATTTTTTTATTATGGAAAAATCGAAAGGAAAAGACTTTTTTTTTTTATCCCCTATTCTATCTATTAGTTTTCTGCTATGAGCCACGCTCGCCGACGCCTGTTCAGATATTGCAGGCTCTAAAATTACTTAGTTTGCTCCGTTTTAAACAGAATACGGAAGACTGAATTATAACTAGCAAAAGCCATGCTTTGATTTGATTCACCAAGCATTATTTCTAAGATAAATATTTGAAAGTATCAAAATGATTTTGTATTATTTATGAATCTTTATTAAGAAAAAATGTTATTTCATGTTTTGGCGTTTTTTAATTTTAGAAATGTAAATTCAGCGAAAGAACTAAGAATTTTCTCGGAATATTTTACTTATGATATAGGACTGATATAAATAAAAATATTTTCATAGCAAAATTTTACAAACTATTATTTTTATTTATAATTCTTTTGTTGCCACTTTACAAAAAAAAATCATAATATAATTTTTAAAATACGTAAAAGACATTTGATTTTACTTTATTTAATTAATCATGATTTTGTCTATAATTACCAACTCCATGATTTATTTTTTCCTCTGAAAATATACGTGTTTCATTTTTTATTTGCACAAATGTGTCCGTATTGGAAAAACACGTAAAATAAAATAATTAATATAATAATTTTGTAAGGTTATTCTGTAAAAAAATATATTGTGCAAATCTTCAGATCACAATTTATTCTTATGTTTAATTTCATGTCAAAATACTGAGTAGTTTTTTTCTAAAGTGTACGACAAATGTAATCCGTGTAGTCTGGTAGAGGATTCGCTTCTCTCATCCTAATTATTCGAACAAAGGCGATTTCTCTATAATTGGGTTGCGACTCGTCTTTCTTTGGTTGAGGGATTTTCTAGTTCTTTGGCAGGATCGACTGCCGTCGCGACAATTAAGGACATCCTTCGCGATTGATTAAATAATATTAATTAAACATTGGAAAATCAGCTTACATAAAATCGTTAAGTAAACAATGTAGCTCTGCCTCTTAGAATTTTACAACGACACTATAATACAGCACGATAGTGCTGTACAGTAGGGCTTAGCTGCCTAGCACGATAGTGCTATATAGTAGAGCTCAGCTGTATAGCACGATAGTGCTGTATAGTAGAGCTCAGCTACGTCTCTAATGTTAAAGTCCAAAGTTTGCCTCTTAATAACTTTGGACCCAATCATCGGATCGCGACGAAATTCAAAAGGGGAAGTGTCCTATCCTAGATCTCAAAGTTTACAAAAATTCATCCAGATCCACCGATTAGTTTCGGAGATCCAGAACCCCTACTTTGGCACTTTTTGCTCGTGAAACAACAACAACAACAACAAAAAAAGAAACAACTCAATTATAACACGAACCAGGAAACATTCAGCGACGTGTAATAGCTTGTTCGAAAGATTTTAATTTAGGGATGAGCCTTTCGAAGGTCCGGTAAAAAAATATTAAAAATTTAAGGAAATGGCACCCATTTAAAATTTATATAATGCTATTCTTTTCATAATTTAACATTACAGAAACCCCCTTTTTTTATTGCTAATTCAATTGTTGCTTTCGAATTGCCACCAACTAAAAAACAATTCAATAATTTAAAAAAGAAACGATAACACGTGTTCTTTTTTTTTTTTTTATAGATCAATAAAAATTCTGATTCTCCTGATAGTTTTGAACCTTTGAAATTGACGTCATTCGAAACAGAAAATGCATATTTTTCATAAACATATACATAAACTGTAATTAAATATGTGTTAAAACAACATCGCACCTTTATTTGAGTGTTTTCGAAGTAAAACAGTTACTACAATATAGATATTTCAATTAAAAAGGGGTAATTAGGAAAAAAAAATTCTTCTATATTTATAAAAATAACTATTTGAAAATGAAGTTATGAAAATCTGTGTAGATACCTATCGTCATAAGAAAATCTACGTAGATACCGAGAAACTGCAGTGGGACTACCATCTGGGTAGGGGCGGTTCTGTCGCCAAATGTCGCCAGGTTTTTCGTCAACTTGGCGATATATCACCAAATTTGGCGTCCAAAATTACTCGCCGAAATTAAAGCCAGCTTGGCGTCATTTCAAGCATTTCGCCAAACTAATATGCCCACTAATAATTTTAATAAACTAATACTAATAATAGTTTAGATTTGTAGTTGAAGGTGATGGATAAAGTTCCTGAAAGGATCTGAAAAAGCTATGAAATCATACAAAAAACTGGTGGAACCAGAGAGAAAAGTAGAGCTCGATTTTAAAAAAAATCTTACAGTAAAATTTGGAAAATATTTTCAATGTGCGTGTAAAAGAAAGGGAATCAGATGATCTATAAAGCTTATGAAATAACCCAAATTTTTCTTAGCTGAAAATGAGGACTGAGCTTTACTGGTGCTTTAAAATCAATCAGGGAAAAAGAGGTATTTTTAACTCTTTCCGTATTTCAATCATCCATAACCAGTTTAAAAATTTGCGTTTATAACTATATGTTACAGGCTTATTTAATGAAGTATGAGAACGGTTCGTTCTGTACAAAGTGTGAACACAATTCCATACCAGCTGTTTTGATAACTGGAAGATCAAAGCTCCAAGTAAATTTAAAACCTTGAATAGATACGATTCAATCATACACTAAATATTTGTGTTCAAACATACTTATCTACATCAATTCCTCAACAACTTGATTATATTAATGTTATATTTTAACTATCACATCATGGTTTATATTTGTTTAGCGTTGTGGGGCTTAACCGATTTGAGACATCATAACAATATATTCTATCCGATTACTTTCCTCGGTAATCATTTTGAGTGGATAATAGTATAATCCTGAATATAAGGCACCAGTACAGCTCAATCCACATTTTCAGCTAACAAAAATTTGGGTTTTTTCATAAGCTTTACAGATCATCTGATTCCCTTTCTTTTACACGCACATTGAAAACATTCCCCAAATTTTACTGTAAGATTTTTTTTTAATCGAGCTCTACTTTTCTCTCTGGTTCCACCAGTTTTTTGTATAAGAAAAATGTTTTAAACGCATCGTTTTAAATAAAAAATTTTTATTATTATTATTCACGTAAAAATATATTTTTGCACAAAATGTATTATATGCTGCCCTATCGCAAAGACCTTTTGATTCCTTTGTCAAAACTTCCGATTTGCCGAAGGATTTGACAAGTAAATTAAATTATGAATAAATATAACATGATGAAATCATTAGCATATATTCAAGGAGACCAAACTAGTTGCCTGAAGCGGCTAATACTTCGATATAAAATCGAAAAAATGGCATACATTTGTAAAGAAATTTGTAAAAGAAATTTAGGTACTTTTATGTTAGCTGCATGCAAGTGGCAAGTCGCCAAATATTGCTCCAATATTCGTAGTTCATATTGCATTCATCTGATTTAAAATATAAATATTTCTGTCATCTCATTCAAAATAAACAACTTTCATTTAAAATAGTTCCTTTAATTCATTTCATTTAACATCAATAGATTAATAAAAACATAAATAAGGACGTAATAAAAATATCTGAAAATCAAAGCATTGCTTCTAATATACAGCTCATATACAAAATATTAGAATAATTGAGAAAAAGTAATAAGAAAAAATTATTTGTCATTTATTTATTTTTTATACTAAGTAAATGCAATTAAATTTCTTATAAATTAAATCTGGAATGTTTAGATGAGATTTTAACATTTATAAAATATAAAATACAGCACAATAAATTAGGTATACAGCTTCCTTAAACACACCAGAATATTAGAATAAAATTTAGATTGGTTCAAAATATTAGAATATTTTATTTTACGCAACAATATTACCTTATGAATATGAAGTAAATGGTAGGTAATATTTTGTAGCATCCCCTTTAGCTTTCATAACAGCGTACAATCGATCTTGCATACTATATACAAGGTGTTTACAAACATTTCTATCAATATTAGCCCAAATAGACTTTATACGTGCCACTAACTCAGTTTTACTTGAAAGAGGATTTTCTTGAAGTTTTTTCTTCATTATACACCATAAGTTTTCGATGGGATTAAGATCTGGTGAATTTGGTGGCCAAGGAAGTACCTTAATGTTGCGTTGGCGGAACCAATTCTTAGTTGACACCGAGGTATGCGGGGACGCTAAATCTTGTTGAAAGATGAAATCATCTTCAAATAAATCTTCTGATGATGGAATCATGTAATATTCTAAAATTTCTTGATATATCAGAGAGTTAACCTTTTCGTAGACGATGCATAACTTTCCAGATCCTTCTGCACTCATACAACCCCAAACCATGACACTAGCAGCAAATTTTACGGAACGTTTAAGGCATTCTTTATCAAATGCTTCTTGCTTCATTCTCCAAACTCGAATTCCTTGTGTTGATATTATGAACTTCAATTATTATACGGTTTAAATTCTTACTCATGCTCCTTGTATTTAACGTGCTTTTTATATGTAGTTTTCTTCTGTTAACTTTTGTGGCAATTATTGGTTATTAGTTTAAAATAAGTTTTTTCAGCTTGTTCCACATAGCGGAAGCCTGTTACCTTTCTTTTTCTAAATTAAAGTTATCTTCGTAATGTTTATTTCATATTTTTTATCTGAATTAAGTTAATTAATTCTTGTTTACCCGTTATCTGCTAAAATATTTTCAAGTGGTTATGGGCCCAGACTTGCTTCGTACTGCGCGATAGTTACGGTAACGAGAATTAGTCCTAACCAACGGTAAAACGCATTTCAAATTTGTGTGTTTGGTTAGTTAATAAAGATAAAAATATGGAACATTTTACGACTGATAAACTTCTTGGCTCTGAGAATTGGGTCAGATGGAAATGGATGGTGGAAGGCTTGCTAATGGAAAAAGAAAATGCTTTCGAGGTGTGCTCTGGAGAGATTGTACAGCCAGAACCGGTTCCCGAAGGCGCTGCTGCTGCAGATAGGAACAAATATAACAGTGACTTAGCCAACTTTAATAAAGGCAACAGAGCTGCCAGAGGTATTTTTTCAAGAACTCTAGATAGTAGAATATGTGACCTCGTATCGATGTGCAAAACTGCAAGAGAAATATGGGTGAAACTACATGAACTGTTTGAGCAGAAAAATACTTGTAGTGTCTTTACTATACATAATTAGGTAATTCATACGAATCCATTAAGATAAATAAAATAGACCTAAAAGTTGCGTATTCACAGCATCTTTATTACAATTTTAACAACCGTGGAATTTGCCAGATCCACATAACTAAGTTACATAAATAAATATTATATCAAGTTGAGTTGAACAATAAATATAAAACATATGGAGGTTGATATATGGAGTGAGAATACATTACAATACCCTCCTCTACAAGTTAAGACGTACAACTGGTTTTATATGACGCTTAGGGCGTTCATGTATATTTAATTTTACTGGTTGTGAATCACTATTGTCTCTATTACATTTTAATTCATTTGGATGAGAGATTGTTGGTTTTAATGGTATATTTTGATCAGTAATTGCAGTATCCTTTTGAGGTTCGTCTAATGGTACATCAACATCCGTATTTGGATATGGAAGCTCATTATCTCTAAACTGGTTATCAACATTATCCATAACTCTTCTGTTATTAAAATTAGTAGTATCAAAATTTGAACTGAAGTTGTTACTGTCCTTTCTATTAATATAACTTCCAGAATCATAAGTACTTTTATCTGCAATAATTTGATCCAAATGTCTTTTCCAAATTAAATCCTCATTAATTAGTTTACACATATATATTCTATCACCCAACACTTCATCTATTGTGCAATGAACCCAACACTTCTTGTTTGGATTTCGGTAATCTCTACACAATACTCTATCCCCTTCTTTGAATATTTCCTCTCTGGTACCCTTAGTAACCACCATACCTGATTTATTTGTATCTTTCAGCAAATCTAATCTAGTTCTAACTTTATTTTTAAAAATTAAACTAGTGGGTGTAACCCCTGTTGTCATGTGAACTGAATTTCTATAGTGGAAAAGGTACCTATTCATTAAAGTTTCAAAGCTTACATTGCTATTAGTTGGTGATTTTAATAATTTACCTAAGCCAAGTTTAAAGTTTTTCACAGCATTCTCAGCAAGTCCATTAGTAGCCGGATGAAATGGTGGAGATGTTAGAAATTTTACCCCATTCATTTGCAAGAAATTAATCAATTCTCCTGATTCAAACTGTCTTCCATTATCAGTTTCCACAATCTTAGGTAAACCGAAACGAGCAAAACACTCCCTAAACTTTTCAACGCATGTTTTAGCCTCCATATTCTTCATAACAAATGCTTCGACCCATTTAGAATATGCATCTACAATTATTAAAATCATTTTCCCCTTTATAGGACCTAAAAAATCAGCATGGACTCTTTCAAATGGGTAATTAGCTTTGTTCCCTGAAACGATTTTGCATTTCTTAGGCTCTGGTCTAGATTCAGAACAAACGCTACAACTTTTGACAAAGTTCTCAATATCCGAATCTAACCCAGGCCACCAAAAATAAGCCCTAGCATTACACTTCATTTTAACTATACCTTCATGAGTACTATGAAGTTCATTAAGTAGCTGTTTTCTATACTTTGTTGGGATCACAACACGATAGCCCCACATTATTACACCCTTATCCACATTTAATTCATTTTTACGACTAAAATACTTTTTAATTTCACCATCAGTAACATTTTTAGGGAATCCATGCGTTATATAATTAAACAATTTTCCTAAAATTGGGTCTCTTCTAGTTTCAGATCGAACTTTAAACAAATCAATCGGAACATCATTTTCTATAAAATGGACATAATCATATTCTTCGGGTTCTACCAATTTGTTATCAAATACTGGGTATCTGGATAAAGCATCTGCCTGTGTGTTTAGGTTACCTTTTATATGTCGAAAAGTATAGTTAAACCCTGATAAAAATAGTGACCACCTTTGGAGCCGTCCTGCCACCATAGGTGGTAAAGTACGGTTTTCTCCAAATAAAGCTAATAGTGGTTTATGATCACTTACCAATTCAAATTTAGTCCCTACCAGATACTGATAAAGCTTTTGACATGCCCAATAAATGGCTAAAGCTTCCTTATGTATCATTGAATAATTTTTCTCCGCTGGACTAAAAACTCGGGATATAAAACAAATTGGTCTGTCAGATTTGTCGTCCAATACATGTGATAATACAGCCCCTATCCCATTTTGACTAGCATCACATGATAATCTTAAAGGTTTAGACCTATCAAAATGAATCAGAACTCGGTCTGAGGTTAGTTCTCTCTTAGCATTTTCAAAGGCTTGTTGACATTTGGTAGACCATTTGAAATCTACATCTTTTTGTAACAAATCATACAAAGGTTTCATTTTTGGGGATAAATCTGGAATAAATTTTGAATAATAATTAACCATCCCACAAAATATTCGAACATCATTAACATTACGTGGTTTAGGAAAATTCAAAATTGCTTTAACTTTAGTATTATCTTTTTGCAAACCATTTTTACTGATAGTGTGTCCTAGATATTTAATGCTGTCTTTGAAAAATTCACACTTCTTTAAATTAACACGAAACCCAGCAGTCTGTAATCTCTCCAAAACTGCTTTTAAATTCTTTAAATGCTCTTGTTCATTACTACCAGTGACCAAAATATCATCTAACAAATTAACCGTACCCCCAATTCCTTGTAAAGTTTTCTCAATTATTCTTTGGAAAATAGCACAAGCTGGCTTAGTTCCGAAAGGTAAGCGGTTTACTAAATAAATACCATAAGGTGTGCTCCATGCTAATAATTCTCTAGTTGAATCATCTAAGACTAACTGATTATATGCATTAGATAAATCTAATTTACTAAAACTTTGTCCTCCCTGTAACGCTGAGAAAAGTTCCTCAATCCTAGGCAGAGGATGGTTATCATCCTTCAAATATTTATTCAGAGTGATTTTATAATTTGCACAAACCCTAATGTCTTTACCATTAGGTTTCATTACAGGAACAAGAGGTGTGCCCCACTGAGAATTATCCACTTTTGTAATTACTCCCTTTTTTTCTAAGTTATCTAACTCTGACTTAACTTTGTCTTTAAAAGCAAAAGGAATTGGTCGTGGTTTATGGAAAATAGGCTTTATATTACCCTCAACTTGCAAATGTACTTTCTCTACTTTATAAGTACCCAGTTCATCTTTAAATAACTCAGAGTATTCTGTTAATAAGGATTGTAAGTCCAAATTGCCTTCCGCTATAGAAACCCTGTTCACATTAGTGTTTCCTACTATAATATTTAATCCAAAATCATTTAAAACATTTCGTCCCAATAATAATTTTTCAGACTCTTTCACCACAATCATGTGAACTACTTTTGAAATCCCATTAAGATCCATAGTAACATTAATTTGCCCAACGGGTATTACAATATGTCCCCCATAGGATTTTAACTTAATCTTTGTATTTTCTAATCCTATATTTCTCAAATTTTTCTTATAAAATGAAAAGGGAATACATGAAACACCTGCCCCCGTATCCACTTCCATTTTAACTTCTTTTCCCTCTAATTTAACATTTAAAAATAAAGGATTTACATAAGAGATATCCATACTATACATATCTATATAATCAAAACCATCATCTACTGAATTTACAGTAACTTTAGATTTACATACCTTAGCTATGTGCCCTTTGCGATTACACGCGTTGCACTTAAATTCTTTAAATTTACACTTTTTAAAATCATGGTTAGTTTTACCACAGTGAAAGCACTTTAAATTATCGTCTCTTTGATGATTGACTTTCGAGGGAACTTTGGGGAACTTTTTGGTAGGCTGTGTCATCCTCTCTTTTGGAGATTTGCCTTGCAGTCTGTTTACTTCCTGCAGCCTAGCTTCTTGAAGAAGTACTTCCTTGCTTTGAGCAATGTCCAGCAAATTAGCCAGTGTGGTGGTGAGTTTTTCTTCGCACAGTCGATCTAGAATACGCCCAGGTTTCATTCCGGTCACAAATTTGTCACGGACTCTGTCTTCCAGGCTAGCTCCAAACTCACATTCTGCCGCTTGCGTCTTTACTTTCACGTACCACTCTCGAACAGATTCTTGAGACTGCCTTAATGAGTCAAATATGATTCTTTTGCGGTACACCGAAACAGCAGGTTGAAATTGTTCGGTTAAAAGTTTTTTTAATTCAGCAAATGTTTTTAACGATGGTGTAACAGGATGGCACAAATTTTTCAGAATCTTGTAAACAGCTTCGCTGACCGTCGTCAAAAGAACCGGCACTTTGCGTTCCTCTTCCACCCTGTTAGCCAAGAAATATTGCTCCAATCTTTCAATAAAAATATTCCAGTCATCATGTAAATTATACTGGTTGATGTTTGCAACAATGCCAGTATTTACTACAGTCACATTGGTCGGATCCTGTGCCATTATGAAACCACGCAGTGATGAAAAATATCTCAAGTTGAGAATTAAAATATAATGAAATATCAGAACTTTTTCCGAAAAATAATGCTGTCCAATTAAAAATGTTGACTCGTCGCCACATTTGTAGTGTCTTTACTATACATAATTAGGTAATTCATACGAATCCATTAAGATAAATAAAATAGACCTAAAAGTTGCGTATTCACAGCATCTTTATTACAATTTTAACAACCGTGGAATTTGCCAGATCCACATAACTAAGTTACATAAATAAATATTATATCAAGTTGAGTTGAACAATAAATATAAAACATATGGAGGTTGATATATGGAGTGAGAATACATTACAATACTCAAGCTCAATATGCCTGCCAAATGCAATTTTCATCTTTTGTGCGAGATCCGACGGATTCAATGGCTATGCACATAGCAAAACTAGATCGCCTAGTGTCACGGATGTCTGATTTGGATATCAAACCAAATGACTTTGTGGTAATGAGTAAGCTTTTGGAGACTTTATCTAGTGACTTTGAGCCACTGAAAATGGCTTGGTGTGCAAGACCTGAAGAGACACAGACACTAGTGGAGCTTAAGAAATTACTTGTTGCAGAAGAGCAAAGAAGAATGTTAGACTCTTCCAAAGAAAATGAATTAAATGTCTTACTTGCCAAGTCTAGTTTGAGAAAGGTTCACAGTGCTGCAGAAAAGTATGGCAACCATGCAAACAAGCAGGGGAAGCAGTTTAAATGTTTTAGATGTAGGAAAAGAAGTCACATGAAACGTGATTGTATTGTTAAAAAAGTTAATGTGCATGAGAGAAAATCAAAGGATGAAGTTTTTATTAGTGAATGCCTTGCAGCCAATTGTGATGACACATGGGTCATTGATACAGGAGCCGCACAACATATAACCAACAGACACGATGTCTTTCAAAGTTTTACACAGTACAAGTGCCCAATAGAAGTAAGGATTGGTAATAATTCCACAATGAAAGCATATGGCCATGGTGAAATCTCTGTGAAAATGTTAGTTAATGGCAACTGGAAAGCCAGTGTAATGGAAAATGTATTATATGCTCCAGATGCTTCGAGAAATTTATTTTCTGTAATTCAAGCTCTAGACCATGGGTCAACATTTAAGATGTGTAACAATAAGTGTGAATTTGTAAAACCTAAAGGAGTTGTTGCTGTGGGAATACGCCAAGGTAACTTATTCAGATTGCTATGCAAAGTAATAGTACCTGCGGTAAACAGTGCAACTAACATTATTGCAATGCCCTCTACTAAAGCTCAACTTACTGAATCAAACTCGCTTCAACCTTGGCATGAGAGACTTGGACATTTGAATAAACAGCATGATCGAAAGATCGAAATCTAAGGGACATGACGCAGTTAAAGTCACCTGAACGTCTTATTGAATGCTGTATTGCAGAAGAGAGTGAATCAGAACACTACTACCAAGCAATAAAATCGGAAAAGGTAAATGAATGGCAAGCTGCAATGGATGAGGAAATTAAATCGTTATTAGAAAACAATACTTGGTATTTGGCAGATCTACCAGAAGGAAGACGAGCCATTACAAGCAAATGGGTATATAAATTGAAGCGTCATGCTAATGGTGAGATTGATCGGTTCAAAGCTAGACTTGTAGTTAAAGGATGTTCTCAAAGAAAATATGGTATTACAAAGAGTGCTGCTGATCCATGTTTGTTTTGCAATAACGAGAAGCAACAGAAGTTGTTATTAGCATTACATGTAGATGATGGACTTGTTGCCACAACTTCTCAAATCAAGAAACATTTCCTTGAAGAATTACAGCGTGAATTCAAGGTAACATACAAAGATGCTGTATACTATCTTGGTGTAGAGATAAAAAGGCTGACAAGTGGAGATATTGCTATTAGTCAGCAAAATTATGCTAATAAAGTTTTGGAAAAATTCAACATGAAAGATGCTAATCCAGTTTCTACTCCCATAGAAAAGGATAATCTTTCAGGGAAAGATAATGAAGAGATTGTTTCTGAAAAAGTTCCTTACAGACAAGCTGTAGCCAGTTTGATGTACATGGCAGTTGCTACCCGTCCCGATATTGCCTTTGCTGTGTCATATTGTTCCCAGTTCTTGGATAAAGCACAACAAAAACATTGGTCAATGGTAAAACGAATACTAAAGTACATCAAGGGAACATCTAATTTTGCATTAGTGTTTAAATCTGGTTTTCATCCTGGTATCTTAGAAGCATATAGTGATACAGATTTTGCCAGTGGCACAAGAACCAGAAAATCAGTTTCCGGTATTGTATTTAAATACAGTGGAGGAGCCATTGACTGGGCAAGTCGTCGACAGCAGTGTGTATCATTAAGCACCACAGAAGCAGAGTATATAGCTGCAAGTGAGGACACCAAAGAAATTGTTTGGCTGAAACGTCTGTTTGATGACATTGCCCCATTAACATCAACGCCTATTCTGCAAGTTGATAATGCGAGTGCAGTTCGTTTGGCTAAAAATCCTGAGTTCCATCAGCGAACTAAACATATAGATGTTAGATATCATTTTGTTCGAGAAAAGTGTTTAATTGGTGAAGTCAGTGTCCAGCATATTGATGGTGAATACCAAATTGCGGATATTTTTACAAAAGCCTTACATAGAAAACGTTTTGAAATGTTAAGGACTCTCTTGGGTATGGTAAGAATGCCATAATTGCAAGTTCAAGGGGAAGTGTTGATATTATGAACTTCAATTATTATACTGCTTAAATTCTTACTCTGCTCCTTGTATTTAACGTGCTTTTTATATGTAGTTTTCTTCTGTTAACTTTTGTGACAATTATTGGTTATTAGTTTAAAATAAGTTTTTTCAGCTTGTTCCACATAGCGGAAGCCTGTTACCTTTCTTTTTCTAAATTAAAGTTATCTTCGTAATGTTTATTTCATATTTTTTATCTGAATTAAGTTAATTAATTCTTGTTTACCCGTTATCTGCTAAAATATTTTCAAGTCCTTGATTACCATATGAAACACAAAACATACTTTCATCACTAAATAATATATTTTTCCAACCTTCATTGCTCCATAAACGTCTTGATTTACACCAATTGAATCTTATACGCTTTTGTCTTGCAGTCATGAGAGGTTTTGTTTTCGGTACACGAGATTCAAATTTAAATTTATGGAGACGTCTTAATGTTGTCGATGTAGAAACTTCAACTCCTTCTTCTTTCCATTTTCGGTGCAAGAATCGCACACTTTTAAAACGGTTTTTCTTAACTATACGCTTCAGTTTCCTGTCATCTCTAGCAGATGTTTTTGGTTTTCGGCCACCATTTCGGCGATTATTTTGAAATTTTCCAATTTTTGAATATTGTGTTAGTATTTTACTAACGCGCGATTGCGAACAATGTAAATAATTCGCTATAAAACATTGATTTTTACCGTGCCGATACAAATCAACCATACGAAGTTTAGTAGATTCAGGAATATCACTCACACGGCCCATTTTAAGACGAAAAAGAAACAAACTGCAAAAAAGAATACTGATTTTAAATAAAATAGTCTGAATTTAATCAATGATGCCACCAGTTAAGAATTGGCAATAATTAAAGGAGAATTAATGTGAAATATTCTAATATTTTGAACCACTTGAATAAATATTCTAATATTTTGACTTTTCAAAATAATTTTTTTTGCAATTAATCTTTTCAAAAATGATATTAAATTTAAGATAACAAGTAAATTTAATCAACAATAATTTCTTAATAAAAATATCGTTTGCATATTTTCATTAAAAGACATTAAATTACCAAACGATATTTTCAATTTCTAAAAAAAAGGTAATTATTCTAATTTTTTGAATATGAGCTGTACAACTGCGAAAGATAAAATCTGCTAGTGGCGAAAAACCAGAATGCTATTGGCGAGATTTACGCTCGGCTAACTTAAAAATACTGAACTTTTGTAAAAATAACCTTTAGAAAAAAAAAAAAAGAAAAAAAAAACATACAAAAGTAATGATATCTGAACACAAGTTGAATGTAGATTCTGCTATTGCAGAATTCAATTTCGCCTCCGATTAAGGAAAAAAAATCGATAGAGGTTTTTTAGAAGGGCGACCCGATTTAGAATTCAATGAACTAAATTTATTTTTCTTGTGTTTATCAATATAACAGCAAACAGAACGGCGTGAAATACCCAATTGATTAGCAATTTCTCTCTGAGACATTGGAATTGCGGAATAATAAAGAGATACAATTTGATGTGCTACTTCTTCATTGACTAGATTCATCAAAAACGGATTTTTTCTTTAGGTTAAACGCCTTTTTTATAGACTCTGAGACAAAAAAAAAAACAAAACAAAATTTAAACGTATATTTAAATATTCTTAATATACATAGTAATGCTCCATTAATGAATTGCTGATGAACCCATTTCGACAAATTATATAAAATACCAAACTACACGAATAGTACAGGATTTCGTAAAAGAAACATCCTTATAACTCCAAAATCAATAATCATATTAACAGTTTACTGCGTCAGATTAAGCATCTCATTTCCATTTAAAACATATCTTTGAATTGAAATTTGAAGAAAATACAGGGTTATGAAAAATGAAAAATGTGGAAAACAGGGTTACAAGTATCTCGGCAACCATTATTCCGACCAACTTCGTTCTTGATGCAAATTTGTGTTATTTTATTGCCTTTTAAGTCCTTTCCTTAAAATAAAAAAAATCGAAATTTTTTATATACATTTCATCAGAACGAATTTTTCGAGAGTCCGAAAAAATAGTTCCGGATAATCGAGGTTACTGATATTAAATAGGCTTCGTCATATTCTTACTTGCTAAGTACATAGCAAATTTTAAATCTCTATCTCCATTTGTTCGTGAGATAGAGAACGTTTACAGACAGACAGACGAACGGCAATTTGTTTTTTCTGAAAATATGTTTTTTGGAATCTCCAATATCTGAAACGTGTAAATCCGTCAAAAAAATTTTTTTTTTTTCGATTTTCAAAACGATTGCAAGACTTACTTACTACGTATGATAGTTAAGTAAAAGTGGGTCACAATTTTTGACACGACACATTTAGCTTGTCTGAAAGAAATAGCATCGGAGGCTAAAAATATTTCAGTAAGAAAAAAAAATGTTCTCAAATCCTTCCAAAATTTTCCTTACAGCCACACACGATCCGCACGAGTTAAAAGCCAAACATACCTAATATCTCTTTGAAAATGCCTTCCGGCGACTTAACCGTAAATGCATTTAAGAGGAATTTTCAATTTCTAACGAATGTACATTGATTTACATGCTTACGACATTTTACAAATATTTATTGTCTGAGCGAAGCGAAGTCTTATAATCAGAGTACGTAACGATATTAAAAGTAAAAAAATTCTTTCGTCAAGCAAATCTCAAAAAGTACTTGTCGGATTTTGATTCTGTTTGTACCAATAGGTACCTATGAAGGTAATCTGGTAAATGCACTACCTACGAAAAATATGTTCCAAATAGTTTAAAAGTTATATTAAAAAACTGATAAAAAAGTAGGATTTATTTGCATACGTCACAGATATTTGATGTACGTCACTTTTCACTGGCTGAATGTTTTTGTTACATTCCAGAATTTGAGTACATGGAGCAAAGAAAATACGCAAGCAACTTTTATTTAAATACAATAAAACATATTTAAATTTAAGAAACAAATTGGAAAAGAAATCTGTTTTATTATTATTATTATATTATTTATTTAAAAGAAAAAAGCCATAATACTTAGTGACTTAGTATTCGGGGTTTTGCGATAATTTTTATAATAACATTTTGTAATCGCAACTTTTGCTTGGCATCTTATATATTTCACGCGTGCAAATTAGGAAAAAATTCTTTCGTGTTTAAAGGTTTAAATGAAATACGAGTTTGACATGAGTGCTTTAGATATTACTTTTAATCATGGTTTATATTCTGTTATTTTGTTTACATAGATTACTTAATATTATTTCTCATTAAGCAACCTGTGCTCCCCGGCGATTATTGCTTTATTGCACGCATGTTATTATGGCTACATTTTATGAAAACATATACATGACGCAGATGTCATAAATGCACCAAGTTGATGCGATTGCAACAAAATGGCGATTTCATGTCTCACATGGTAACCCGTTTATTTTGTTCCATCACTTTATTTAAAAAATAAACAATGGTTGAAGCAGTAAATATACAGTTATACATAATAAACATAATAATAAATAGAATAAAAAGTATAAATATGACAAAAAATCGTATTAGAGAAATATTCAAAAACTTTCACCGAAACAAAGTTTCTACCAATTTACGGGAGAAGAAATCGCGCCACGTAGTGCATATATGACATCCGTGCTATATTTATACGTAAAAATAAGCATAAACGTTCATCAAGTTTATTTATGTAACTGTTCATATCTATTTGCAACAAATATCACTTTCTGAAGTCTCCACAAGACGAAGGTCTATAAAAATGCCAAGGTAAAGGTAATATTGGAAAAGTACCATGAAATGTAGGTATATCATGTATACGGATCGGGTTTGGCGCAAATTTGGCGAAAATCATTTTTGAGTATGAGTTACAAATATGTTTTCCAATTATTTTGTATTATTTTAAAAATAATTAATAAAGAAAAAAACTATTTATATAATTTGATAAAAAAAATTAAACAATTTATTAATAAATAAACAATAATAGCCGGGTTACCAGGCTATGCAAAATAACGATGTTTTAGCGCCAATCTTGCGAAAGCAGCGCCGTGCAAAAGAGGGGGGAGCGAAGGGGGGCAATCGACCTGGTAAGCGGAAATTTATGGGGAGCCAAATTTGTACTACCGACGTCATTTTTGGCCTGTTACAAGGAAATATGTGGGAGGGTGCCAAATTGAAACAGTTTCTTGGCGCAGTTTTCTCTTCGCACGCCCATGTGCGGAAAAGTTCTATATTCTTTTCTAGCATTTTGGCGAGCATTTTAAATTATTTATTTGGCATTAAATGAATGATGTGATTTCAATATTCAGCTTTGGGTTTGAATTTTTAATACTTTCCAACAAAGTTGAAAATTGTTTATGTATTTGGTTTGTCTGCCCGTCTGTCCTCGCTCTAATATCTATACATATAATAAAACAGTAGGACCCGGTGTGTCTGTACATTGAAGATAATTGACAAAAATGGAGTCAGGGCGATAAAAGAAAACCAATGAAACACAAAAAAATTTTTTTTGAATTTTTTGTCTGTCTGTCTGTCTGTCTGTCTGTTTGTTCGAGGTTATCTTCGTAACTACTGAATGGATTTTTATGCGGTTTTCACTAATGAAGAATGCACACTCCCGGGCAGTGTATAGGCTTTGTTTCATCAAAATCGGACAACAGACAAAAAAGTAACAAAAAGAAACAAAAGAAACTATTAGGTGCGCTGCTCACGTTTTTTAGTACATAACGTTTTTTAGTACATATAAAATCCAATAGATGTCACTGTGCGATTTTAAAACGCGCTATCGTTATGTTTTCGCCAGTCTACTTAAGTATGAGAAAGTTTCAAGCTGGCTGTCGTTCCATGTGGTTTAGTCGGTAGAACGTCAGTGCGCCATACTGATGGCCCGGGTTCGATTCCCAGCATGGAATTTTTTTTCACTATGTTGGCATTAACGCCTATAAGCAATTAAAAGAATTTGAAATATTGTATTCAAGGCGAATTTTCTCTCTGGGAAAATTTCCTTGCATTAATATGTCAGTGTAATTTTTTTTTCGATTTAATTTTTTTTTTCGAAACTTTGTTTTTCTTAAAAAATTACAGTAAATATTTGATATTTCCCAACGTTTTTTGAATGATCGACTTGCTTTTTTTTTTTTTAATGTATGTCTGAACCTTATCTAACTACTTCTTCAAGATTTCTTTAGATAAACCGACCAGCGTAGCGGGCGAAGGCCGCTAGTTCGTAAATATACGCATATTTTAATGCAATTGGTAAACCTTATTAACATCACCTAACTATGTTTTATATTGTATATGATGCATGTTAGATTAAAATTCCATTAGAGGAGCACCCTAAAGAATTTGATTACATTATGGTCTATGGGAAAAAAATGTTTACAGAGTATTTTAATGACATTACCCTATTGAGATGGATTGAATCTGATATAAATCACCGCGTTTCACAACGATTACGTTAGAACAGGATATTCATAGCATTTTTAATCCATTTATCGGGACACACAAAAGAAATCAGCTACAATGCTGTCTTTTAGTAACAATTGCTGAGATGAGTTTTCAATTTTGGTATGTGCTTTTAAATTTAACTATTTTTAGGTACGTTCGTAATTATATAAATACGTAGCATCTACAGTCGTCGACTGATCCGCCCGTCTGTCTACTTATCCGTCAGTATGTCCACATACAACAGCACAAAAACTCCCAACCGAATCGTTTGAAATTTTAAAAATATATATTTGGCGCCGAATTTTGTTGAGTCATTTAAAAGTATTCCGTTATATTATGGCCGATGGGTTGAAATAATTCCAAGTGCTTTTTAATTATAACACCCGTCGAAGCATAGAGAAATCGATATGCATTTATGAAGGGCACTAGAATATAAATTTTGTAGACTATGCCACAGAAAGAATACTTATTATTCATTTAGAGGGTACCATAAAAGAATTCCGAAGCATAATGTTATGTGGGGAGGGGCATTATTTTTTTCCCAATCAACAGATTTTTATAATAGAATCATTTTTTTATTTGACATTACAAAGTCTTTTAAATAGTAATTTATTCAGGTAAAACTGCGTAATAGAGTTCACTTTGGCAAATTGAGCCTGCATATTTTGCTGAAAATATGTGTTCAAATCTCTAAATCACTTGTGATGATACTTTGACAGCTCAAAGATTATGCAGACGATATATTTAAATCTCATGTCGTATCTTATAGTACAAATATTGTCAATTCCTTTTATTTAACGCATGCTAAAGCGCAATATTGCTCAACTCCTTGAGAATGAGTTTGAAAAGAAAACAAAACAGTGTATTTAGTGCCCAGCGTGCATTGCCTATTTAAATCCGATTGATCATATCTGGAACACATTCAAACCACGCATCACATTCCTTTGTTCGCGTTTTCGCGATTTTTATGTACCACTTTTAAAGAGAGCCTAAATTCTTATCGAGAACCTCATCGCATCAATAGAAATCAGATGTAGATATTATACTGTTATATATATTAACTATTCTGTATTAACTATTTAAGGGGTTCACGCACCATATAAAAAATTCTCTCTTTCTTTTCAATTATCCTGATTTGTGACATTTTTACGTACTAAAATTGGTGTAAAGTGTCTGTTTATCTTGGCGTAATTTCAAAGAGTTCAAATTCCGATACTAGATATTTTAGTGTTTTATTATGTGCATTACTTTTAATATATTGCGTACGTTCAATTTTATAACCATGCATGGCTGTTTTGCATAGTTTGCTTCCCTCTTTTTTAACCGTGTATACGAATTTATATAGAATATTTTGTAATTCTATAGTTCAATTTGGTCATTTTCGTCATTTGAATTTGTGGCAGTATATGGTCAATTGGAGATAGCATCGTATTTTTTTCTTTTACTTTTTGCAAGTTATTATTAAATCTATGTTCCCAGCAATATCGCTTAGACTAATTCCTCTGAGGGAAGTCCTAGTACATTTTGTGGCACAAAGTACTGAAATGTAATACACAATTTAAAAAAGCATACAAAACCACTTTAGAGTCTATTTAAATGCTTAGTAAATGAAAAATAATAAGCTTAGTAAGTGAAAAATAATAAAATATCTGTATTCAGAAGATAATATTCCAACAGAGGTAATTGCAAAACCATAACTATTCGGTTTTGACAGTTTAACACTTTAACTGCCTTGCCTATCATACAGGGCCGTAGCTTTATAGCTTCATTTTATGTTCAGAAAAGTATATGATGATGAAAAATTTGAATGTATAACTAGTTCAATATTAAACATTACGTTAGCTTCATATGTGAAAATAGGATGAGGCAGTGTTAAAAACTTATTTTCGAAACAATTTAGTAACTCTGGCAAACTATGAAAGCGTTTCAACACAAATTAGGTTTTTGAATTTAGGATTTTCATTTGAATTTTGGAAACAGAAGTTCATTTAGTGACCTTGGAATCTTTTCCAGGGGGGGGAGGAGTCTGAGCCGTCCTTAGCGCCCCCTTAGCTACGGCCCTGCTATCATATGTGATAGCCAGTGATGTTTCCCATGGTGTTTCAACACTTCAGACCTTGGCTATTTATATATTTTTTCATTTTTAAGTTTTTATTATTATTTTTATGTTTTAATTTTTTTGTACCTTTCTTACGCAATATATATGTTACAGGCCAAACCCGATTTTAGGCCAAACTAGATTGGCCTAGTCCAAACTAGTCTATCCTAATGCCCATCGGATAGACTAGTTTTTCCTAGGCCAAACTAGTCTATCCTAATGCTCATCGGATAAACTAGTTTTTCCTAGGCCAAACTAGTCTATCCGAACGCCCATCGGATAAACTAGTTTTTCCTAGGCCAAACTAGTCTATCCGAACGCCCATCGGATAAACTAGATTTTCCTAGGCCAAACTAGCTTGGCCGAACAGTCATTAGGATGAACTAGTTTAGCCTGCTATTCATTGGTTTGTACTAGTTTATCCTAGGCCGAACTAGATTGTACTAGGCCAAATCAATTTGGCGTGATTTTATTGAATCTAAAGATCGCCACGGCGCCAACTTTCTACTTTTGATTTAATTTATCCTAGGCCGATGCAATTTGACTCGCTTTTAGCTCACATACTATCAAAGCCTGAGAGCTAATGTGCTCGTAGATTCTTTGTGTGTGTGTATGTAACCATGTACGTATGTATGTATGTATGTATGTACGTACGTATGTACATACTTATGTACGTACGTACGTCGGACTAATATATATAGCGACTAATATAACGGACTAATGTGGAATTAATATAACACAAGCACCCAAGTGTTGGAATTTGGAATTTGGATGCGATTTAGTTCAAATCAGCCAGCTTCGCCCGCTATCGGGCCCCTTGTTTTATTTAAAATCTCGAAACGGGTGTATGTTGAAGCGAATGAACCTGGAAGAGAAAAAAACATGATGATAAATATTTACGAAAAAAGATTCCGCATCGAAATACCACAATTTCCTAATAGTAATTTTTGTAAAAATGTTATATTCTTGTTGGAACATTTTGAAACTTACAGTTTTGAAACTGACAATTTATGGCATATTTGATATAAATTTATAAAAAAAAAGTCACATTTCGGCGTGAAAGAGGGTGTGGATGCGAACAAAAATCGCGAAATATAACGGAAATTCTAGCTTTTAAAGCACCGCGATCTCAAGTTACATATCTACTATTAGGTTGTTTAACGGAGTTTCATTCAGATACAGTTTTGTTAATAATAGAGTGCACTCCTTGGTGTTGGAATGAGAAACTAATATAACGTGGCTTAGTTAAAACTTGCTGGCTTCGCCCGCTATCTGACTGGCCTAGGCAGCGGGGATATGGTTGGAAATTCGTTCGCTTCGAGGCTCTTTCGAAAAGGAGGATTACATTCGGCGGTGCGTACTCAGCACGCTTGCTACAATTTGAATTTCGTTCGCTTCGAAGTTCGTTCGAAAAGAAAGAGGGCATTCGGCAATAGGTGTGCAGCACACCTGCTATACGCTGTCGCAAGCTGTAGGGATGCGGTTGAGGAACTAATGCACGAAATTTAATAAAAATTTACATTCAGGTAGTCTCTGATCTAAATTGATGCTGATTAGTTTTTGGTGTAAATCGCTCATCAAGTGGAGCTGCTGTTTTGCATTTTTTATGATTTACGCATTAGCTTTATCTTAACTAATACACGAATTTCCATCAAACATCAGATTCAGTTCGTCCATGAGATGAGTTGGTGTTGTTTCTATTTTGAAGTAAATCACTCAACATGGCTATGCTATGCTGCATTTTTAACAATTTTTACAATAGCTGTATCTCAAGAACTAATGAACGGAATTTAATATAAATTTATATTCAGATAGTCCCTGATATAAATTGATTCTGATTACATTTTCATGTAAATCGTTCAAAAATCACTATTCGTCAATAGTGGCATTAAACGCGGAACATATTTTTATAAATTTATATCATGTGTCATAAACTATCTTAAAGTTTCAACTAGATCAACCTAGAATTTCCGTTATATTTCCTGATTTTCTTCGCCCCCCCCCCTCTTTCCCTTTTGTATTGGGACTTTTTTTACAATTTTTATCATGTGTTATAAACTATCACAAAGTTTCAAACAGTTCCAACAAGAATTTAACATTTTTACAAAAATTACTAATAGAAAATAGTGGTATTTGAAGCGCCATCTTTTTTCTTAAATATTTAACATCATGTTTTATTATGTTTCTAAAAGTTTCAAATAATGGTAATAATTAATTATCAACTAAAACCTTAAAAAGTGCTGAGATTAAAAAAAAAAAAAATCTAGCTTCTTCTTACTCTAACCCCCCCCCCCCCCATCCTAAATTTCAAGTGTCATGCTTCATTTAAGCTTTTTCTTATTTTTAAAAGGATTCGGATATCTAGTTTCTTAATATGAACAATATCGCCTGAAGTGATGTGTGCAAAAACCAATATCTGTTACGAATTAAAAATCTTTTCATAAAACCGAAAATCTCTATCCGATTGAAAAAAAATCCGTTCTACGTTTATATCTCAGAACCCCCCAAATTAATCAGGAAAACGCCTTATCAGAAGGAAAATACATCCAAAATTTGAAACAAATCGGTAAATTCTCTGTGTAAAACCTATTTACATAAATTAAGAGTGTTACCTCCCATTGCTCGTTTCTTTATACGTAAACAATGAACACCCACAACTGATCATGGATGTACCGTATCAAAATGATATTATACCTAAAATTTTAATAAAATCTGATCATTTTGCATGGAAAACTGACTTAACTAAATTAAGGAGGTGTGTGTGTGTGTGGGGGGGGGGGTGCGGATTAGCCTTTTGTTCTCCTCCCCTTATTCTTATTCTTCCCCTATTAACTTTTTCTTGTGACAGACTAGAAGTGGTGTTAGTAGTAAAAATTTGGCGCCCCTAAATTTCCGTGCTCGGAACGACCGCCTCCTTTCGCCCCCCCCCCCTTTTTCACATGGCGCTGAGTGCAAATTGTGAAAAATTCAGCATAGCAGCGCCATCTGAGAAGCGATATACATTAAAATGCAAAAAAACATCAATTCATGTCAAGGACCAACTGGATCTGAAATTTGATGAAAATCCGTGCATTCGTTATTCAGATATAGCTGTTGCGCAAATCGCAAAAAATGCAGCATAGCAGCGCCACCTGTTAGGCTATATACACCAAAAATTAATTACATTCAGTTTATATCAAGGTCAAACTAAATCTAAAGTTTTGTGCAATTCCGTGCATTTGTTCTTGAGATAGAACGGTCAGAAATTTTTGTCATATACAGACTCACAGAGTGACAGACACACACACACAGGCAGATATTTCTTAAAACCCATAAAATCGTGTTTAAGACCTTCTAAAATATATAAATCCATCGAAAACGGGAAGTCGGAATTTTTCACAAATCTAATTCTCTCTTCTTGTAAGAAGAAATAATGCTCTATAACACAGTGAAGTAATCTCTTTCTGTAAAAGTGGAGGAGTGACGATGCAGCAAAGGTTTCATATTTTTAACAGTGTAATTTTAAAATACGGTGCCTAAAATATTCCTTAAATCATGCCATAAAAAGTAATTTAATCCGGGAAAATAAATTTTAATTAACTCACATTTATTTTATTTTTTTCTATTTTAATGCAACGATAGACTAATCCTATTGAAAAGGGCTAAACAAGGCAGCCCTGTAATATTTGTTTTTGGTATTTATTTTACACAGTAATGTACTATCAACCGTTTTCATGATTATTTTTTGAACATTCATAAAAATCTACTGACGAATATTCTTAAAAGATCTAAAATTTCTTAACAATATAACAAAAATCATCAAATTGAAAAAATCTCTTTATCTAGTTTTAAGGTATGATGCATAAAATATTCTTTAAATCGTGCCCTAAAAAAGTAATTTAATCCGGGAAAATAAAACTTCCTAAACGAAAATCTTCTGCAAACTCAAATACTGCTTGCGAAATTTATGCCCACTTCTGAACGCTGTATTCCACTATCGAACAATCTGTTATTTCCATGGGAACAACGCATTCCATTGAAATCATATCGAATGAGTCCAGAATCGGGGCCTGAGAACAAGACTGTATTGTAGAATGAGACGTACTCCATAGCCTTAATCTCCTTCTTTTCCGTCAAAGCTGAATGAGTAAGTTCCGGCCTCGACTGGCCACCAACCGCCATCAGCGCCATCTGTTGTTTGAAATTCGAACTAAAATCAAGAATTGCGGTAAAAAAAATCCTGAAATTATATACAGCCCTCCAGCAAAAAAAGATTTTATAGCTGTCACCGTTTGCAAGTTATTGAATTTTAAAATCCATCAGTCATTTTTGGGACACCCGGTATGTATATATATATATATATATATATATATATTACGTATTATTTTGCTTTTTTTAGGGCTAATACGTGGATGAAACCGCACATTTCATTTGTAGTTCCAGAGAATTTGGGGCCTGATGATTCTGCTCTGGAGACTACAAATTACATTTGCATTCATTTTATTTATTTATTTATTCAGATATACTCGTTTCAATATTTTTTTTTATTATAATTCAATTCAATTCAAATTCTTGGTTCTGGTTTATTGTTTTATTGATAAAATCGATTGGTGAATCTAGTCTACTTTTAATGGTATTATATATATATATATATAATGCTTATATATATAAAAATTTTTTTACTAATGGTAGTTTTGGGGTCTGGTGGTCATGATCGGTGTAGATTTGCAAAAAATTTTCCGAAATTCCAACATGGGAGCGATCGCAATAGGTAGTATTTCATACGAAATCTAGTATTTCTAAAAATTACACTGACCTGAAAAAAAAAGCGGTCGGCCAAGAAAAACTAGTGATTATTATGATCATGTGATCCGAAGGGTGGTAATACGATTTCCAACATCCTCCTTCAAGAATATTAAACATATCATAGATGAAAAAACCACCGACGTCAGTTTGAGCATTATTTCAAGACATTTGACCCAAGATTTTTGATTTATTTTCCTAATATTTTTATGGGTGGTCTTAAACTTTTGCACACGCCTGGTATTTAAGAATCACTTATTTAAAGCCATTTCTTTACAGCATTTTTAAATAAATACCGAAAACTAATACTCTGTTTTTTATATTTGCTGATTCTGAAATGTTTAAATAATCTTATTTAATCAAATGCGAAAATAGCTTTTAACAGCAGCTCATTCGGCCGTAAACCCCATCCATAAAACAGAAAAAATGAATACCCATTTATAGGGCGATCGCCACAGATTTATTATTATCTATATATTTAAAAGACCTGGCTGGTTTTTCAGTCATCAGATCTGAGCTTTCTACAGGCCCGATTTTAATCATTATTTTTTTAAATGAAAGCTGTTTATGTGTAGATGTGCCCATTTTGGCTAATTTTTAATTTATTTTCATTTTTATATTTAATTTTTCATTTTAAAAGCTTTTTCGTGACATTTCTTGAAAACAGTAGCAACATGCTAAGCTTTTCTCAGTATAATAAAAATTTATTTTGCTTTATTACTTTCCACCAATCAATAGACTGATCTCATCGGTGAATGTGTAGTCGCATTTTAAAGAAAAATAATGGTTTTCGTAAAATTTAATTCTAATAAAATGATTGCTCATAATTATTCACTAATACAATACACAGATTATTTACTTAGTAATATTATTAAGTATTATGTAAATAAAATAACAGAAAATAAACTTTAATAAAATATAATATCTAAAGAGAAATTTTGTCGATGGAAAAAATGTCGTCATTCAGAAACCAGATAAATCTGTTCCATGAATATAATATACATTGTTAACCCCCTGACTGCCCAGCCAAAGGGTAATATTGTAATGTTGTTTTCTCTGTAATTTATTAAAAATATAAAAAAAAAGATGTTTTTTCCAACCTGATGCAAAATACGTTATTAGTATCGGTGTATAATCTTTGATAGCATCAACCCTAACTTAATTTTTCAGAACTGGGTTTTATTTGTGGAATTATACTAATTTAAATATTGCTTATGTTGCAGTGAAACCTGCAACTTAGTGTGTGAAAAAATCAGCCGGCGGCAGTCAGGAGGTTAAGCTGTGTCAGTGATGATGACATTCACTGACTTCTATTCCTGCATCTAAATAAACTGAACTTCTATTTATTTAAATATTCCTGATGTGCAAAATATTTCTATAAATTGCACCATTTCCATTTAATTATAATAAATGCTACTTTATGAAACTAAAGAATTTTTTAATCACGCTTTTATTTCAGAAAAGATTAATGTTTCTGAAGGTGTAAATGATGTCAAATTAGAAAAAAAGAAAAGAATAAAACTAAATGACCTATAGACTTAAAATTCTGGATTTTAAGTATGTGATTATAGCTTACTGGATGACAAAAATTTCTGCCTTCTGGTCTTATCCAGAGGTTCTCAAATAGGGCCCTGAAAATGCGGCGAAATGGTTCCAATAAAGGATGGTACGGCAGTGTTTGCTTCGCGCTCGACTTGGGGGGGGAGGGGAGGGCACTGTCGTGTCCCCCGATTTATATATTGATTTGTAGCCGTTATTACGATATTTCTATTTTACATAACATCAAAAATTAATTAAAATCATTTCGTTGTATTAAGTTATTTAAAATAAAAATATAAAAAAATTTCTGCATATCAGCAACAAACACAAAAATGCTATTCTTTTTAATAACAAAGATATAGTTTTTCTTTTCGTTGCCATAACAATAAAATTAATTTTGACAAGTTCATGGAGGCTACAAATCAATATATAAATCGGGGGACACGGCAGTGCCCTCCCCTCCCCCCCAAGTCGAGTGCGAAGCAAACACTGCCGTACCATCCTTTATTGGAACCATTTCGCCGCATTTTCAGGGCCCTATTTGAGAACCTCTGGATAAGACCAGAATGCAGAAATTTTTGTCATCCAGTAAGCTATAATCACATACTTAAAATCCAGAATTTTAAGTCTATAGGTCATTTAGTTCCGAAGTTAAGCGAAAGCAAAGTATCGCATTTATGACACTCTCTCATGATCATCAGAATAGAATTAGCACTTCCCATAAACTCAGAGAGCTGAAATTTGGTAAAGAGTTAGGGTTTTATGGCCACATAAAGGGAAAACTATAAAAACTAGGATAATCGAAGATCTGGAGTACCTGGTGACCCTGATTAGAAAACACAAGAGCCCAACCAAACTATTAGAGATCGACATTACCGCCTTTACAAAAAATATTCAATCAACTTGGTGGGCCTCTTCATTTGATGTCAAAATTCGAAGGTCTGAAGTATCTGACGAAGAACCCTCAGCTGGTCTCAGCTGTATTAGAGATATGGTAATGCCCTCTTCTACTATTGGTATATAAATAAATCGACTGTCATTGCAAAAATCCAGCGTGGTGTGACACATCTTCTAATTTAATCTAGCCCATAGCGTCCCACTGCTGGGCGAATGCCTCCCCTTCTGCTTTTAATAAGCATATAAATAAAATTAAAGGAAAACTCTGGATAAGACTAGACTGGCTTTTATACTTATACTTACAAGTTTACAAGAAGAAATAGTCGAACGATTAACTTTATTCTATTCGAACATTACATAAATTAAATAAACAAATTACACTAAAATATTAATTTCGCTCAAAATTTGGTCAAAATATAATAATGCATTGGACTAACAAGGAAGGTCTCCATACGGGCATACCCCGAAAAATCTGAAAAAATTACAGAATGTTCTTCTCGTGTGGATATATACGTTTATAAAAAAAATTTCGGCGGAACCTCCATTCAGTAACCGTAAAAAAATAATGAAAATTTCGTTATTTGGCGATTTATCGCCGGTTGGCAATCGAATGTAATTAAAAGAAAAAAAATTCTTTATGTCAAATACACTTAAAAAAAAGTTTCATGTTGAACTTGTTTTGATAAGTTTAATTTAAATAACTTTAGTTTTGTAAGTTGTAGTTTGTTTTAAGTATAATTTTGTTAAATCGAAATTTATATGTATTTATATTCAAATTTAATCATCAAAATTTGAGATTTAAAACGGAATTCACAATTTAAATTTAATTAAATTTGTTTCAAGCTCAAAGTCCAATTGAGAATTGTCGATTAGATTTTATTGCCATGGAAACATAAGACGTTTATTTTTGAATTCGCTTAGATATATGAAGATAATTTTTCCCAATATAATTTTTTTTAGCTATGAAATTTTTTTTTCCAGCGATTAATTAAATAACTACTTCAACGACTAATATATATATATATATATATATGTATATAATATATTAAAATCTCTCATTGTTTATGTTTAAATTCATTAAATACCATTTACACGCAAACTAAATATCCAACAGTTTTGAGTTTCATTATAATCGTTTGCTTTTGGCGAGGAAAAGGGCTGCTCGCCAAATCGAGTGATTCATTAGTCTTTTCACGCCAAATATTCGAAAATATTTTATTTTTTAACACAATATCTAATGTGATTCCGCTGATAATTTTGACTGATCCCTTATTACATACATAAGTACTTTAATTAAAAAATTTTTCATAAAATTCTGGGTATGCCCAGTATAGAGACCTTCCTTGTAAGAGTGGTGGTAATACCCGCACACGTCGCTAGATGGCGCTTACGTTTGCTTTTCCGATAACCTCTTATGGCGAAGTGGCAACCGGCCGTGTTACAGTCGTTTACGACATTCTTCTACTGCGCTTGAAAACGTTTGCTAGGGACATGAAGATAGAATAATAGAAGGAGAACCGAGAAGATAGGCTTTTCCCAACAGAACTTAGCCCCAAAGTATTTCCCAGTGCATGGCGTGGCGCTAGTGATGCTGCACTGACTTTCGATCACATGACTTGTTTGACTGGTCTCTCGACTAGTCTGCTAGCGGGACGTAGGGGGCGCTAGACTTCATCTGCTCCCAAACTGCCGGAAATGCCAGCCAAACTCGGAAAGACTTCAGGGACGAAAGTGGAAGCGCCGTCTTTGTTCTCCTTCTATTATATCTATCTTCATGGCTAGGGATTAGAAGGGATTATTTGCATTTCGTTGATTTCGCTTATTATTTCGTGAGGTTTGCTAAGGTTAAATAGCAAGTTGTTATTAAAAAATTCGAAGATTTGAATAGGTTAGGAATTTTATGATTGGGGACGGATTACTGATTATTACTTAATTATTAGATTTAAAAGAAGTTTTAATTGAATACTTTATTTAATTGTTAGTTATTTAGTACTCTTAGTTTTCTAGGTTTAATTTACAGTTAGGCAGTACTTCGAATTGCGTTCGTGTTTATAAGTAAGTACTTTTTTAGTTATTATTATTATTATTTCGTAATTTTTTAAAGCCGGTCAAATTAACTGATTTTTAGAGGCGGGACAAGAATGAACGAGCGTAGCTGTAGGGGGGGGGGGCAGTACCCCCTTGTAGCTTAAAAAATGATTACTTATTTATATGGTAATTGCGTGTTTATCTTCTAACAGCGTACGGCTTCTGTCGTCTGATGAAAGAATAATTTTATATTCTGATTCGTTTTGATATCGTCTAATTTATATAGTTTTTGGTATTTTATTTTTAATGCATAGTTTTTACATTTTATTTAATTGTTTATAATTTAAATTTTTTCAGAGCTCGCAGCAAAGAATGAGTTAGATGAGTGTACAAAGGAAATAGGCATGGTAAGTTTTTCTTCTTCAACAACAAAACACTATAGTGTACTCACCAAAGTGATGAAAACAATAACATAAAAACCGCGTCAATCACAAGGCAGAAAAACGGGGTTTGCAAGCGATACGTGTGGTGAGGTCTGTTAGCTGCAGATTTTAGCTGAAGTCAGGTGGCTTTTAGCCTTTGCAGAATACAAAACAATTATTAAACAGATAGTCCAAAAGCCAACAGCGCAAAAACCTAAGGTATCGAGCACAAGAAGAAAACCTTTATTTTACGGAAGAGGAGTAACAGGGGAATCTAATGTTCCATGTCTGCCGGAAGCGAAGTGGTGCGCAAGTCAAAAATTAATGCTACCAGTGGTTTACTCGTAGGTTTATCATTGTGTTTGCCGTACAATCATTTCTTACTTTTGATTGTACAGCAAAAATAATGCTAAACCAGTAACTAATTTATTTGTTCCTTTGTTATTTAAGATAAAAATCATGTCAATTTGTACAATTTGGCGAGTAGTTTGGCGATTTATAAAATTTGGCAGAATTGGTTGACGGGAAAACCAAGCAATACCGAGTTTTGTGTATTTTTAATTATGTTAATGTACAGGTTCTATTGTAAATTTACCTTATAAATTCTCTTTTATTTAACAGAATCTCTGTTTTTCTAAGCTGTAATTTTACACAAGACTTAAGATATGGATTACCCACAGATTCTCTCTAACTTCACATAATTTTTTTAACAACGAAATGAGTGCAGAGTTGTTGGCACCGGTGTATTAACGAAATAGGATTAATGCTATTCTCGAACTTAAACAAAGTAAGAAATAAATTTTGTTTTGTTAGATTTTTGAATAAATCTACATAATTATTGAAGATTTTTCTATAGAATTTTTTTCCGTATAGTAGTTTAGTTGGTAGAACGTCGGTACGCTATACCGATGGCTCGGATTCGAGTCCGGGCTTAGACACTTTTTCACTCTGTTGGCTGTACGCCTTTTAAGCACTTAAAATTTGAAATAATTAGATCTTTGTTTAATTAATTTAAAACCGTGCAAACCTACGACATCATTTTTTTTTTATTCGAATGAATATAAGTAGTCTTATCACCATATTTAACTTAACTGTTCTCGTACACATTTTGCATCTAAAATACATTGAATATCTTAATATACATACATTGGGTAAACAATACGTATGGTTTCAGATTGCTATAGCGCTGCGCAAATTAAATGTATGATTATCCTTTTTCATTTTTTTATATTTTCCGTCTAATTTTCCACAATTTTAAATTTTTTATCCACTGCTTTATTCCTAGATGTGTAACATTATTTTGTTTTGTTTTAGCCCGAGTTTGTAGACGACTTCGAAGAATTTAAAAAGCAAATGGTAAGCCAAATTTAATCACTCTCCTGTTTTGTTTTTAACCTTTTATGCTCCCTGGAAAAATAGTTTTTCAGCATTACCTTTCAATAAAAAGGCATTATTCTCTTCGCAGCGTTTTGCGTTAGATTTTCCTTTATCATGGATTTAAGAAGTATCTTCTGTCTTTCCTTGACATTATTAAACAATTCTTCAAAAATTTTATTTCTTCATATTCCAAACTAGTACACTGGTGTCCAAAAATTAAGCATAATTGGTAATTAAGTAAGTAATGAAAGAAATGTAAATCGGAATGTGGTGAAACGTGATATGCGAGTGTAAAACAGGTTATAAAGTAAGGAAACAATTCAAAAGAACGATAATATTTACTTTTATTATCCAAAGTAGTAGTTTGAAAGAAAACTGAGCATAGTAAGGATTCACATTTTAAGGGTGTTCTTAACTGATCCGCTCAACAAGCGAAAAACGTTTTGACACATTTACAAATTCATTTTTTAACAGAAAGTTATAAAATTTTAATGCCTGACTATGAAAGCGATTTCGAATTGAACTCATTTTTCCATTTTTATGATAATTAAATTACTTATCGCGTTATAAGCTATTTCGATGACGCAATCACCCGTTTTTCTCCTCCTATTCGACCGGTTTTTCTGCTTTCGTCGGGAAATATGCTCAAAAGTGTCAATTTTGAAGGCTTGTTATGAAAAATCTATTGTGTTTTTTAAAAAACAAAAGAATGAGTGCAATTAGGCAGTTTCTGAATAACAACACCTGCTATTTTCATGCATTTCCGAACAAAAACAAATCAATGCATGTGTCACAAAGTTGCCCTTTTTGTTTTAAGAACATCCTTAAATGAAAAAAATCCCTTTCGGCATGGCCTATAGGCGGAGGTAGATTTCGAAAAGTTTTCATTTCAAAAAAAAAAAAAGCCTATCTCTATTCAAATGCCCATTTTGGCAATATATTTTGAATTATATTCTTACTTTATTTAAAAAATTTACCAATATGCTCATTATATAGTTCCTAAATAACAAAAAAATTGTTAATTAAATTCGTTTGACAGCAAAATTGAATTTAAAAATGAGTCATAAAATAACCAATTTATTATTTTAATAGATCCACAATTCTTTAATCAAGATCGCTTTGAGAAATTTTGTGCGAAGCGCCCACTTTGACAGATTTTTTTAAATATATATTTAGCCTTTATCAAAAATCTGACCGATACGGCACATTACACAGTTCCTAAATAACAAATAACTGTCAATTGAATGCGTTTGAGAGCAAAATTGAATTTAAAAATGAGTCATAAAATAAACAATTTGTTATTTGAATACAACCTCAATTCTTTTATCATGATCACTTTGGGAAATTTTTTTGCGAAGTGCTTACTTTGACAGCTTTTAAAATATATATATTCACCCTTTATAAAAAAATTGACGAATACGCACATTATATAGTTCCTAAGTAATAAAAAACTGTAAATTGAATGCGTGTCAGAGCAAAATTGGATTTAAAAATGAGTCATAAAATAACCAATTTGTTATTTGAATACCCACAGTTCATTAATCATCTCGCTTTGGGAAATTTTGTGCGAAGTGCCCATTTTGGCAGACTTTTTTGAAATATATTCTGCCTTTATCAAAAAACTGGCCACTCCGTCACATTATATAGTTCCTAAATAAGGGAACCTGTAAATTGGATGCGTTTGAGAACAAAAAAAGATTTAAAAATGACTCGGTAGAAACGCAATTTCTTAAATTTCCTCAAATTTTAATCACGGTAACTTCGTGAAATTCTGTTCAAAATACCCTTTTTGGCAGCCTTTTAAAAAATATATTTTGCCTTTATCAAAAAACTGGCCAATACGTCAAGTTGTATAGTTTCTAAATAATAGGACCTGTAAATTGGATGGGTTTGAGAACAAAAATGAATTTAAAAATGACTCATAAAAAACGCAATTTGTTATACTTAATGAATTTTTTAATGATGAAAACTTCGGGAAATCTGTTCAAAATACCTTTTTTGGCAGCCTTTTTAAAAATATATTCTGCCTTTATCAAAAAATTGGCCAATACGTCGCATTATATAGTTGCTAAATAAGAGGATCTGTCATTTGGATGCGTTTAAAATCAAAAATGAATTTTAAAATGAGTCAGAATATAAGCAGTTTGGATTTGAGGTTTTTCTCCAATTCCTATTTTTGTTTAATTTATTTTTGCTATAAGAATTGGTTCTATGAAAAACTTGTCAATATAAAAGTTGTAGATATTATTATGAAGATGTAAAATAAATTTAATTAGATTTAATTGTTTAAGAATAGAGTAAGTTATGGGTTTTTTCTTTTTCCTCCCCCCTTTTTCTTTTCGTTTTTAATTTTTTTCATCGGTAAAAATTGGTCCTATCAAAAACCTGTAAATACAAAAGTTTTAGATAATATTGAGTACATTTATATAAAATTTAGTTGGATTTGATATCTTGAGAATTGACGAAATTATGAATTTTTTTCTCCCAAAAACCATGTTTTTTTCGCCCCTTGAGCCCATTTTTAACTTTATCAAAAATCTGTCACGCATAAACTTTTTCCTCATTTTTTAGAAGTAATATAAACTTTAAACTGATTCGATATCTATTTTAATTAAAAAGTTATCGCGTTTTTTCTGTTTTCACAAAAACCCTCCTAACTTCCACCCCCTTGGTCCGATTTTGCCCATTAACGAACTTAACCGAGATTTTATGCCCCTTGATTGTATGTAAAAGTTTGATGAAGATCTGAGCATAATTATGGAAGTTATCGTGTCTAGAAGAAAGTGATATACACCGATAGATAGATAGATAGATAGATAGATAGATAGATATATATATATATAAACTTTTTTACTGATGGTAGTTTTGGGGTCTAGGAGTCATGATTCGTGTAGATCCGCAAAAATTTTTCAGAAATTCCAACATGGGAGACAATGCAATAGGTAGTATTTCATACGAAATCTACCTAAATGAAAGAAAACAGTAAATAAAATAGTGATTCTGCAGTTTAATAAGGCGTGTGATCACTTCTGACAGCCAGGAACGCTGCACAGCGATTTCCCGTACCTGCTGTGAGATTATGAATGTTCCTCAAACAGTTCCAAACTTCTTTGAGAGCTTCTTTTCAGTTCTGGAACGGAGCGTAGTGGGTCCGAAAGGGCTGCAAATAGTGATGGGCGATTCTCGAAAATTTCCTACTCGATAAAAATCGTAATCGTAAAAAAGCGCATTCAATAAAGTCATCGATTAATTTCGAGAATCTACAATCGAGATGTTTTTACAATCGATTATTAAAATCATTGTTATTACATGTTTAAAAAGCATAATTTAATAAATACATGGAAACTGAAAACAAATGAATTTAAAAAACAACAACAAATCAAAAGGATGTTATAATGGAGCCGCAACAATAGAAAAGTCATGTAACGGCGTTCCTAGGTTTCAATAAGTTGTAAAGTCGCCAGTAGCAAAATGGCCAAAGAAAAAATAATCAAAAGCACTCCTAGTGAAAGAACATGAACTAAAAGGATATTAAAAGTGATCAAAATCTTTTATTGATTTTTGTACATATACTGAGATGCGATCTACAATTCTCCCATTATTAGAAGACTCTCTATTGAAATTCATTAAACGGACCACTCGGGGGGGGGGGGGTGCAAAGTAGTGCAGGAGCAATGAAAATGCATAATATAAGTAAATGGTCATTAGGCTTTCCAACAATACTTGGCATGATGGGTGTCGTTTAAATTTATTAAAGAGTTTCCCGCGGGGGCAAAGTGGGGCGGGATGAGCGCGGGAGGTATATAAAATAAAATGGTAATTACAGAGCTTTCTAATGATATATCACGAAAGAGGAGTCAACAAAAGATATAAAAACACTACCCTTAGAATTCCAACTATTGCAACACCCGGAATACAGCCTGTCCTCACAGTTTGTGAATTTTTCATACATTATAAATTATATATTGGAAGTCTCCATAAAAAAAAATCAGATCTGAATTCACAAAAACGAAATGATTTCAAAAAAGTTTGAAAAGCGCTTCTGTAAAAAGGCCAAATTGAAGAAAGTAGAAGAAAGATTCACAATATGAAAGAGTGGTTTGAAAACTTTCTGATGATACGTCAAATGACGGGTCCATAAAAACCTTGAAATTTACTCCTCACTACTCCACTATTTTTTTCTACCCTGAATACATCCGGAAATCACGCAGCCTTGCTTTTAAATGTTTATATTTAATAAAATATTTTTACCAAAGGGCTCCATCAAAAAATCACATTTAAAATGAAATTTATTTTCAAAATAGCTACGATTTAAAAAATTCACCCTCATCGCTCCCCTCCCCCCGGCGGAAATTCAACCCCAGGAGGAGAAACGTTCACAATGTGAAAGAGTGATTCGAAAAACATTCCAAAAATCAATCACATGAAGGGTCCAAAAAAAGTTTGGAATTTACTCCCCACCCGCAGGTTTAATTTTTCTTAACAGAATGCACCCGGAAATCACGCATCCCCTACTTTAAAATGTTTATAATATTATAATTAGTAATTTTTATTAGAAGGTTCCATCAAGAAACCACTTCTAAAATGATAGTTATTCTCGAAGTAGCTACGATTAAAAAAATTCACTCCCCGTCGCCCCCCCCCCCCCCCCGTCCTGAAATCAAACTGCAGGAAGAGAAAGGTCCATAATATGAAAGAGTATTCCGAAACCTTTCCTATGACATATCACATAACGGATCCAAAAAAAAGTTTGAAATTTACTCCTCACCCGTGGCCGTAATGTTACTTTTTCTTCCCAGAATGCACCAGGAAATCACGCAGTCCCCATTTTAAACTTTTGTATTTATAAAATAATATTTACCGGAGCGCTCCTCTGAAAACCACATCTAAAATGATATTCATTGTCAAAATAGCTAAAATTAAAAAAAAAAAATCACCTTTTTATCGTTTTTCCTCTCCCTCCTGAAATTCAACTCCAGGAAGAGAAATATTCGTAAAATGAAATAGAGGTTCGAAAAAATTCCGATGATATATATATAACATGACGGGTCCAAAAAAGAGGTTGAAATTTACATGTCACCTGTGGGTTCACTCATTTTTCCCAGAACACACCTAAAAATGACGTACCCCCCCTCCCCCCCACTTTAAAATCTTTATATTTAATAAGTTATATTTACCGAAGAGTTCCATAAAAGAAACCTCCACATCGAAAATATTTATTGCCGAAATAGACATGGTTTAAAAAATTCACCCTCTTATCGGTTTCTCCCCCCCCCCCCCTTCCTCCTGAAATTCAACTCCAGGCGGAGAAAGATTCATAAAATGAGGTGCCAAAACATTCCGATGATGTACATATAAAATGACGGGTTGAAAAAAAAAAGGTTTGAAATTTACATGTACCCGTGGGTTCACTTATTTTTCCTAGACTACACCTAAAAATGATGCAGCCCGCACTTTAAAATCTTTATATTTAATAAATAATATTTACCGGAGAGTTCCATAAAAAAATCCACACCAAAAATAACATTTATTGTCGAAATAACTAAGATTTAAAAAATTCGCCCCCTCATCGCTCCCCCCCTCCCCTCTCCTACCCCTCCCCTCCTCCCGCCCTTTAAAATTCAACTCCAAAAGTAGAAAGATTCATAATATGAAAGAATGATTAAAAGAGCTTTCGAATATGCCTCTCATTTCAACAAATTTCATCGTGATAAAGTCAGGCATAACGAGAAAATCATTTCATCGCGATGAAAATTAACCTCGATTGAAAAAGGTTTATCGAAGGACGTAACTTCCAGATGAAATTTAATCTTGATAAAAGCGGCACTCCGAGAATCTTGCGGTTTGCTGATGAATGCCTTTTTCGATAAGGATGATTTTCGTTCTCACTGAGAATAGAGATGACGAGCTTTATCGAGGCGTTTTGTCGATGAAGCTTTGTGAAATGAAAGTTTTATCGAAAAACGAAGTACAGAAAGAAGCATGAGAATATACAAGTTATCTTGTGAAATGAAGACCTAATTTTCAAAGTTTCTGGTATTTTAGTCTTACCATGCTGTCACATACGTGGTACCCCCCAATAAATATTGTTTATTTAAAAAATAAAAAAAATTCAAAGAGGGGGTTGGAGAGGGGACGAACATATGTTTAAAACAGTAGCGATTTCTACAATACTTATCAATTTAAGTGTGGTTTTTTTTCATCGAATCATTCGGTAATTATTTATCAATCGTAAAAAAAAATTTAATGTCTGCTGCAGGAAATTGGGGGCGAAAGGGTTGGACTGACGGGGGTCAGGGGAAAGGGACAATTTTCACTTTTTAAGCCCGTCATATTGTATATCATCTTGAAGATCTCGAATTACTCTTTCATATTATGATGCTGTCTTACCCCACCCCTTCCGAATTTGGTTCCCAGGGCGGGAGGGGGGGGTTTGGCATTTTTCGAAGCTTTTTGTGTTTTTATCATTTTAGATCGAATTTTTTAATTGAAAACGTCCTTAGGCGTATTGGAAATTTTTTTGAGATGGAAAAAACCCATTGAACTAGCCACATTATTACTGTAACCTAGGCACATTTTTTTAAAGTTTCCTCTTTGAGGACCTCTTCCAAAGGTGAGGGGCTTGACCCCCCCCCCCCCCCAACATACACTTTAAAATATTGCTCATTTTTTTCTCTACCAATTTTAACTTAAAAGTTTAAGCTATATGGCACAAGCGGGGGTATTGACCCTCCACTCCTGTTGGTTATTCACCAACATAATTTTGCTCATTTCTTCACTTCATTTCAATTTTTAAAAGGCTATAACTTTGTTTGTATGGGAGCTACATCAGCGAGAAAAACTATAGCATAGCTAACTTTTCGTCGCCGCTTTTTTTGCAGTTTTACGGTTTTCCCCATAACACCGGGGTTTTTTTTTGGGGGGGGGGGCCGGGGGGGGCATTTTTCATTTTTTGATGTAATATGTTTATTGAAAGCTTATGCTTCATACATTACCAATTTAGCATAAAAAAGTTTTTCCCGTCTTTCTGGGTCACGTTACGGACCCATAAGGGGTTGAAATTTAAATTTCTCAAAATTCTTCGAAGTTTTCATTAAATCGGCATCTGGAAAACATCGTGCCAATGTGGTGCGTGTATGACATCTGCATCATATAAATATTGTTCACCACTACTGGGACTCTGGCCTCCTCTCACGTGTAGGCGTTATTTTACCGCGGTTACTTGGTCCTTGTATTTCCTGCACAATAAAATATTTCCTGACGATTAAAAAAATACACACGTAATTGTTCAAGTTTTGACTTCTGTCGGCAGTTCCAAAATGTTTTTTTTTTCCGGATTTTGCAAAAAATAATATTTATAATATACATGGAATTTAGAAAATAAGGAAGTTGTTGTTTGGCATGTGACCACTTACTGATCTTATGCACCCGATGTTATATATCCCCACCCCCACTACGTTACCTTGGGGGGGGGGGCAGTTTTCAAAATTTAACGTTCGATTTGAGCTTACGTTCGGTTGTTCGTTCAATTCGAAAAAAAATTTTCTTTCTTTTTCTTTGTTTACAATATTTTGATGTGCGTGCACACCACGTTTGGTATATGATGCCATATACAATGAGGACCAGTTCGAGATTTCATATTAAAAGATTGCGTATAAATTGGATACACCAATGAAAGGAGGGGCTCACTAGCGAGTGAATCCGTCGTGTCTTTATTAACACCGACTCATTCACCTGTAGTAGACTCTTGATAAAATTGAATCCTGTATGGTATAAAAGCAATTGCAAACTGTAGTCATCGAGAAAAATTTTACACAATCGAAAGTTATCAAGATGTTCATACAATCGAGAAAATCGAGAAAAACTTCTCGTTATCGCCCATCACTAGCTGCAAATTGTCTCTCGAGCATATCCCATATATGCTCGATAGGATTTAAAACCGCGAAGTTCGCAGGCCACGACATGCGTTGGATGTTTTCCGTGTCAAGGAAGTCTTCAACCAGTAACGCACGGTGACAAAGGCGCATTATCTCCATGAATATGAAGGCAGGACCGACAGTACCTCAAAACAAGCAAACATAAGGCTCAAGAACTTCGTCTCTTTATCTTTTACCAGTCACAGACCCCGGGTCAACGGTACGGAGGTCTGTGCGGCCGTCCAACATGATGCCTGCTTATGCCATCACTCCCCCTTTGTGAAAAAGATGTCTTTCCATTATATTTCTTGGTTCAAAACGCGTTCCACGTTCTCTCCATATTGTTACCCGACGAGAATCACTACTCAGACTAAATCGGGACTCGTCACTGAACATCACATTGGCCCACTCTCCCTTACTTCAATGTTGATGTTTCAAACTCCATTTTAAACGAGCCCATTTATGCGCAGACGTGAAAGGAATGCAAACTGCTGGCCGTCTGGCATAGAGGCCAGCATGATTGAGTCTCCTGTTAAAACCTTTACGCAGGGGCTCGCCCAGTGTCTACCTGAGAATACACGTATTCCCGGACAGATGCTGTCACAGCCCCTCTGTAAAGGTTAACAGCTTGTCTCGAAATTCGTGTTCCTGTGGCGACTGTGAGCGCCGAACCCAGTTCTCTGGTAGTACAGTCCCTCTGACGTCGCGCACTTATTCCCAGATATCGGTCTTGGCGAAGGGTTGTGACTCTTGATCGACCTGGTACTGGTCATCGGGTAACACCCCCTGTACTTTGAAACCTCTGCCACAGTCTTGAGATCACAGACTGGTGCACGTTCAGAATTCGAAACTCTTCGGTTTCTGATCGTCCGGATTCCAGCATTTCAGCAATTCTTCCTTTCGCAAACATGTCCAGTTGACGTCTTTGTGCCATCATTAATCCAGTTTGATCGAAACAATGTTTCTTGGCACATGAGTTCTACGAAATTTGTCTGAACTGCCAATACCGCGTGAACCGGTTTTATAGTGTTTCGACATGCGCAGGTATTTCGCGCATGACGTAGTCGACAGAAAAGTTTTGCATAAACCCAATGTTGCTTCTTCAACGAATTAATCTCCACAAGTAATTTTGAATAATTTTACGAATATTTACTCCAAGTTTTGAGCATTTTTTGAATTATGCTTAACTTTTGGACACCAGTGTATCTCGTGGTCATCATAAAACTTTCTTCTAATTTTGGCTATCAAGAAATTTCTGTTTGAGTTCGCTTCTGCAGCGAACATACGAAACTAACTAACACGTCGTGGTCAGCATAAAACTTTCTTCTGTAAGGGGCAAATCAAAAAGTTTCCGTTTGAGGTCGCTTCTGCAGAAAACATGCAAAACTAGCATTTCGTGATCGTCATAAAACTTTCTTCTATAATTGGCGATCAAGAAATTTTTGTTTGAGGTCGCTTCTACAGCGAACATGCAAAACTAGCATGTCGTGGCCGTCATAAAACTTTTTTCTACAATCAAGAAATTTCCGTTTGAGGTTGCTTCTGCAGAGAACATGCAAAAGTAGCATCTCGTGGCCATCATAAAACTTTTTTCTATAATGGACAATCAAGAAATTTCCGTTTGAGGTCGCTTCTGCAGCGAACATGCAAAACCAGCATTTCGTGGTCACCATAAAACATTTTTTTCTATGATGGACGATCAAAAAAAAAAAAAAAAAAAAAAAATCAGTTTGTGATAGCTGCTGCAAGGTACATGAAAATTGCGCGTCGCTGAAACGAGTATATAGACATCAATATGAAGACCTCGAATTATTGTGGCACTCGTCCAACCTGTTTTTCAAACTATCCAAAAGTACCAATACAATATGTAAAAGGATGTGATAGCTTCATGAAGATATGAGAAATGCCCCTGTAAATATTCATTATGCTGAAATCATATCTTTTACTGCCGGAAAAAAAAATTAAAAATTGCAAAAATTTTAATTTTTCATTTTTTATTCTAAATTTGTATGAGCTCGATAGCATATTCTATTTGTATAAGCCTAGGAGTTGATTATTTTTAGTTATTAATTAAAATAAGATTAAGAAGAAAAATTTACTTTATAGCTATTAATATGTTACAAATTTTAGTAATTATTTGTAATAAACTGGAAAATAAAAAATTTAAACATTTATTTTATTTTATTTTTTGCAATCGTTTCATCTGCTGCTGCTTTGCTGCATATCACTGTTTCATTAATCACAAAAATGATATAAAATGAACAAAGTACTATTTTAGTATTTTATAAATTGAAATGTAGAGATGTTTAACTGAAGTGCGTTAAATAAACTTAAAATGAAGAAATATTTAACGTAAATTAATTTTATAATATGACTTGTTTTCAAATGCACCCATTATTCCTCGAGAGACCGAAACTGATCAGATCTAGACACACGGCAGTGTGTCAGCCAAGTTCACAAAGTAAAAGGCGACACACCGGCCGTGGGTTATATTACCCGAACCATTTCGAGCCACTTTTGACCCCTCAATAACTTAAATTCTATTTGACCTACACACTTGCAATTTTTTGTGTCGTGTAAGACCATCTTCTAATTTCCGAATCCTAAAATTTTTTTTTAAAAATCTTTTACCGTTCACGAGAAATTGACGTCTGAAAACCACTGTTTTTACCACTGACTCACTCACTCACTCATAGAAATGTTTGACTACTTCCAGGAGACTTAGGAAGTTGAAATTTGGTGTGGAGGTAGGTTATTGGATATATAAATAGGAAAAAATCAGAAATCACCATTAATTAAACATTAATGGTTGGTTAGAGGATAAATTATTGGATTACAATGGAAGTTTATGAGAGTTTCACAAAATACTAGAAATAGTGCCAAGTTGGCGACACTTTTGGCGAGTATCAGGGCTAATCTCTGAAGCTACCGAACCGATTTCAAAAGTAATGGTACCAAAATGATGGTGCCCCGGTTCAAACATAGACTATATCTTATGTCTGTGCCACTAACCAAAAGAGGGTTCAGAAGCGAAAAACATTCTAAAAATGTGATTTTTGTTTTACTGAAGGGACTAGAAGCACAAAATTTGGCATATTAATTATTTATAAGATATAAATGGTCACTAATGACATTTGCTATAAAATGTCAAATTTAAATGGGTGAAAATCCGCGAAGAGCGTTCTAAAAAAGTTCGAAATACCCATTTTAAAAAAATCTCAGCAAACAACAAACCGATGTTAAAAGTAATGATATCAAAATGATGACAATCTTTGCTCCAACATAGGACATATCTTATGTCGATTACACTAACCCAAAGGAGGTAAAAGAACAAAAAACATTCTAAAAATGCGATGTCTGTATATTAAGGGACTGGACTGGAAACATAAAATTTGGCATTTTAGAGTTTATGGGAATTTCACGAAATATCAGAAATAGTGCCAAGTTGGCGACACTTTTGGCGAGTATCGGGGTTAATCTCTGAAATCACCGAACCGATTTAAAAATTAATCATATCAAAATGATGGTATTCACCCCGGTTCAAACATAGGCTATATTTTATGCGCATACCATTAACCAAAAGAGGGTGAAGAAGCAAAAAACATTCTAAAATGTAACTTTTGCGTTACTGAAGGACCTAGAGCTATAAGATTTGGCATGTTAATTATTTATAAGATATAAATGATCTCTAAGGGCATTTGATGAAAAATACGGAATTCAAAAGGGGTGAAAATGTGCGAAAAGCGTTCTAAAAATGTTCTAAATTGGAATTTTTAAGCAATTGCAGCACACAACAAACCGATCTTAAAAGTAACGTTATCAAAATGATGGTGACAGTCCTATCTCCAATATAAGCTATATCTTATGTCGATTCCACTAATCCAAAGGGGGTAAAAGAGCAAAAAGCGTTCTAAAAATGCGATGTCTGAATGTTAAGGGCCTAAAAACATAAAATTTGGCTGTTCATTAATTATAAGATATAAATGATCACTAAGAACATTTGTTAACTAATACAAAATTTAAAAGGGTTAAAAATGCACGAAAAGCGTTCTAAAAACTTTCTAAATAGCAATATTTAAGCAATCTTGGGTAGTTAGCGAACCGATTTAAAGAAAAAAAAAGATGCCAAAATGATGGCGACAGTCCTTGCTCTAACAAAATTATTGGATAAATTATCAGATTACAATGGGAATATATGGGAATTTGGCAAAATACCAGAAATAGCGCATGTTAGCATGATTTTGGTGCGTAATTTTTGTTGTCAATATAGCGATATTTCGCCAAGTTGGCTACAAACGTTTTTGGTCGACGAAATAATCAAGTAGTACCCAATCACGTAAAAGAAACATCCTTATTAGTGGAATTTATAGGAACATAAACAGTCCTAATGTTAAATTTTTTAATTTGACTGAAAAAAACAGTGAATAAATGCGGGAAAAAGCTGAAAGTTTAATTAATATTAAATAAAACTAATTTAACTAATTTAACCTATTTATTTCAAAAAAGAAACAAATACCTACTTATTTGACAAAAATTAATGATATCCTATCAAAAACATGAATGTGAAAAAATGCCAAGTTCGTTAAAGGTTTCGCTCATAAAAGAAGTGATTTGACAAAAAATAATGATATCCTGTCAAAAACATGAATGTGAAAGAATGCCAAGTTCGTTAAAGGTTTCGCAAATAAAAGAAGTGAGATCTAACTGCAAACCAAGTTCTTTCGAAGCTGCTTAAATCATAACTCCTGTCATGCATATTATTATTCAATTGCTTAAAATGATTTGTTATGTTACTTGTTATTCAATAGAGCGACTTGGCAAGTTTTCAGCTACCAACTTTAATCTTTGAGTCGGAGTACAATTTAATCTAGAATCTCATTTGCAAAGATCTAGTCAATCGTGTGCTCGAATAAGTATATTGAAGTTAAGGTACTGATAAGTTAAGGAAGGGATCAACTTTAATTTCTGATCAACTAAATAGAAAAAATTTAATAAGAGAAAACTTGCTAAGTCACTCTATTGAATAACAAGTAACATAACAAATCATTTTAAACAATTGAATAATAATATGCATGACAGGAGTTATGATTTAAGCAGCTTCGAAAGAACTTGGTTTGCAGTTAGATCTCACTTCTTTTATTTGCGAAACCTTTAACGAACTTGGCATTCTTTCACATTCATGTTTTTGACAGGATATGATTATCCTTCTTCTGTTCTTCACAAACTTTATCAACATTTCACTGACTAATTTCATGCATCTTTCTACTGACTGAGTGGGACAAGAAAAGCTATAATCGCTGATATCTTTAGGAAAACATTCTAAAATCCTTAGAATTGTTGCATTGTCAGTCGATAGAGACATGTCATGTTTCTCTATTTTTGTAACAAATGACTCAGTCAGTTTACAGTTTTTACAGATTTTTTTTTATATTAAATCCGTAGAATTTTACGATTCAAAGTTCAAGTCTAGAATGTTAAAGTGATACATGTCGCTATCCGAGCCCACAGAACTTTTAGAGCCCACAGAACGACCGCACAAAATTCTATGTCATCGGGAACAAGAAAAAATCCTTTTTTTTTATGGAAGAGTAGTAATAGAGGAATCTAATGATCCATGTTTGCCAGAAACCAAGTGGTGCATAAGCCAATAAAAAGAATATTACCCAGTTAAACTGATGGCATTGAGCTCACAGGCTACGCATACTAATTGTACATTACAGCCTTATATTTTCAAGGGTTAATTCCGTTCGAAAAAAAAAAATTAAGAAGGGGAAACAGCTCTCCCCTTTCCCCTGTTTTATACTTAATCATTGAACCTCCTAAACTATCAAGGACACGCTTTATCATATAAAAAATCTTTATCCAAAATTCACAGCAAATCGGATAATTCTTAATAAAAACCCATTTAGCATTTATATAAATTAAGAGGAGTTATCCCCCTCTTTTATACTTAACCATTAAACTTCCAAAACTATTCAGTGGTTTGAACGAAATCTGACAATTCTGTTTGAAAAACCCATCTATATAAATTAAGGGGAGGGGCATTAGGTCCTTCGTTCCCCCTGTTTACACCACGGAATCGTCTCATCAGAATAATCCTATATCTAAATTTTGAACAAAAACTGTTAATTCTGCATGAAAAACCCGTTTATACCAATTAAGGGGAAGGGCATGAGTCTCCCCGTTCCCCCTCTTATACATATCGAATGAACTCCAAAAACTAATCAGGGAAACGCCTTATCAGGATATACCTATGTACAAAATTTCAAGTGGATCGGAAATTTTTATCATGAGTTATCGCATTACGCACGTAAGAACGAACGAACATACATACATACAGAACGGGCGGGCACATAAGCTCTCAGGCTATGATAGCCTGTGAGCTAAAAATGAATACCACTAATGGTTGACTCGTAAGTTTAGCATTGTGCTTGCCGTACAATCAAACGTATGAAAACATGGAAAACTGGTTGAAGGAAAAACGATGCTAATCCTACCAGTCAACCATTAGTGGTATTCATTTTTGGCTTATAATGGTATTCATTTTGGCTCCTCTATTTCTACTCTTCCATAAAATAAAGGATTTTTTGTTGTGCTTGATGACTTTGGATTTTGTGCGGTCGGCTCTTGGATTATTTGTGCTTTGGCAAGTCTCTTCATGGCTAGGATACTGATGTTCTCTTCTTCATGTGCTTTCATTGCAATTAAGCTATTTTCAAGATTTTCTAAACAAGCATTTCGTGAAAATGCAAGAACTATAATCTTTCGTAAATGATCTGGCAAGTAATAAGGATTACAAACTATAGTTCACATATTCTGGAAAACATGATGGATTCATTTTAATTGTGAACTTCACTTTCAGGTGTACTCAGATAGTATAAAATAAGAAAAAAATTCTCTGTTCCAACACAGTCTCAAAATTCGATTAGCAGTAATGATCCTCCTTGCGTAAAGTATTGGTCGTGGGTTTCGCAGAAAAATATCAATTAAACATACCCTTGTTGAAAGACCTTGCAATATTTCAGACATATACTTTTGATTAGTTGACAAATCATCCTTACCAACAGCTAAGTGATCAGATTAAATTGGCTTAAACTATGCAATTGTTAATGATTCGCAGATCCCAAGAGATCAACCAGTTGATTAAGCCACAGTGTGACAGATGACCTTGCATAATTTTGTCGAGTCATTTCATATTTCATGAAATTCGGATGTATAGTTTAAATACAGGGACAATCGAAAGTATTCTGTTATATTTAAAAAATAGTTTCAAGTGCATTTATATGATGTCACACTCTTCCGAACATAATAAAATTGATATCTATCTATCAAGTATGTACTAAAATATACATTCTGTACAATGTGTGGTACAGAGAATATTTGGTATTAATTTACAGGACCACACAAAAGTGTTCCGTTGCATAATGGTATACGGCGAAATATCGTTTGGGGGTACTTTTTAATTATATTAAACTATTTCACATTTTCTGAAATTTTTATACGTTGCTGAGGTTTATTACAAGTTACTTTATGTATAATAGAAAGCATATAGTATTTAGAGGGACGCACATAAGATTTCGGCTACTATACTGTATCTGACGTATTGCATACTATAAAAAAAAAAAAACTTTGAATATTTCTAAAACCTTGTTATAGTACGAAATTACCTGATTTTCTACGCTTGAAGTGCAATTTCCGACTTTTTTCAGATTATGGAAATTTTCTGCCTTAGAACGGGCGGGGGAATTTTCTTCAAATGGCGGATATATATCATTAGCACTGCTGTCAAAAATATTTCCGATAATTGAAGAATGTATTTTTAAGAGTGCTGTCCGTGAGCGATACCTGGTTGGAAATACGTTTAGAATTTTCCTAAGTGTTTCAAAATTTAAGTTCACTTTTCATAAAATTTTATTGATTCTATACAGGGCTTCACAAAAGACCTTTAGTATATTTTCATTTATTGACATAAATTTCTGTAAGTGTTATTTCTTTTCCAAATTGTTTACTTAGGTGTCATCTAAAACTTTTTAACTCCTTTGGAACGAATGTTTTTTTTTTTTTTTTACAAAATTTTTAATTGTTTATCATCTGTTTTTTAAAGCAGAAATTTTGAATGATTGAATTGCGAAAATGTTCGTATTAAAAAAGGCAACATTTACAATAAAAAATTACTGGTGCAAATAATCAAGAATTCTGACAAGGAAGGTCTCCATTGGGGGCATACTCAGAATTTTTTGAAAAAAATACGAATTAAACTACTCATGTAGGTAATAAAGGATCAGTGAAAATTAGCGTCGGAATTACATTATTAGATATGTAAAAAAATAAAATAGTTTGGAATAATTGGCGTGAAAAGCTGAAAGCGACGCGGGATTTGGCGAGCAGTGGATTTCCTCGCCAAAAGCAGACGATTTTAACGAATCTGAAAATTGATTTTAATTGACTCCACTGTTAAAAATCCGCAGCATTTACTGCAACGTCACTTCACTACTTTTATAGAATATCTCTCTTCTGACCAATGAGAATGACCATAGCACGGTGAATTGACCGTGTCATGCACTGTTAAAAATCTCCTGCATTTTGTTGCAACGCACTCCACCGCTTGTATATAATATCTCTATTCCAGCCAATGAGAAAGCTCCATTTCACGGCCAAGTAACCGTTTTCTATACAAGCAAGGGAGTGCGTTGCAACAAAATGCAGCAGATTTTTAACAGTGTATTTTTCAATTTGGAACAATTTTAATCAATTTAAATTGTGTTTTAAATGATAAAATATATTAATTTCATTTTGTTATAAGTACATATAAACGTATATGACAAAATTACACTTAAAGTAAAGTAAAAATGCAAAACTAAAATTACTTAAACTAAACTTATTTAAATAAATTGATCATAGAAAGTTTTTTCTTTAAAAAGTATTCGAAGCATAAAAGCGTATTTTTCAAAATTTCGTTTTTTTCGCCAACCAGAGATAAATTGCCAAATAAACGAAATTTTTATTATTTTTTTACGGACGTTATAAGGAGGTTCCGCCGTAATTTCTTTATAAACATATATAACTATATGAGAAGAACATTCTGTAATTTTTTCAGATTTTTCTGAGTATGCCCGTATGGAGACCTTCCTTGTGAGTGTTATGGCTCACCTTGGAAACCATGGCAACACGCCAGTATTGGCGCGTTCTCATTAAAACTTAGTTTAATCGTTTGGCAACAGTCAAACTAGTTTGTTTTTGTTTGGTTTGTTGATATTTGAACGTCGAATGTTTTTTACATTAAAAACCTCTTTTATTTAGATAGTTCATTAGCAACAATATTATTTTTAGTAATAAGGTTTATTACTTTAGGTATGTAAAGGAATCATACTTGTTATAAAACTAATTCGAGTGGTATTTGTCCACATTTTATTAAAATTATTTTTAGTAACTGACTATGGTCTCAGTCCTGATTCAAGAGTGTATATATGTATATAAAGGAAGTTTTCATTAGACTTTTCGTATTATTTGACTATTTTTGCCTTTATATTAGAATTCATCAAACATTACAGTCCATAGAATCGATACTGAGCACCTTAACCTGCACTTATACCGGTTGCTAGTATCCACAGAGTTAAGCAATGAAGTTTTGTGACAATATTCCAAATGCGTTGGAAAGTGTTTCATAATCTATGCTTGATTTTTCTTTTCCTCTTTTCTTTTTCCTAGTGTGAATCGAATAAAAAGTGGGAGGACAAGACCGAAGAAGAAATTGAAGAAATTGCAGTAAGTTTTAATATGTTTGGAAATTAAAACACATTTTCTGGATCCCATTTAAACGAGAGAAACTTTGCCACCAGAACTTATGTTCTGTATTAAGTTTTAGTTAGTTAGATGCCCCAATATGCAAACTTTCTTCTTTCTTATGCAATATTAATCCTTTGCACTCGAAAGGTGTTTCTCACTGACCACTACACTGTTACAAGCTACCGAAATCTGTAACTTTACAAACGAATCTACTAAAATTGCACTAACTTTAGTAAAATTTTATCTGTAATATGGGTTGTAGTTACATAAAAAAATTCTTGGAATCCCGGTTTCCTAAAAAATTCTTAGTAACCTTACAGAATTTTTGATTTTCAGTGCAAATCTGTATCTGTTACATGCACTTTTGCTGTTGCCGTTGCATAAAAAGTTCTAGGAATCGCACCTTCCTAGAAAACTTTTAGTAACTTAACAGATTTTTTTTTTTTTTTTTTTTTTTTTTTTTTTTTTTTTTTTTTTTACAGTGTAGAATCTCGCATAAATGAGTGCTCCAAATGCTCTGCACACCAGTATTTTAAACTACTTTTCTTCGCCCGAATAGTCTGTGATAAAAGATGAAGAAATAAACTGCGAGATGTTAGTGGTGGTGTCCATTTGGCGGCCTAATTTACGAGGGACACCTGGCAATACTAGTGGTGAATAAGAGTCACCTCTCGAGAGCAAAAAGTTAATTTCAGTTTTCTAAAATAATAATAATAATAATAATAATAATAAAAGTGATGTCCTATGTTAATATTAAGAGGCTGTTTCATGCAAAAATATGAGAATTGGTGGTATTATAGAGAAATGTTTTATAAACACTCTGATGCAGAGAATTTTTAAATCAAATAATTACTTAAAGAGATATTCTATTAAAAAAGTTTTATAGAAGTAAAAACTATACATAGAAATTTAAAAATTTATACATCATTTTACACATTAAAAGTTCCGTTGTGCAGACTGGATTTTTTTACTCATTTTTTGAGGATTTATTTTCATTTTAAATTCAAATTTTCAGCATTTTGAGCGATATTTTATGCAAATTTAAAAAAAGGAAATTATTTTTAATTGTTTCAAATTTAAAAACATTGCAAACAGCAATATTTCCGTCAAATTAAAAATTTATCGACATGTAACTGTTATAACTCCCCCTCCCCCCTCTTGATTCGACCCTCTTATTGTTTCAGCTAATGATTACCGAAATGGGGATCAAACTAGCACAAAATTTTTAACAGTGTATAATTATTTTGAATATATTCTATCCATAACTTCATACACTTTTCAATGATAAAATGATGATGATGGTGAAAAAATTGCTACTACCGCGTTCCCTTCCAGCAGAATGTTCCGAAATTGAACTGATACTTGGTGTCCACAGTCATCCTTACCAAATCCAGATCCTCCTTGTCTACGAAGGGTTAAACACCCAAATTTTTTGAATGCTCTATGCCAGGGTTGGCGAACCTTTTTGAGTATGCGTGCCAAAAATTTCAAAATTATTATGTGTCAATGTTCTAACGTGCCAAGAGAATTTTAACGAAAATAAAATCCAATAATTAATTTTTATAGAATTTTTGCTTAAAGGTTTTTATTGTTATACTGAATTCGATTTCTAGCTTATTTATTATGCTGTATTTACTCAACAACATAGCATGAAATTTTGTATTAATAATCGGTAAATGAATGTTTCATTTATTGTACAGGGTGGTTAGCAATTAACGTAAGGTGTTCAGAGCTATCTAGCGAGTAAAGTTTTGGGCGAATCATAACCAAATTTAATCAGCATACATAGTAGACCACGGGATTTCCAATAATTAAAAAAAAAAAGAATAAATAAATAAAAAATTTAAAAAATCGCCACTAGGGGCAATTTTAGCGTTGTTTACCGACTAAAATGCATTAGTTTGCTTAAAATCAGTTCTGTGTAGCAATCATGAGTATAAAAGGAAAGGCTGGGAGAGTTCTCAGACCAACTGCTTTGTGATGGCTCTCACCTTACGGGATCATGCTTTGCTAGACAAAAAAAAAAAAAAAAAAAAAAAAAAAAACGCCACTAGCGGCAATTTTGGCGCACCAAAAGTGTATTAGTGTAAATATTGAATGATTAAATGCCAAAAAATACAGTTTAGATCAATGTTATAATGCTGAGATATTGCCCGAGCGCTGATGGTACCTGCATATTTTTCATCTCTTGTTCGATAATAGCAGTTACAACTTCGTCAACTTGTTATTTAGTTATTTTGCGTCCTTGGCCTTGTTGCCGCATACTTTCAATTCGAGAAATCATCTTTTGTAAATTTGTTATACTCATCGGTTCTTTTGTCAAATTCTGTAATCGGTGAAATTCAGGAAGAGCAGCATTCCAATTCTCGTTCTGCTGATAACACAGCTTGACTAGTAAAGTATGGTGATAGTTGATAATGATGAGAACTATGCCAGCCTTTCCTTTTATACTCATGATTGCTACACAGAACTGATTTTATGCAAATTAATGCATTTTAGTCGGTAAACAACGCTAAAATTGCCTCTAGTGGCGATTTTTTAAATTTTTTTTTTTTTAATTTTTTTTTTAAGAATTCGAAATTTTATGGTCTACTATGTATGCTGATCAAATTTGGTTATGTTTCGACCAAAACTTTACTCGCTAGAGGCCTCTGAACACCTAACGTTAATTACTAACCATCCTATATACTTCCGAATCCGATCATTTTCAGTTTTTGAGGTAGAAGCAGTTTCAATAAACACATAGTTATTTATACTAACAATTAAAATTCAATTTTTAAAATTAAAACTTATTAAAGTAATAAAATCTTAAATAATTTAAAATCTTAAACCCAATCTGAAATAGATAGCGTGTCAATTAGGTATTATTAATATGCAAGCTATCTCTTAAAATTCAATTTAAAAAAATAAAACCTTTGGAATTTGATTTAAAAAAAAATCCAAATTATTTAGAAAAAAAATGCATGTTGAATGGTTTAGCAAAAACAAATAAATAAATAAATAAATAAATAAAAAGTAAATAAATAAATATATAAATAAAATAAATAAATAAATAAATTACACTTCAAGATTGTTTAATTGAAATTTATAATACCTTAATTCTTTCTAAAGTAATGGATCATTTTAAAGCAAATTATGTACCTGATACACAAAACTATACTTTAAAAAAAACTAAAAATAGAGTTTTCTATAAACTGAATATAGTCTGTCAATTTTTTCACGTGCCAAAAAAAGTCTTCTTAAGTGCCAAGTTTGGCACGCGTGCCATAGGTTCGCCAACCCTGCTCTATGCACCCATTTTCCGAGGCTATATATAGCTTCTGTAACTCTTAATTCTGGATTTATTCCTGCTTCATGTATTCAACAAAAGCTCTCAAAATTAATCACCATTTTTTGTTCAGTTTATTGGCTTCGAAATTCAAGTTTTATATTCATTTCCACATTTTCAATGGAAATTTCGCGTGCTAACTGTTTTTATGGCACATGTTGGCTCCCTTTAACCCTTTATATAACAAATTATGAATTCATGAATATTTCATCCTCTAAAGATTAATTTTGTGAACTTCTGTAACTACATTAGGAGAATTAAACTGTCTTTGAATACATTTTCGAAAAAAATCTGTCAATTAAAATTAATTAGTTAAATTTGAATGCGTAAAGATTTTGTGCGATGTTTATAACTCCACTCAAGATTTTTATTTAAAATATTTCCTTAGTATATTTTGTAATTAGTATCGTGTATAGATATAATGTTCTTACAACAGAAATATAGAAAAGTTACCGAATTAAAACACCCCCTCTCCTCAAAATCTTTCAATGTCAAGAAAGATGAAAAACATACAAAGGCAAAATACAGGGTGCTCAGCGAATAAGACTGAATTAAAAATTAAATTTCTCAAAAACAAAGATAAATAGAATTATGCGGTAAACGGTCTTTTTAATGGGTAAGCTGTCAAAATGATCTACAGCAGTTTCGATCGGTGAATATGTTGAAAATACAGTCGGCTCTCGTTAATTCGAACTTGTCGGGACCACAAGAAGTGCTCGAATTATTCGAAGTTCGAATTATGGAAAATATGAAAAGAAAACATGCTTAATATGATACTATTGCAAAGGAATTAATGCTATGGTGTTTTTTTTTTTTATTTATGTCGTCTGTTATCATTAGAATATGACTTAATATTAAATTACAATGTATAAATACATAAACTAATTAAAAGATTAGAAACAAGTACAATGGAAGAAAAATTTAAAGCGTCACTGAGGACAGACGGGGCACTAAGAAAGTGGATATCAGATGCATTTGATTATATGTATACTCATTCGGAACAATTTTCACAGAAATCAAAGAAAGAAAGTTATTCAAATGATCAGAAATCCGTGAGAAAGAAAATAAAAATGAAAAATCAGAATTCTTGGTAGTTCGAATTAAACAAAGTCAAGAGAAAATGAGTTCGAAACAATGAAAATCTTTAACGTTATTCTGGCATTGAAAATTTCGGGACTTCATGTTTAGTTCGAATTAAGCGAAGATTCGAATTATCCGATTTCGAATTAACGAGAATCGACTGCATTATGTTCTGATTGCAAAGAATGCTTGACTTGACATTTTTCTTGTTTCAGATTGCTTGAAGAAAACGGGTTTTTCGGTGTATAATGCCATATTTTAATAATTTTTTTAAATGAATTTTTAGAATCCGAAATTTCAAAAATTTAATTCAAAAATCGTTAACCTCTTGAGGCGCGGTGGTATTTCTATGAAACCACTTAATTTTAATTCCCAAACGCTACATAGGCACCATAATTCTGGTACAAAAATTTACAGCTTATTGAATGCGTGAAATGTAGCTTTTTTCTTATTTACAAACAAAATTGTTTTCAAATTCCGGTATCAGTCATTAATTTCAACACTTAGTATTGAATTAGCTCTGCGCCGCAAAGGGTTAAAACATGGCACTGTAAGCCAAAAAACTCGATCTCTGCAAGAAATATAAAACAAGAAAAAATGTCAAGTCAAGCATCCATTGCAATCGGAACACAATCTTTTCAAAATAATCACCGATCGAAACTTCTGTATAACATTTTTACAGCTTACCTAATAAACAAACCGTTTACCGCATAATTCTATCTTTTTTTTTTTTTTTTTTTTTTGAGAAATTTAATTCTAAAATCTGGATCTTATTCGCGGGACACCCGGTAAATCATCCTTTAAAAAAAATATTTGTTTTGTGAAACCAAAAATGTTTTCGGTACATGATAAAATAAAGTATCTATAATTAATTCTAAACTGTTTTACTACTATTCGATGTAATTTCAAAACAAGTTACTGCCCATAAGGGGTTAAGCAATCTATTAAGCAATCTACTAACTTAAAGCTCCTGCCCCTTCAAGCGGCTTACTTGCTAGCTAATGCTATTTTCTGTAGGGAAGTTATTTTCTAGTAACTCGTTTCCATTTCAACATTTTTTTTTTTTTTTTTTGGGGGGGGGGGGAGGCATAGGATATCTAAGGTCCTTCTCTACATCGCTTCTTTTTTACTTTTTCGATTTTGGTTGCAGATATATTTTAGAATGACACTTTCGTTTTCGGAACCGGGTTTGAAAGTGATAGTAACTTTGTAAAAAATGTCTACAGCCAAAATCGAAAAAGTAAAAAAGGTTCGATTTAGAGAAGGACCTCAGATATCTACTGCAAAAATAAATAAATTAAATAAATTAAAATAAAATAAAAATAAATAAATAAATAAATAAATAAAAATAAATAAAAATAAAAATATCGAAATGCAAATTAATTATTAGAAAATAAACTCCCCATAGGAATAGCTCGCGAGTGTCTTCACTTGCAGGGACTTAACTGGTATGCTTACATTTACCGGAATGAATTCATAGATCCTAGCGATTCCCACATTGTCGAAATTTCATGTAATTTTAATTGTACGCATAGTTTACTTTCCTTTACTGATTCATTTCTGCTTGACAGGCCTGTTATAAAAAAGTCTTTCTGCAAGTAAAACCTGAAGAGGATGTACCAGATAATTGCAAAAAGTTTTGGATGGAGAGTTATAATAAATGCTAGGAGAACTACTGGAGAAGAAAATGGAGTCAAATGAAGAGGATGAAGACAGTCCAGAAATAAACTAAAGAAAAACTATGTAGTATCGATTTTTGTAAAACTTTGTAAAGCTCTATGGGTATTAACGAATAGGTATTAGTAAAAGAACCCATTGTTAATCACTTGAGAACTAAATGCTGTCTTGTCTATTTGTATCAAATTAACTGAATAACTATTCCATATATAATAAACTAACGTATGTGGTACAAATATCACTGTTATTTGTTAATTGTTTAATGGCAAAGCCCAAATGAAGCGCATCTAGGACGTAGTAAATTGGGTTTATTTACGTTTTGTTCTTATCCTGCAATTATGGAACTTCAAAATATTGTTATTTTTACTTTTTTTTTTATTCTAGTGGCTTAAAAAATAAAAAAAAACCATGAATTTTAAACGTTTCAGTTTCAAATTAAAGTTTTGTTATTATAATAAAATGAGTAAAACGATTATTATATTATTACATTTTAAATGACATTAATGAAATGCAAAAAAATGCGACGGGTACAATATTTGGTGATGCGCAAAATTAGCATAAAAATACCGAGTGCTTGATTTATCGGCACAAGTATCATATATCCACAAATTGGCGCGATTTTTTTCTGAAGCCAAATTGGCAAAAACTTCGTTTTCAATACCAGTTACACATATATTTTTAACTCTTTTCTATTATTTTTAAAAGGAAATAATAATAAATAAAAAAAAGTTTCATTAATAATTATAAAACAAAACAATTTATATCATTTTAAAAAAGAAAATAAAATTAAATAAAAAGTTTATTAAATAATAAATAACAATTGTCGGGTTATCATGTAAGGCATATATTTGCCTTTTTTTGCAATTGCGCCAATATGGTGCACATATGACATCTGTGCCTAATTATTTAGCAGAATCTTCTAATTTGGAAAGAAATTGAGCAATTAAAATAAATTATGAATAAAAGCAATGTGGTTTAAGGTTTAGTATGCATTTAAGGGAGACCAAACTGGTTGCCAAGGTGGCTAGTATATAAATATTTATGTATATTCTTACTGTCTATCCATTTCAAACAGAAATAATTAGAATAGATTGAAAATTTTCTCTTTTAAGTGTGTATTTCAATCCAAACTCTTATTTCCTGATTTATTTTTACATTCATTTCGCTCTCAAATGCATCAAACTGGCAAATTCTCTTATTTAGAAACAATATAATTGTCGATTTTTTTATAATTGCAGAAAATATTGCAAAAAAATGTTGTCAAATATGGCATTTTGAACCGAATTTTCAAAAATTTGCATGAAATCTGGGAACGAAAAAAATGGAACATAATTGTTTATAAATCAAATTCTAAAGAATTGAGCGAAAATGAAGTCACATGGACTCTTATATATCTCTTCAAAAATCATCTCAGATAGTTTCATGTTTTTACTTTTAAAAATGAGTCTGAAAATGTCTCTGAAATTTTCGAGCTGTTGAGGGTGGAAAAATATTTTTTCGAATACTCCCTTAAGGGGGCTCAAGGGTTGATCGATACGAAAAAACATGTAAACAGATCTCTCGCTTCGAGTCCATATAAAAACAGATGTATTCAATGTAATTAATTTAAACTTTCTGATATTTTGAAGGTATCTTTGTAGTCTTATAAAATTATAAAATGGAGTACTTCAATGTATTATAATAAGAAATATAGCAAAATTTATGTAACACAATTTTCGAAAAAAAAAAAATATGAGTTACATCACCAACACCAAAATATCTTAACGTTGAATTGACATAAGAACCTAATTTTTGCTTTAAAATGATCCGGAAACTTTACTCTATAGAATGAATTACGAATATAACTATCACTCAAAAACAACAATATTAAAAAAACCCTCAAACTTGAAAATTTCGTGAAAAATACTCAAAATATTAAATTATCTAAACTATATTAATTCATTCTCTTGATAATAATGTTATATGCATGCAAAAAAAAAGAAAAAAAAATTTAAGCCATTCCATCAAATAGTTTTTTTTTAATCTTCGTGTTAGTCGTCAAAAATCAAGTTTTGAGAAAACGCGACTTAAAGTTGAAATTATATGGGTGCGGCTTTGAAAGTGTTGATGCATAAATGCTTATTACTCCGTTAAAATTGCAAATATTTTTATGCGGTTTTTTGCATTGAGTTCAGAATTAATTGAATAATGAAACAAGATCATTAAAAAAATCGATTTTTTTTTAAAGTTTTCAACTCCTGTGCCCCCTTAATAACAACTCTGTGAATTTATTACTATCAAACTTCCTTTAAACTTCATCTTTCTTAGATATAGATGATAAAAGAAATAATTTTAATTTTCTTGCAAATTTTACTCGAAAATTATTGATAAATCATTGAAAAGTAACACAATATGTAATTCTATATTTAAATATAACAATTTAAGGCATTTGCTGAAACTGTCTTTAAGCCCCAATTTTTCAAAAGTTTATCAATTTTATTATTCGCAAAAATAACAAGATTTGTTTTGTATAATACAATGATAATAGAATGTAAAGGTGGGGAGAGCGATGCTGATACGATAGAGAAGCTGTATGCTGTTGTTTGACTTACGTGCAACTGTCATACAGGATACACTGCATAAAATGAATGCCTCATTTACCGCAAAAGTTTTGGACGCGCACTTTTTCTTCCAAAATTTAGGGTAAAAACCCTGGGTGCGCGTTCTATACGGAATATTTTTTTACTACTTTATGTAATCACACGATATACCTATGAATCAAGAAATGTATTCATGCAAGGAATTAAAACTGGAATCTTACTAAATAGAAGTTTCCTGCATCTTTATTTTACTCCTTGCACTTTTTTATACAAAAGAGGAAGTAACATTATTTAAACACTACTTAGCAATCTTCATTGCCGCTACTGATTTTTATGTAACGGTAAACAGCAGAAATTCATGTAATAGATACAAATTTGCACTATAAATAAAAAAAAACCTGTAAGATTAAAAAAATATCTAAGAATTTTTTTTAGGAAACTGGGAAACCTAGAACTTTTTATCTAACTGCGATCCAAATAACAGATAAAATTTTAGTAAGTATATAGTATAATTTAACTAGATTCATTTGTAAAGCTTACATATTTACAAAAACTAGTTTCGTAGGTTTCTCTCTTTCTCTCTCTCTCTCTCTCTCTCTCTCTCTCTCTCTCTTTTTTTTTTTTTTTTTTTTTTTGTATAGTGTACGGATAAAATTTTAGCAAGAATACAAATTTCTGCAACTTTACAATTGTAGAATTACAGTTTTTTTTCTTTTAAACAATGCAGACGTTCTCCAGTATTTCTTTCGCAAGTGAGGTCACCATATCATGGCACTCATTCCCTACGAAGTTTAAAAAAAGAATTTCGTCTTCTTTTCTAGCCTAACGTAACATTTGTTTCGATTTTCTTGACTGAAATTAAATTTATCATTCAATCGCGTTATATACGAGATACAAAAAATCGCCAATTTTCATTCTAAAATACTGGGAGTGCGTTATACACGCGTGCGCGGTACACACGAACAAATACGGTAATCTTTGAACATAGGATGTAACTGTTCATTTTATATAAAGCTGCACACATACACACAAATGAAAGGGAAAAATAAAAAATGTTCATTTCTAATTTTATTTAAAAAAAGGAAGTTGAGAGCTTTGAACAAAAAATTGATTGTATTTAACTGATTATTTAATATCAAATTTAACCCAATTCTTCTTAAAGTGACAGTTTACATTTCTAACATTTTTTCTTGTAAATTTAAGAAAATGATTCAAATGTACTTATTGCATTTCTATGTTTAACTTTTTAAAAAAAAACTGTACATTAATTATATTTTTAAAAGGTACATTAAAAGTTTGCATTTTTCTTAGTTTAAAGATTATTGCTTTTGTCCAATTACTTTTTTTAAAGATTTTTAAATTAGTAATACACAAGGCTGTACATGGATTTTTAGATTAATTTAATATTATATTTAATAAAATTTTTTACTGATATATAGAGTGTAAAACGATTAAACCTAACACATATTCATAATTTTATTATTTGTTAAAAAAAAAATGAGGTTTGAAGGATCGATTAATTTTATTTCCCCATTCAATGCACCCCTCTTATGTGGTCACGAATGGACATTGGACATATAGCTTAATAAAGCGGTTTTCCGTTTACCTACACTGTTGAAACTGTTTGTGCAGCAAGACACACCTATGACAGACCAGTTAATGAAATAAAATACAAAATGAATTTTTGCGAAATGTGCCACTTTTCTTGCGGGTGAGCGATACACTCAGGGCCGCCCTTAGGCATGTGTGACAGGTGCGGCCGCACAGGGCCTCGCACCTGGACACAAAATATATTTTTTAATAAAAAGAAGAAGGTATAATAGAAAATCTTTAATATAAATTTATGATTTTAATTAAGAAAATATAGTAGTCTTGAGATAAAATATAGCCTATCTTGAAGTGGGACTTTCACTATCAATTTGTCAATATTACTTTTGAAATTGATTCAGTAGTTCCAGAAATAACCCGTACAAACACACAAATAAACGCTACTCCTTTAGAATAGCTAGGGGATCGAACCCTGGCTCCCTGGGACACAGTATGTAGATAAAAACCATTCTTTTAGGTAGCTTTCATTACAAAAAGTAAAAAGCTACCTATTGCAGCCGTCCGGAGGAAAGCACTTCCGGAAAATTTTGGTATATTTTCACCGATCATGACCCCCAGACCCCAAAACCACCCTCCGTTCATATGTTGACATATATATATATATATAACCATATATATATATATATATATATATATATATATATATATATATATATATATATATATATATATATATATATATATATATATCTGATTTTTGTCATGCGATAACTAACGTATTTATGAACCGATTTGAATGAAACTTGATATGTACATAGTACATACAAATGTCTCGACCGAGTTCGTTGGTCAGCATCATCCGCCATTTTGTTTCAAAATGGCGGCCATTTAAATTTTTTTTTAATTTAAAATTTAAAATTAAATGCGAAAAAATTAAAAGTTTAAAAATATTTTTCTTTTACGTATTAGAACTTAAAACGAAGATTCCAGAACACTTTTTATTTTTTCTATATCTTAAAAAATGATTGAGTTATAGCACTTTGAATTTTTCTTATGGTTGACATTTTGAAACGATCTGATTTTTGTCACGTGATAACACGCGTATTTATGAACCGATTTCAATTAAACTTGGTATGTAATAGTACGTACAAGTGTCTCGACCGAGTTCGTTGGCCAGCATCATCCGCCATTTTGTTTCAAAATTGTGGCCATTTTAAATTTTTAAAAAAATTTAAAATTTAAAATTAAATGCGAAAAAATCATAATTTGAAAAATATTTTTATTTAAGTGTTAGAACTTAAAATAATGATTCCAGAACACTTTTTATTTTGTCTATATCTTACAAAATGATTGAGTTATAGCACTTTGAATTTTTCTTATGGCTGACATTTTGAAACGATCTGATTTTTGTCACGTGATAACACGCGTATTTATGAACCGATTTCAATGAAACTTGGTATGTACATAGTACATACAAATGTCTCGACCGAGTTCGTTGGCCAGCATCATCCACCATTTTGTTTCAAAATGGTAGCCATTTTAATTTTTTTAAAAAATTTAAAATTTAAAATTAAATGCGAAAACATTAAAAGTTGAAAAATATTTTTCTTTTACGTGTTAGAACTTAAAACAACAATTCCAGAACACTTTTTATTTTGTCTATATCTTAAAAAATGATTGAGTTATAGCACTTTGAATTTTGCTTATGGCTGACATTTTGAAACGGTCTGATCTGAACGATCCATCATGTTGCTTTAAAATGGCATACACTTTATGATATCGTGGAATTTGGTGACTCTATAAATCGCTTAAAATAAATGCAGGTTGAATAAAAAATGACTAATTTCTAAAAATTCCTATTAATATTCAGTCTTGACAAAAACTAGTATTCTATCTTATAAAATCGCTAATTTTATAAGATTATTTCAACTAATTTGAGATTAGTATTTTTGAACAATGTAACTTACTTTAAAATAAATAAATATATATATAAGTATATGAAAGCTACCTCTTCCTCCCGGCATTGCCGGAAGGACTTTTTATTGTTAGTATAGATCAGCTTATGTCAGAGTCTGAAAGGAAAGGGCCTCGCAAAATCCTTGCACCGGACCTCGCTTTAAGCCGTCCTCCGTAAGGACGGCTCTGGATACACTATATCTAGAACTAGTTTCAATGATTTATTATAAACCTACAAAATTAGTTACAGTAAAAAGTGCATGTTATATTGGAAAGTCTAATTCTTAAACAAATTATATTTAACTTAAAGTTAGCAAAATACTATTTCTACAAAAGACAGTTGCATAAATTGTTAAAATTAAATTTTAATCGTACGTATAAGCAGTAAAAATAAAGATATGTTATTATGATAAAATTATCTATTATGTCCCATATGCTAGCATTCCAAAATTAAAAAAAAAAATTAAAATTTATTCCACTTTGACTCAGTCATAGAATTTTTCCCCCATGAAATCTAAACCAGACTTCATTTTCACCATATCAAAATTTACATATACAACTTTCATATCTGTATTCACCTTCTTAAAAAAAATGGCATTTTAATTTGATCATTTTGTATCAAAACTTGAAGTCTCGATGCTATTAGCTGAAACAGATACTAAGCTATAAATTTCAATTTTCTAAAACTTTTAATGAGGAAATGGCAACATAAAGATACAATAATCATTTTTTATCCTTTTTCCCTTTAGTTTTAATAGAATTGGAGTACTTCTGTTGCCACAATTAGAAACACGGAATTAAGAGCTACAAAAAAATTAATATTTAAAAAATAAATTAAGATACAGCTTTCAAACAAATTGCATTTAAACGTACATTTTTTTCCCTATACGACGGTGTAAAAATTGAAAATGTGTGACATTTAGAATTTTAAAAATTTGCAGTAGCAGAAATTGTAAACCCGAAATTGCATTTCAAATTTCAAAGTATTGCCATTCGCAAAATGACGTATGCATTACGCACGGCCTTTACGTTTGGCCTTTATAATATGGATAGATAGATAGATATGTGTTTTGGACAAAAACTTCGAATGTGTGTACGCCTTTATAAGCATGTGCATATGTCAATATTTTCTTACAAAGGCAATCAAAATTACACTAAAATGTTGCGTTCTTTCCAGTGTGCGATTTCATGACTTTTTAAAGGTCATGCCATTTGTCAATAGTATTTCATCCTATAAATAATTTAAAACCTGGCTAAATAAAGCAAGTTGGAATCTTCACGTGAAGCGAAGCAAATGCGGTATGTTCGTACGAAAACGAAGTTTTAAAAATATTCAGATCTTGCTACTATAGTAGCCAGTACTTCAGATACAGTATAATAGCTGTTTTTTTTTTTTTTTTTTTTTTTTTTTTGTGTGTGTGTGTGTGTGTGTTCCGCTGTTTCTCATATCGTACCAAGAAATGACGAGGCAGACCAGTCATTCCTTATTCTACACCTAATAATCTTGTCCTACATCATGATTTCATCCCGTAACTCGATGACGTAGTCATCTTGAATTTTACATTATAACGTCATTTTTTGTTATAAATTTCAGTCTGCCGAGGGTTTGTACCAGGATATGCGCAGGCAGACCGAAATATTCTTAAAATACTTTATTATAGCTTTAATTTGGCACCAATTTCATCCCGTAACTCCATGACGTGAAAGTGACGCCAAAATGGCGAGTTGGCGCCCGCTGTTACTCATATCGTACCAAGAAATGGCGAGGCAGACCAGTCATTCCTTATTCTACACCTAATAATCTTGTCCTACACCATGATTTCATCCCGTAACTCGATGACGTAGTCATATTGAATTTTACATTATAACGTCATTTTTTGTTATAAATTTCAGTCTGCCGAGGGTTTGTACCAGGATATGCGCAGGCAGACCGAAATATTCTTAAAATACTTTGTTTTAGCTTTAATTTGGCACCAATTTCATCCCGTAACTCGATGACGTGAAAGTGACGCCAAAATGGCGAGTTGGCGCCCGCTGTTACTCATATCGTACCAAGAAATGACGAGGCAGACCAGTCGTTCCTTAATCTACACCTAATAATCTTGTCCTACATCATGATTTCATCCCGTAACTCGATGACGTAGTCATCTTGAATTTTACATTATAACGTCATTTTTTGTTATAAATTTCAGTCTGCCGAGGGTTTGTACCAGGATATGCGCAAGCAGACCGAAATATTCTTAAAATACTTTATTTTAGCTTTAATTTGGCACCAATTTCATCCCGTAACTCGATGACGTGAAAGTGACGCCAAAATTGCGAGTTGGCGCCCGCTGTTTCTCATATCGTACCAAGAAATGACGAGGCAGACCAGTCATTCCTTATTCTACACCTAATAATCTTGTCCTACATCATGATTTCATCCCGTAACTCGATGACGTAGTCATATTGAATTTTACATTATAACGTCATTTTTTGTTATAAATTTCAGTCTGCCGAGGATTTGTACCAGGATATGGGCAGGCAGACCGAAATATTCTTAAAATACTTTATTTTAGCTTTAATTTGGCACCAATTTCATCCCGTAACTCGATGACGTGAAAGTGACGCCAAAATGGCGAGTTGGCGCCCGCTGTTACTCATATCGTACCAAGAAATGACGAGGCAGACCAGTCGTTCCTTAATCTACACCTAATAATCTTGTCCTACATCATGATTTCATCCCGTAACTCGATGACGTAGTCATCTTGAATGTTACATTATAACGTCATTTTTTGTTATAAATTTCAGTCTGCCAAGGTTTTGTACCAGGATATGCGCAGTCAGACCGAAATATTCTTAAAATACTTTATTATAGCTTTAATTTGGCACCAATTTCATCCCGTAACTCGATGACGTGAAAGTGACGCCAAAATGGCGAGTTGGCGCCCGCTGTTACTCATATCGTACCAAGAAATGACGAGGCAGACCAGTCATTCCTTAATCTACACCTAATAAGCCTGTCCTACATCATGATTTCATCCCGTAACTCGATGACGTAGTTATTTGTGTCGCCGCCGCCCGCTCTAAAAGATTTTAACTGTGAATTTAAAAAGAAAAAAACAGGGTATATCGAAAAATATTAAATCATGAATCAGGGCTAAAACATTTATCTCGGTAAAAGTTTGCCTAATATGTAGTGCGACCCCCATGCACATGGTATACTCACATACTGTGAGTATCCCAGTTGATGGTTAATTTTAAGGTGACCAACAAAATAGATTGATAGTGAAAACTCGATTTTTGAAATTTTAAAAAAGGCTAGTTTTGAAACTTACGTCCTCATTTGAATAAAGTAAACACAACATAGTGTTAGGTAAATATCATCTGCGACTTGCTATAACTGCATATTTCTTGATCTCATTTGTGTTTATTTTTGTTTTAAAATGGGAAAAAGAATAGAATGTTGTAACTTGTAAGCTGTGCAATGGCTTGCATAATTTGGTGTGAAAATAAAGAGCATTTACAGTCCACTGTGTTGTGTTAAAGTGTGATTAACCAGTAGAGTTATGTAACCTATTAATTAAAAATACGAAAACACACATAGCCTATGTTTCTTTCTGGGTTGTGATGCACTTACATTCAAAGGCATTTAAGCATTCGTTTTGAACTTGACCTCAGCCAAGCATTTTAACTTTTTCAAAATTTGCAATATTACGTAGAATTAACAAAGAGTAAAAAATTTATAACATCAAGGACAAAACAACGGGAAGAAATAAAAAAAATTATGATCGACAAGTCGATCATAAGTCAGAAAAAATCGATCCACAAGTTTTATCATGTTAATCCTTTTAAGTGCAGTGATGCAATATGTGTCCCTCTTAATTTTTGTTGCGAAATGTCACACCGACACCAGAATTTTGAAATGAAAATTTTAATCTTATCAAGTATGTGAAGAGAAGATATTATATTTTTTGAAATAAATTTATTTTTAAGTTCTGATGTCATTCAATCGTTCCAGAATTTTAAGAATAGAAGTGCTTTGCCTCTCAAAGGATTAAATTGACATTGAAGAGTAACACAGGAAGTAATAAAAAAGAATACTGCCCAGTTAAACTGATGGCATTGAGCTCACAGGCTACGCATACTAATTGTACATTACAGCCTTATATTTTCAAGGGTTAATTCCGTTCGAAAAAAAAATTAAGAAGGGGAAACAGCTCTCCCCTTTCCCCTTTTTTATACTTAATCATTGAACCTCCTAAACTATCAAGGACATGCTTTATCATATAAAAAAATCTATATCCAAAATTCAGAGCAATTCGGAAAATTCTTAATAAAAACCCATTTAGCATTTATATAATTTAAGAGGAGTTACCCTTCTCTTCTATACTTAACCATTTAACTTCCAAAACTATACAGAGATTTAAACGAAATCTGAAAATTCTGCTTGAAAAACCCACTTATATAAATTAAGGGGAGGGGCATTAGAACCCCCGTTCCCCCTGTTTATACTTATTCAATGAACATCTAATAACAGTCAGGGAATCGCCTCATCAGAATGATCCTATATCTATATTTTGTACGAAAACTTAATTCTGCATGAAAAACCCATTTATATCAATTAAGGGAAGGGTATGAGCCCCCCGTACTCCCTCTTATACATAACGAATGAATTTCAAAAACTAATCAGGGAAGCGCCTTATTAGGATATACCTATATACAAAATTTCAAGTGGATGTGATATTTTTATCGTGAGTTATCGCGTTACGCACGTACGAACGTACATACAGAACGGACGGGCACATAAGTTCTCAGGCTATGATAGCCTGTGAGCTAAAAATCTATTGCGCCTCTGCGAAATACTAAAATATGTAATGTACTATACAGGCCATTTTAACCATTCACTTACATTTCATGTTAACGGACTTGACAAGTAACGAATTTGACATTTCAAATAAAACTAAAAATAAAGAATACTGCCCAGTAAAACTGATGGCATTGAGCTCACAGGCTACAAATACTAATTGTACATTAAAGCCTTATATTTTCAAGGGTTAATTCCGTTCGAAAAAAAAATTAAGAAGGGGAAACAGCTCTCCCCTTTCCTCTTTTTTTATACTTAATCATTGAACCTCCTATACTATCAAAGACATGCTTTATCATATAAAAAATCTATATCCAAAATTCAGAGCAAATTAGATAATTCTTAATAAAAACCCATTTAGCATTTATATAATTTAAAAGGAGTTATCCCCTTCTTTTATACTTAACCATTAAACTTCCAAAACTATTCAGAGATTTGAACGAAATCTGAAAATTCTGCTTGAAAAACCTATTTATATAAATTAAGAGGGGGGGAGGCATTAGAACCCCTGTTGCCCCTATTTATACTTATTCAATGAACACCTAATAGCAGTCACGGAATCGCCTCATCAGAATGATCCTAATCTAAATTTTGAACGAAAACTTAATTCTGCATGAAAATCCCATTTATATCAACTAACGGGGGGGGGGCATTAGAACCCCTGTTCCCCCTATTTATACTTATTCAATGAACACCTAATAACAGCCACGGAATCGCCTCATCAGAATGATCCTAATCTAAATTTTGAACGAAAACTTAATTCTGCATGAAAATCCCATTTATATCAACTAACGGGGGGGGGGCATTAGAACCCCTGTTCCCCCTATTTATACTTATTCAATGAACACCTAATAACAGCCACGGAATCGCCTCATCAGAATGATCCTAATCTAAATTTTGAACGAAAACTTAATTCTGCATGAAAATCCCATTTATATCAACTAACGGGGGGGGGGGCATTAGAACCCCTGTTCCCCCTATTTATACTTATTTAATGAACACCTAATAACAGTCACGGAATCGCCTCATCAGAATGATCCTAATCTAAATTTTGAACGAAAACTTAATTCTGCATGAAAATCCCATTTATATCAACTAACGGGGGGGGGGGGGCATTAGAACCCCTGTTCCCCCTATTTATACTTATTCAATGAACACCTAATAACAGTCACGGAATCGCCTCATCAGAATGATCCTAATCTAAATTTTGAAAACTTAATTCTGCATGAAAATCCCATTTATATCAACTAACGGGGGACATGAGCCCCCCGTTCCCCCTCTTATACATATCGAATGAACTTCAAAAACTAATCAGGGAAGCGCCTTGTCAGGATATACCTACATACAAAATTTTAAGAGGATCGGATATTTTTATCATGAGTTATCGCGTTACGCACATACGCACATACATACAGAACGGGCGGGCACATAAGCTCTCAGGCTATGATAGCCTGTGAGCTAAAAACTATTAAAATGAACTAGCTTGTATTAGCTTGTTTAATATCTAACTTAGATAATAATTTACATACCTTCTAAAATCATTTAGTAAACTTACTTATAGCAGCTTACATTTCATCGCTTACAAATATCGTAACAGACTTGACAAATAACAAACTTGATAAACTAGCTTGTATAATTTCTAACTTAGATAATAATACACATACCTTCTGAAACTATTTAGTAAACAATATTTAATTACCAAAGTGCAAAAATCATTATTTTAATATTAAAATTTACGATAACAGACTTGACAGTGAAAAAAAATACCAACCTTGATAAAAGCTTATTTTTGCCACTATTACATTGCTTCACAACTAAAATAATCACAAGTAACGGACTTGAAAAAAAGTGAGGGACAAATGATTTCTGGTAATTTCTTAAAGAAAATATTTTTTGTAATGATTTTTTTCATTAATATAGAACACTAACTGTTCATATTTAAAATAATGAAACCTTTTTTATTTTAAAAAGTTAGTTCAAATTAAAAAAACACACAGTTAAAAACATAAAACTTGAAATGGAGCAGGCATTTTTACTTAGAATCAAAATTTTAAAGATTTATATCTCAAAACTTTTTATTGATTTTTTAAATTTTTCATGTTAGAAATGTTCAATATAATCTTCTTTAGCTAATGCATAGCTCAAATCAAACTTTAAATATTAATTTATGTTTTCATTTTCTTCTTTTTTCTGTGGGACAGCATATGTAAGCGAAATTTGAAAATGGCCCATAGAATTTTTGGCCCATTTATAACAATTGATCAAGTCATATAAAGGTGCAATAGGTCTTTTTATTATTATTAATATTATTATTGTATCTGATACAGTTGAATTAAATCTCTTTGAAGCCAGTATTGTCCAGTTTAATTCTTCTGGGATATTTACATTGTTGCATTCAATTTCTGTACTTAATTGCTTTTCATCTATTTATGATCTTATTTATCTTCTGCTATTCTCTTTTTTGGTTCCTTCTTCCCATTGCTTCGTCCAAATGTCTACACACTCCTCAGGTGGTTCTTTACCAATATACGCAATCACATCTCTGTAAATTACTTTCAAGCATTCCTGGCGAAAGAGACACTAGTCAATAGGTAATATAAACTGCGAGTAAAATTTCACATGAAATTACAGTACTTTGTAAATCGTAACAGCTGCGAATTTATCTATTAATACGAGAACGATGAAACAATATGTATAAATATACAGGTTGTTTTAGCACAAAAGTTATAAACCTTTAGGAGAATACCCTTAGACGATAGGAAATCATATAACAATGCATGGTCGGAAACGTTTTCCTGACGAAAACGCAAACACAAAAAAGGAAAAACGCCGCACTGTTAAAAATAAATCTGTGAATTCACGGTGAAATTACCGGCAGCAAAGTAGCCGAACTTTTACCGTTTCGTTAGTAGATTTTCCGTTGTGAGAAATACAAGAAAGGGAAACTGCGTTTGAAGAAGCAGTAACTTTCCGTTACAAAGTTAGATTTTTAATAATAACAATTTAAGCTAATTTTAAAATTAATGAATCGATTAAACGTCAAATAATTTGAAATTACCGAGTGATTTTAAGCAGCTATGTTATTTTACTTAATCATTAATATTTTGTATAATTTAGTTCAAGCCGCCCTGAGGAACGAACTCGGGCCCTTTTGATAGTAGAACAAACCCTTACGAATTGAGCTAAAGCTGCCGATGCCCGATTGTACAAAGTGTGTTTTTTATGAGTTAGTGGGAAAATCTGTTGTGGTTTTTAAAGATTTCCTTTCAAATATATTCCTTAGAACATTTGTAAACGGTTTATTTTATTTTATTTTAAACAGATGCATAATACTTATTTTTTAAAATCAATTTTTATTTTTTAAATAGTTTAAATTAAAAAAAATACTGTTTAAAAGTACTGTTTTTTTTTTTTTTTTTTAATGAAAAAAAGTTTTTATTAAGAAATTTTTTACAAAAAAGAAAAAAAAAAAGTATAGACAACTTTTTGAAATTGTCGTACATTTTTGTTTATTTATTTTTTGGCTAATAAATTAAAAGATTTTTTAATCAGAAATAAGAGAAGAATAAACAGAAAAAATGTAATTTAAAAGGGATTTTTTTATGTTTTCATTATTCCATGGCGCCAGTGGGACTCGAACCCACAATCTTCGCTCGCAGGCGATTAGCGGTGTGGTGCTTTAACCACTCGGCCATGGAGTCCCCCACACAACGGAATGTCTCTGTTTTTTGTTTCTATTTCCATCCGTTTCATTATTTTCAGGAAATATGGTGGGATTTTGTGATTTGTAAAGGAAAATGCCCTTTTGTTGTGAAAAGGGACATTTTCTGTGAATTTCAAGAAAAAAAATGTTCGTGAATTTCAGAATTTTTTTTAACAGTGCAACAGGGTTTAAAAAAAAAAAAAAAAAAAAAAAAAAAAAAAAAAAAAAAAAAAAAAAAGAGCCTGATTATTAATTTTAATATTGCAAAAATGCTGGGATGATTTTGATGTCAAGACTCTGATACATCGAATTTCCATTAACAGTGCTTAAAACCTTGTTGCACGCATCGTGATAGCTGCTGAGAATGTTCGAGACGCGCCCGGTATTTTCGAGTGCATTAGATTTTCCATGTGCTAGAGTTGTAAGGCCTGCATTACAGCCCGGAGTCATAACTTTGAATACCTCTTTTGGTGACGATTGTTGTCTCTTTGTATTCTTATTTCTTAGGGTTTTTTTTTTTTAACCATTTGGAAAATGATTGGTTCTATCGGTTAAAAATAGGGATATCTGAGGCATATATCTGATATCCTGCGATGTCAGATTTTATTCGTTTTCTGATTGGTCTATGTTTAATGTCCAGAAATGGAATATATTTGTTGCCACAATGACAAAAAAGGTATAAAAACTACAAAAAAAATTAATAACTCATAAACAAATCGAGATACAGATTTCAAACAAATTACATTTAAAAGTACATTTTTCCCCCTATACGACGACAAAAATTAAAAAATGTGCGACGTTCACAAGTTTAAAAATTTGTAGTACCGAAAATTGTGAAACTGAAATTTCAATTAAAATTTATTTATGATTATTTCAGAAATATTAATGTTAAATACATGGCATACGTAACGTAATATAAGATTCCGTTATTACGTAAGCCACACGTATTGATCATCTTAAAGAATGATGTTAATTATTATTATTATTATTAATATATATTTATATATATCTAGACACACGGCAGTGTGTCAGCCAAGTTCACAAAGTAAAAGGCGACACACCGGCCGTGGGTTGTATTATACCAGAACCATTTCGGGCCACTTTTGACCCCTCAATAACTTAAATTTCATTTTACCTACACACTTGCAATTTTTTATGTCGTGTAAGATTATCTTCTAATTTCCGAATCCTATTTTTTTTTTTTTTTTTTTTTATCTTTTACCGTTAACGAGAAATTGACGTCTGAAAACCGCTGTTTTTACCACTGACTCACTGACTCACTCATAGAAATGTTTGACTACTTCCAGGTGACTTGGGAAGCTGAAATTTGGTACGGAGGTAGGTTATTGGATCTATAAATAGGAAAAATCAGAAATCACCATTAATTAAACATTAATGGTTGGTTAGAGGATAAATTATTGGATTACAATAGACGTTTATGAGAATTTCACAAAATACCAGAAATAGTGCCAAGTTGGCGTCACTTTTGGCGAGTATCAGGGCTAATCTCTGAAACTACCGAACCTATTTCAAAAGTAATGGTACCAAAATGATGGTATTCGCCCCGGTTCAAACATAGACTATATCTTATGTCTGTGCCACTAACCAAAAGAGGGTTCAGAAACGAAAAACATTCTAAAAATGTGATTTTTGTTTTACTGAGGGCCTAGAAGCACAAAATTTGGCACGTTAATTATTTATAAGATAGAAACGATCACTAATGACATTTGCTAAAAAATATCAAATTTAAATGGAGGAAAATCCGCGAAGAGCGTTCTAAAAAAGTTCGAAATACCAATTTTAAAACAATCTCAGCAAACAACAAACCGATCTTAAAAGTAATGATATCAAAATGATGATGACAGTCTTTGCTCCAACATAGGATATATCTTATGTCGATTACACTAACCCAAAGAAGGTAAAAGAGCAAAAAACATTCTAAAAATGCGATGTCTGTATATTAAGGGACTGGACTGGAAACATAAAGTTTGGCATTTTAGAGTTTATGGGAATTTCGCGAAATATCAGAAATAGTGCCAAGTTGCCGACACTTTTGGCGAGTATCGGGGCTAATCTTTGAAACCACCGAACCGATTTCAAAATTAATGATACCAAAATGATGGTATTCGCCCTGGTTCAAACATAGGCTATATTTTATGCGTATACCATTAACCAAAAGAGGGTGAAGAAGCAAAAAACATTCTAAAAATGCAACTTTTGTGTTACTGAAGGACCTAGAACTATAAGATTTGGCATGTTAATTATTTATAAGATATAAATGATCTCTAAGGCCGTTTGATAAAAAATACGGAATTCAAAAGGGGTGAAAATATGCGAAAAGCGTCCTACAAATGTTCTAAATTGGGATTTTTAAGCAATTTGAGCAAACAACAAACCTATCTTAAAAGTAATGATATAAAAAAGACGGTGATAGTCCTTGCTCCAATATAGCTTATGTCGATTCCACTAATCCAAAGGGGGTAAAAGAGCAAAAAGCGTTCTAAAAATGCGATGTCTGTATGTTAACGGCCTAAAAACATAAAATTTGGCATGTTCATTAATTATAAGATATAAATTATCACTAAGAACATTTGCTAACAAATACAAAATTTAAAAGGGGTAAAAATGCGCGAAAAGCGTTCTAAAAACTTTCTAAATAGCAATATTTAAGCAATATTGGGTAGTTAGCGAACCGATTTAAAGGAAAAAAAAAGATGCCAAAATGATGGCGACAGTCTTTGCTCTAACAAAATTATTGGATAAATTACCAGATTACAATGGGAATCTATGGAAATTTGGCAAAATACCAGAAATAGCGCCATGTTAGCATGACTTTTGGTGCGTAACTTTTGTCGTCAATATAACGATATTTCGCGAAGTTGGCTACAAACGTTTTTGGTCGACAAAATAATCAAGTAGTACCCAATCATTTAAAAGAAACATCTTTATTAGTGGAATTTAAAGGAACATAAGCAGTCCTATTGTTAAATTTTTGAATCTGACTGAAAAAAACAGTGACTAAATGCAGGAAAAATCTGAAAGATTAATTAATATTAAATAAAACTAATTTAACTAATTTAACCTATTTATTTCAAAAAGGAAACTAATACCTACTTATTTGACAAAAAATAATGATATCCTATCAAAAACATGAATGTGAAAGAATGCCAAGTTCGTTAAAGGTTTCGCTCATAAAAGAAGTGATTTGACAAAAAATAATGATATCCTGTCAAAAACATGAATGTGAAAGAATGCCAAGTTCGTTAAAGGTTTCGCTAATAAAAGAAGTGAGATCTAACTGCAAACCAAGTTCTTTCGGAGCTCCTTAAATCATAACTCCAGCCATGCATGATATTAGTCAATTGCTTAAAATGATTTGTTATGCTACTTGTTATTCAGTAGAGCGACTTGGCAAGTTTTCAGCTACCAACTTTAATCTTACGGAGTACAATTTAATCTAGAGTCGGAGTACAATTTAATCTAGAATCCGATTGGCAAAGATCTAGTCAATAGAGTGTTCGAATAAGTATATTGAAGTTAAGGTACTGATAACTGAGGAATGGATCAACTTTAATTTCTGATCAACTAAATAGAAAAAATTTAATAAGAGAAAACTTGCTAAGTCGCTCAGTTGAATAACAAGTAACATAACAAATCATTTTAAACAATTGAATAATATTATGCATGACAGGAGTTATGATTTGAGGAACTCCGAAAGAACTTGGTTTGCAGTTAGATCTCACTTCTTTTATTAGCGAAACCTTTAACGAACTTGGCATTTTTTCACATTCATGTTTCTAATAGGATATATATATACAGAGAACCCTGTTAATGCGGACCCCGTTAATTCGGATCTCCGAATAATCCAGATCGGTTTGCTTTTTTTTTTTTTTTTTTTTTTTCCACGTTTGAGAAGCAATTAGCTAATTTCGATAACATTAACTTGTTTCATCGTCGTATTCTGAATAAAAATTAATTATCAGATATTTCTGGAAGAATATCTTATGCTTTCTTATTTAAACTATACCCGACGAACTACTTATGCTCAAGCGGATGCGCGACTGTACGGCACGCAAAAGGTATAGGAAACTGGCGCAGCAGAAAATTACAAACTTTTCTATTACAAAATAAACATTTTTACTGTCTGTAGGTATTTAATAAGTTTAACATAAAGGTGATTTTCTGTAAGTAGGTTTTATTTTATTTCATTTTTTTTTTTTTTAATTCTCCGGATACTCGCGATTTTCGACAATCCGGATTACACTTCCTGAAGTCCGAATTGCTGGCTAGTTGTGTGAAGATTTAAAGTGAAAAAAAAACATAAAGTCCTCTATACTGAAAAAAGACCAACATTCAAATTTTTATTTTTCATTTTTTTGAAAGTCAGAAAATAGTTGTTTGTCAGAAAAAATTTATTTTTTACGTCTTTATTTTAGTTAAATTCGAAAAATATTTTTTATTGTTTTGTCAACAACACAATATTTTCTATTTTTGCCTATGCATTTGTTTTTAGAGTATTAGCAGAAATATGCACCAGGTAGCGTTACTTTCGGAACAAAGTCGGTAAATAAGTTGGCAATTATCCAGACATTTTCATCCATAGACTTTCTTTAGATATTCAAGTCTGTTATTATGATTAGGGAATCTTGGTTAATCCTATGAAAGAAATTTTTAAAAATATCTCATTTGCATTTCAGTATTTTTAAACAATTCTTTTTCTATTGGGCAGCTGAGATCAATCTGTGCACAGGGCGTTTTTTATTCTTTTTATCTTGTTCACAGATAAATTTTAATGAGAACATTTCATTTTCGATACCGGTTTCGACAGTAAAAAATAGAAACATCCTCTTGAGAAAAATCTGCAAACAAAATCGAAAAAGTAATAAAGGACCGATAAAGCGATCAATTGCAGCTATCCCCTCAAAAACATTTAAAAATATTAAAGTGGAAACAAAATATGTTTAAAATTTTTTTCTTCCATAGGATTAGTATTAGTGAGCGAGTCTTTCCAGGTGACTGAAGTACCCCTTAACGCTGTAATAATAAACTTTTTTGCTCTAATAGTAAACCTAAGCAGGGCTCTCGCTGTCACTCGCCATTGCGACAAATCGCAACAAAATGCTTCATTTGGCGAGTAAATGAACAATCAGATTTTCCAAATTGCGAGTGCTCAAATTCTGCTCTTTTTTAAGTGTGGTTACAGTTGTGATTTTTATCTATGTTACCGTACGAATGATGTTGCTTTTCATCTTCAATAGCACTGAGCCATTTACATTATTATATATAGAGATACTGACTCAACATAAATTCATTTTAGTAACAGCCAAAGACACAGAACGTATTATATGAGAAGTATTTCTCTGTTATCGGTTTATCACTATCTATGCGCCAGTAAAATCATAACCAAAATTACTTGCAATAATCGCCAAATCAAGAACAATTTTGCTGAAATGCAACATTGAATTTGCCATTTACCATACTGCAAACTATCATCGGCCAATCATCAATTGTTTCTATCGGTTATAGTCAAAATCTCATTAGAAATTTACCGTTAAAAGAACGTATGAAACATTTAGACATTTAGGAGACATTTAGAATGTACTTATTTTTAATATTTTTTGTAGCATATAGTAGAATTTCCATTTTCTAAGCAAAGACAAAAAATAGTGTATTTTAGAACACACTGAAAAAAACAAAGAAAATACAATAAGGGAAAATACAATAATCATGTAAATGTAGATTTTTCAGTGTTTCACACCAAATCTATTTTGTTAACTTTTTTTCATTTGATTACTGTTTTTTTTTGTTTTTGTTTTTTAATCGCCAAATTGCTAATGTTGGCCAAAAGCTAGCGAAATTCCTTAACCTTCGTAATGCTAACTTACGAGTGCCACGGCCAACTGTATTAGAGGCCTCGGAAGCTTTTGCCTTTTAGGCGGGTCTTAGGACGGAATTAATGACGTAATCTCCGTCTATCCAATCTCGTGAGGAAGTTGTTCTTGTAAGAGGCGTTACAAACAAGAGTTGTCTTTATCGATTGATTAAACATGATATGATGTCATAAATTCCGTCCTAACAGCCAAGAGCTTCCAAGGCCTCTAATGAAGTTGGCCATGGTCAAGCACTGGTGGCATTAATTTTTGACTTATGCGCCATTTTACATCATTAGATTCTCCTATTTCTACTCCTTCATAAAATAACCGTTTTTTTTTTTTTTTTTTTTTTTTTTTTTTTTTTTTTTTTTTTTTTTTTTGTGTGTGTGTGTGTGTGTGTGTGTGTGTGTGTGTGTGTTTGATATTTTAGGGTTTTGTGCTGTCGGTTTTTGGACTATAAAGATTAATAGATTTTAAGTGGAGCATAAAAAGGGAAAACCAAAACACAACGCATAGAAAAAAAAATTATCAGTTTTAACCCTTTGCGGCGCGGTGGTTTCATAGATATACCACTTAATTTTAATTCCCAAACGCCACATTGGCACCGGAATGTTGTTTAAAAAAATTACGGCTTATTGAATGCGTGAAATATAGCGTTTACTTATTTACAGATAAAGTTGTTTTCAAATTTCGGTGTCAGTCATTAATTTCAACACTTAAGCAATGAATTCGTCCTGCGCCTCAAAGGGTTAAACCACGTGTATAAACTTACTTTAATCGGCTGTCTTTGAGCTTCCTCCATGGACCTCATTCCTTCTTTGAATCGACGCTAAAAGAAAACAAAAAATCTTTAATTTGCGTAGTTTTATTGATTTTAAAAGGTTTTCTTCTATTTTTTAACACTTTCCATTATAGTTGAAAAGTATTTAACAATTCGGTCTGTTTTTCCGTACACTAACTCGCATAAATATAGCCCAATTGCCATGAAATTAATATTTTTATCGATTGTGACATGAATACATCCGTGCACGGAATTAGAATATTAGTCCAGTACGGAATACTAGCCCGTGCACGAAATTAAAATACTAGCGCAGTACGACAATAGATCCATACACTATCTCATGTAAATGTTGCCCGATTGCCATGAAATCTTTATTGTTATGCATTGTGACATGAATAAATATTTTAGAAGTAAAAAATTCAAAATATGGAGTATTGGCAATAAGTTAAAGTGATAAATTGCAAATTGGTAAGTGAAAAATTGCATTGTGTATGGATAGTAGCAATTAACTTGATGCAACAAAGTTGCTCTTAAAATAGCAAATAAAGCCTTTGTGCGAAAATGTTTAAAAATAGAAAAACAACTATTATAAATGCACAAATGATTCATGAAAATGTAGGAAACAGCTGTTTCGAATCTATTATCGAGATTCTTCACAAGTGCAAATCTTAGCGATGAAGAAGAAGCAAAACTGAGCAAAGAGACAGAGAAACGCAGGCTTATATATCCATTACGGGAACGATCCCGCCAAAAGAAAAGCAACCAATGAGAAGAAAGCAGCATGAACAATTGGGTGGACAAGTAGAGACCAACAATGTTGAGCAATGGAAGAACGTTTAAGTTCTTGATTTTTGACATACATTTTATCTTATACTATAATGCGAGCAAAAATTGTGTGTGTGTGTGTGTCTGTGTGCGTAAATTTTATCTCAAAAACGGCTCTAACGATGTTCGCAAAAATTTGGATTTTATCATTTTCGGGCACGAGAAGACCATTGGGCTAGGTCACATGTTCGAGAAAATTCGATTATTGGGTCATTTTGGGTCAAAATGGGTCAGGATCAAGCTATTTATATCTAGAGAACGGCTGGATCGATTTTAAAGAAATTTTGTATCCAATCGTTTTTTGGCACGAGAAAACTATTGGGCTGGGTCACATGTTCGAAAAATTTCGATTAGTGGGTCATTTTTGGGTCATTGTGGGTCAAGCCATTTTTATCTAAAAAACGGCTCTAACGATTTTGACCAAATTTTATATTGTATCGTTTTGGATTACAAGAAGACCATTGGGTTAGGTAACATGTTCGAGAAAATTCGGTTAGTGGGTCATTTTTGGGGTCATTGTGGGTCATGCTATTTTTATCTAGAGATTTTCTCACGCAATTTTGACTAAAAATTGCATTGTATGGTTTTCGGGCACGAGAAAAACATTGGGCTAGATTACATGTTCGAGAAAAAATTTTAATGGGTCATATTGGGTCATTAAGAGTCTGGGTCAAGCTATTTATATTTAAAGAACGGCGAGATGGATTATAACGAAATTTTGTGTGTAACAGTTTTTTGACATGAGAAAACTAATGGGCTAAATCACATGTTTGAGAGATTTTGACTATGAGGGTCATTTGTGGGTCATGATGGGTCATAATGGGTCATGGTCAAGCTATATCTAAAGAACAGGTGGATCGATTTTAACGAAATTTTGTATGCAACATTTTTTTGGCACGATAAAATCATTGGACTAGGTTACATGTTCGAAAAATTTCGATTAATGGGTCATTTTGGGTCATTAAGAGTCTGGGTCAAGCTATTTATATTTAAAAAACGGCAGGATCAATTTTAACGAAATTCTGTATGTAACAATTTTTAGAAACGAGAAAACTAATGGACTAAGTCACATATTCGAGAGCTTTCGATTATAAGGGTCATTTGTGGGTCTTAATGGGTCAAGGTCAAGCTATATCTAAAGAATTGGTGGGTCGATTTTAACGAAATTTTGTATACAACATATTTTTGGCATGAGAAAATCATTGGGGTAGGTCACATGCTCGAGAAATTTCGATTAGTGGGCCACTTTTGGATCATTCTAATTTTATCTAGACAACGTTTCGCAGAATTTTGACTAAATTTTGTATTTTATCGTTTTCGGGCACAAGAAAATTATTGGGTTATAACAGATTTTTGAGAAAATTCGATGAATGGGTCATTTTGGATCATAAGGGGTCAGGGTCAAACTAGCTATATCTAAAAAACGGCTCAATCGATTTTATCTAAATTTTGCATCTAATGTTTTTCGGCATGCTAAAACTAATGAGCTAGGCCACACGTTCGAGAGATTTCGATTATAAGGGTTATTTGTTGGTCATGATGGGTCATGCTAATTTTATATAGAAAATGGTACTCACCATTTGACTATACTTTGTATTATATCGTTTTTGAGCAAGAGAAAACCATTTGGCTTGGACACATGCTCGCGAAAATTCGATTAGTGGGTCATTTTGGATCTTAATGAGCTAGGGTCATTCTAATTATATATAATAAAGACTCAATCAATTTTACTTAAATTTTGAAACAAAAAGTTTTTTGTCACGAGAAGACTATTGGGCTGAGTCGCATGTTAAACAAAATTATATTAGTGGGTCATTTCGCTTCATTGCTGAATGCTGCCAAGCTAATTTTACCTAAAAAATGGCTTAAACGATTTTGATTCAATCTTATATTCTACTGTTTTTGATTACCTGAAGACGATTGAGCTATGTCACATGCTTGATCAAATTTGATTAGTGGCTCATTTTGGGTAATACGGGTCAGGGTCACGAGAATATGGCAAAAGCCAATAACTTGGTGATATTTGACAAAATATTGGCGACATATGGGCAAAAAATCGACTATAAAAATTACGAAAACCAAAACACGTATTTGGAGCCAAATGAAAGAATGCCTTCAAATTTGGCTATATCTAGCAAAAAATATTGTCTTTCAGAATGTAAAGAATTTTTTTATACATTCTTAAGAGGCTTCGAGATGCATGGTTAAACCAATCAGAGTGGAGCTAAAAAAGTGATTTTGATCGATGTCCTTTCGTTGTAAATTTTAAAATAAAGTAAAATTTATAAACATGCACATAAAAACACAGTTTTCTTATTGATTGTTTTTCTAAATAATACTATTATTAATAACATGTTTTACAGTAATAATACTATATCGAGTTGAACACAAAGTTAATTTTTACCGAGCTGAGCTCGGTCACTCCTGCTAGTGCTCCTTTAAACGAAATCTGAGAGCACGTTTAGTCAGATCAATTTAATAAAGACCACATTGGCAAGAAATTTGGTAACTACCCCAGTTATCTAAGCGATCAATGGAGTGCTTAAGACTTAAAAAACAATTTTATTAACAGGAAAAAAAATAACATTGAAATCGAGCCTTTTTAAAATTTTAGCAACTTTCTGACTGATTTCGGAGAAAAATGGCAAAACAATCAAAGTATTGGAGTTCGAATTAATTTTTTTTCCAGAATGGGTGGATTTCGTCAATTTTCTATGAATTGAATCTATAATATTAGGGAAATAACCATGGTCAACAGAGGAGTTGAACAAATATTGGAAGCCTGGAAATCAAAAGCTTTAAAAGCCGCAAATTTCTCGTTTGGAAGATCAGAAGAATAGCTGTGAGATGGAAGACTGACCACAAAAATGTTTGCGAAAGACAGTAGTCTGAAAATTATCTTCATTACAAACAACAAGGGCATCCAGGAAATAAAGGCAATCGCTGGATTCAAGAGTAAATTGAATGCAAGAATCATTAGAATTCATGACAGAGAAAATATGATTGATATCTGAATTAACTTCAACTAAAGCGTAAATATCAATTATGTAACGAACATAAAACTGAAATATTAAGTTATAATATTTGATTTTTTTTTTTCAAACAATTTTATTTCAAAATAGTGCATGTACAAACCGCATAAAATCGGACTGAGTGGTTTATCGATAGCCAAACTGTCAGTCATACGAAAGAAATTTCCGTTAAATACAAAAGTGTTTTGGGACAAGCAAATACGAGTGAGAAGAATGAGCTCCTCGATTTCGAAAAAAAAAATGAAATTCACAAAGCCTTTTCTTCAGGCAGTCTAAAGCCTCTTCGACAGGAACATTAGTAAATAATGAAAAAACATCAAAAGAAACCATCATATGATCCTGTGGCTTAAAACTGTGAAGTTTCTTAACAAACTGAAAAGAATTCTTAACAGTGAAAGAATTGCTGCTTGAGAGTGGAGAAAATATGGAAACTAAATATTTTGCAACTTTATAAGAAGCGGTACCGATACTAGAGACAATGGGTCTAAAAAGAATGTCAGGTTTATGGACCTTAGTAATAAAGCATAAAACCTGGCACAATGTGCAATTGAAGGAATAAGAGACCATTTTTAATTTAGCAAGAATAATGAATGAAGATTTAATGGCAGATTTGATAGTATCAATTTCACTAGAGGAAGGGTCTTTGTAGATATCCACATAGGGACCATCATTAATTAATTTATGGGATTTTTCCAAATATGTAGACTTGTCAAGAACAATCTGACCACCTTTGTCAGCCTTGGTTATGATCAAATTCGGATCAGAACACAAACTTTTTACACAATTTTTAACTGAACTGTTAAGATTTGGGTTATAGACATTAGAATTGAAATAAACAGTATTGGCAATGAGATGCCTAATAGACTCTTTTTGAGAAGGAGAAATAGCGCTATGCTTAAAGGCTCTTTTAGCAGGAGCAATCAGAAGGGGTAACGAAGGAGTGGCAAATTGTTGCTTAATTTGAGAGCATTAAGCTAATTGTTACTTAAAGAGACAATAGAAAGATTGACAACAACATTTTGGTTAACGATAGGTAAATTGTTGGAGTTGTTAAAGACAGAATTATTAAAAAGCGTACTAAATTTCTCTTTTAGATCTGAGGAATGAATCGAAGAAGCTTTAAGAACTCTGTTACAAGAAATTCTGTCTATACAATCAAAATCAAGAGAAGATTTAGCAAAGCTGATATGTAAGTAATATAACTCGCGCTCTATATGAGCAATTTTCTGACGAGTCTCTTGAATCAAAGATCTTAAAAGAGCTAATTTAGAACGAAATAGTACCTTATCTATTCTACTTGAATTAAATAAATTACAACGTATTGAAATGAAGTTAGGAATAAATTTTTTGTGTCTACAGCCACGTAGGAAATGTAAGTGCTCCAAAAATCTATACTTTTTCAATCATAAATTACAAAATCTATCGATTTGTGACATAGCAAAGAGAAGAAAGTTAAAAACAACAACAATGGAATCAAGGCCCGTTGACGCAAATAAGCCTGCGTTTGTCTGTCTCTTTACTCAGTTTTGCTTTTTCTATCTCGCTGAGTTTTGCACTGATGAAGAATATTGATAGTAAATTCAAAATAGCTGTTTGCTACCTTTTCATGCATTATTTGTTCATCTATTTTTGGAGCACTTACATTTCCTATGCGACTGTAGACGCAAAAAAGTTATTCTTAACTTCATTTCAATACGTTGTAATTTATTTTTCTTGTTTGTTCATATTCAATTTGTAATTGGGAGGTTATTAAACGCTTAGCTATTGCTCGCCGTAAGTTATGAGCTTGGCAATCTCTTTATAAAATTGGAAAACTTGAAGGAATTTTTAAACTCTTTAATTTAATTTAAGGTGGTCCGGAGCACATTTTAAAATAATTTGTATTTATTGAGTTAAAGTTTCGGTTTTTTTTTCTGTGTGTGTGTGTGTGATGGTAAACTATATAATTTGTAAACAAATCACATGAAAATACTTCTCATAATTTTTTAAAGTTAAAATTTAAAAATTTACTTAAAAATGAGATAAATTAAAATTATTACAACTCCAAATATCATTTGTAAAATTTCAATATTTTTTTCAATTAAATAAACATAAATAATTAATCTTTAATTTTGATTCAGCATTTTTAAAAATATTAATTTTTAAAACTAGCAAAAGCCATGCTTTGTTTGGATTCGCGAAGCATTATTTTATAAAACAGATATTTGAAAGTAACAATATTTTTTAATATTATTTTTGCATCTTTTTTTAAACAAAAACGTTATTTTATGTTTTGGCGCATTTTAATTTTTTATTTATGATATAAGACTGGCATAATAAAATATTTCCGAAGCAAACTTTTACAAAATATTTTTAAATTTTCAACTAAAAGCTCTTTTAAAGATGTTTTTACAATTTCCAGTGGCTACTGGAAGTTGTATTTACTACTATTTAAAGTTGTTTGAAATATGCATGTTTCCAATCTTTGTAATTAACATCAGATAATCTTTGATAGCTATTTTAGAATAATATATTTGAAGAGAGCTTGAAGAAAGTTACTTCTTCAAAATCCTATTTTCTGGGAAAACATTTGAAATCTGCTTTCGTTGATACTATGAATTTTTAACTGTAAAACATTTTATTCTAATTTTTTCGTTTTTATACATGTTAGCGTATGAGAATTTTTGATATTGTAGAATTTTTCATAAGGAAAATTTGTATTGAATGCTTAATTTTGAAGGATTTTCACTCTCGACAACGTTACGTACGTTTTTAAGCCAACTGGTGTCTATATATCCTCAATATCTACAACTGCTTCCTCTAATGTTAAACCTTGGGATTTATGAATTATAACAGCAAAAGCTGACTGGAGAAGAAATTCTTTCCTTGAGCAATTTATGCTTCCATTTTTCCAGAATTTAATTATTGGGGGAATCGGTACGCACCAATTCTTATAAGTTAAATTACATCAGTATTCAAATTTATCCATGATTATTCGCGATATCTGGTCTGCTGGCTTGTGATTTTCTTTAATATGTGCAACAAAGTCTAAAGTCCCGTTCACTAAACCTTTTTTAGTCAACAAATAAGAACGTAACATTGCCTACTTTAGATCCAAATGATAAAGTAAGAAATGGTTGAAGTCCATTTGTCATTTCTGAATCGGCCAACTTTGCTTTAGTACATTTATAAAGAGCTTGAATCGAGGCAACAACTTCACGCAGTTCTTTTAATTTTTCATTTATATATTTGTTTATATTTTTGTTTGAAATTCTTTTGTTGCCACTTTAAAAAAAAAATCCATAATACAATTTTTTTAAAATGTTTAAGTGTCATCTGTGCAAACGATTTTGCGGAATAATGAAAAAATGTTTTATTAAATTAATCATGATTCTATCTATAATTACTTACTCCATGATTTATATTTTTTTTTCTGAAAATGTACGCATTTCATTTTTTATTTATTTGCTAAAATGCGTCCGTATTGGAAATGCATGTAAAATAAATTAATTAAAATAATAATTTTTTTAACGTTTTACTGTAAAAAAAATTATATTGTGCAAATCTACAGATCATAATTTATTTTTGTGTTTAATTTGAAGTTAAAATATTGAATAGTTTTTTGTAAAGTGTACGACAAAATGTAATTTGAGTGGGCTAGTAGAGGATTCGCTTCGCTCATCCTAATAATTAAAATGTTTAAATAAAAAATTACAAAAAAAAAGAGAAAGATACAACTTTATTTAGAAAATTCATATTTTCAAAAGTAAGCATTTATTTTTCAAAATCAAAGTAAAACAATTCAAAAATATATGTTCGAAATTTGAAGCATTTAACATTAACGGTTCTTGACTTATAACAATTTAAATGCAAAAAATGATTTTAAAAAATTTCTAATGCAAACTTTTTTTTTTTTTTTTTTTTTTTTTTTTTTTTTTTTTTTTAAAGATGTAGATTTTTGTGTCTCGGAATAGTCCAAGAGCCGACTGCATAAAAAACTATGTTATCGAGCACAAGAAAAAAAACCCTTCATTTTAAGGAAAAGTAGTGATAGGGGAATCAAATGGTCCATGTCTGCCGGAAGTGAAGTGTTGCATAAGCCAAAAATGAATGCTACTAGTGGCTTACTCGTAGGTTTATCACTGAGTTTTCCTGCTCTCAAGTTTCCATGTTTCATACCTTTGATTGTACGACAAAAATAATTTTAAATCTACGAGTAAACCACTGGTGGTATTAATTTTTGGCTTATGCACCATTTCATTTCCGGCAGACATGGACCATTTGATTCCCTTATCGCTACTTTTCCATAAAATAAAGGGGTTTTTTTGTGCTCAATATCTTGGGTTTTTGTGCTGTCGGCTCTTGAACTAAAACCACTGAAGAAAAACAGCAGAATATTATATACTTTTATATACTTTCATACTTATTATATACTTTTATATTGGTATAACACTCAATCGCAAATCACAGTTGGAATCTTTATTGTACTAAAATGCGGCACATTCGCCGACAATTCTAGGTTCCCACTTAAAAAATATAAAATCAGTGTAGTGGGAGTAGTTTATTAGTTCAATATAAAATTTGGTGCTCCTGTTTTTTTTTTTTTTTTTTTTTTTTTTTTTAGGCCTTTTAATTTTTTTTAAGGGAAACCCATGCTTCTCATGTCCTATTCGGTTATCAGAGTGTTGATGATAGCTGATTAATTTGGCGGAATTTCCATTTCTACTGTTTAGTGGGTTAATATACATATATATATATATATATATATATATATATATATATATATAAGACCATTAATAGTAAACAATATTAACCGTTTGTAATTAACAATTGAATTTAATAACTTATATCACATTGAATATAAAAGGAAAAAAAATAATATGAATTCAAATGGATTTTGTAGAACCAAAGCAGAATCTTCAGGTCCCAAATACTTTGGAACAACAAATGGAGTGTGTGGTTTCATCTTCGTATTGCCATGAGAAAGCAAAACAATGGAATTTGGGACTACCAACACACATAAAACCAAAATTAATTAAAGAAATACTAAGTAATCTATAGTGGGTATGGAGAAGATAAAACAGTTATGAGCTATAAAGTAGAATGAATCCCAGATGCACTACCTTAACCCTGATACCGCACGAGGTAAATTAAAACATGAAGTATTCATATATCATATGACAGAAAAATGGAGATAATAAAATAATAAAAACAAAAAACGACTTATCGTACACATCATAATATTAAATTAATAAATTAATTAAAAGCAGAATAATGTAATAACAGAAAAATTAAATCATACACCATAGTTTACCCTATTATTTAAATCAATATTTATATTTATATCAATCAGTCTTTAAATCAATAACATTTATTTTGACTATGATTGGCTGAACTCAATATCTTAATTAAGGAAGATTAAAGATTAATATATATATGTATATATTCTAATTTTTGGTGAATTTTAATGAAGTCATCATTTAAAAAATTTACATTTATTTTATTGTCTTTAGTTTTATCAGTGTAAAAATGCATTTCAAGACAAACATAACGTCATTTTCAACTTTTTTAACCAGTAATTTTTCACGTAATACTAAGGGACAGTACAAGACTATCGGAAAAGACAGGCTATAGCGGAACATTCCAAGTATCTTTTATTTTCAGACCGTTGAAATCACGTGATATTCGAATACATCAATAAAGGTTTACAAAGCTAACGATCAAAAGAAAAAAAAAGAAAAAAAAATGTGAGATACATTACGGTAATCTATTTTTTCCGTTTGCTTCGGTGCCAGTGAAAATGTCATCATCACTGACACAGTTATAATAACATACTTTATTATGCATGCAAGCATATTCCTGTTTTCTGACTGACGTTGTTTTCCTCGTCGAAAATATTTCGCTTAGCATTGATTGCTTACATTATTTCTCAAAGAATAATCTGTGTTCTTCTTTTCAGTTATTCTGTGATTAATGCATAATTAAACGCAATCATTTTAATATGTTTAAATTATATAAAAATATCTGAATTTTTTATTTTAAATATATGACTACATTCAATGAAATTATACTTATAATTGGGGTATTGAGATAAAGCAAAATAATTTTATGCTATAGAGACAAAAGCTTACCGTGATTGCCATCATTTTGAAGAAATTTTTTAAAACGCTTTTAAAATTAAAATTAAAATTAAAATCTAAAAATTGAAATAAATTAAAAAATAGCTAGTAGGAGAGCATCTATAAATGATAGAATTTCTTAAATAACAACTAGCTGCACCCGCCGAAACTCGACGGAAAAGAATATATATTAGGTATGATATGTATCAATCTTATATAGACAGTAAAATACTGAGCGAAATAAACAATTGCCATCTCTTAAAATAGGGATAACATAGCTTTTCATGATAAAAATACACAAACTTCAGAATATAACAAAAAATAAGGAAAACAACTCATAAATTATTATGTTGGACTTAACTTCAGCTACAAATCTTTTTTTAATGCGGTTTCTAATCCTTAAATATTATTTAAATGCCAAATTATTTAGGAAGTTAATATTATACCCCGGAAGACGAATTCAAAAATATCTGCATAGTTTATTTTTTCTCCGTTTAAATATCGCTTGATAACTGTACAATAATTATAATATCAATGAAACATTTTAATTATAATGGAAACAGGGACTTACTAAACTGCCTAACCAACCCACTACATATTTACAGCACTTGCAGTAAATTTAATTTATTTATTGGTTTGTATCCTTCATGAACTTGTAAAAGTTAATTTTATTGTTATGGCAACGGAAAAAAAACGATATCTCTGTTATTAAAAAGAATAAAATTTTTGTATTTGTTGCTGAAATGCAGATTTTTTTTAAATAATAACGTAATACAATGAAATTATTTTAATTTTTTTTTTATATTATGTAAGATAGAAATACAGTAATACCGGCATATCACAGGTTTTATTCTTTTTTTTCTAAAATGACATCATTTACACCTTCAGAAATACTCATCTTTTCTTAAATAAAAGCGTGATTTATGCAGTTATTTAAGACTTCTTTAGTTTCATAAAATACTCATTATTAGGATGAGCGAAGCGAATCCTCTACTAGCCCACTCAAATTACATTTTGTCGTACACTTTACAAAAAAACTATTCAATATTTTAACTTCAAATTAAACACAAAAATAAATTATGATCTGTAGATTTGCACAATATAATTTTTTTTACAGTAAAACGTTAAAAAAATTATTATTTTAATTAATTTATTTTACATGCATTTCCAATACGGACGCATTTTAGCAAATAAATAAAAAATGAAATGCGTACATTTTCAGAAAAAAAAATATAAATCATGGAGTAAGTAATTATAGATAGAATCATGATTAATTTAATAAAACATTTTTTCATTATTCCGCAAAATCTTTTGCACAGATGACACTTAAACATTTTAAAAGAATTGTATTATGGATTTTTTTTTTAAAGTGGCAACAAAAGAATTTCAAACAAAAATATAAACAAATATATAAATGAAAAATTAAAAGAACTGCGTGAAGTTGTTGCCTCGATTCAAGCTCTTTATAAATGTACTAAAGCAAAGTTGGCCGATTCAGAAACGACAAATAGACTTTAACCATTTCTTACTTTATCATTTGGATCTAAAGTAGGCAATGTTACGTTCTTATTTGTTGACTAAAAAAGGTTTAGTGAACGGGACTTTAGACTTTGTTGCACATATTAAAGAAAATAACAAGCCAGCAGACCAGATATCGCGAATAATCATGGATAAATTTGAATACTGATGTAATTTAACTTATAAGAATTGGTGCGTACCGATTCCCCCAATAATTAAATTCTGGAAAAATGGAAGCATAAATTTCTCAAGGAAAGAATTTCTTCTCCAGTCAGCTTTTGCTGTTATAATTCATAAATCCCAAGGTTTAACATTAGAGGAAGCAGTTGTAGATATTGAGGATATATAGACACCAGTTGGCTTAAAAACGTACGTAACGTTGTCGAGAGTGAAAATCCTTCAAAATTAAGCATTCAATACAAATTTTCCTTACGAAAAATTCTACAATATCAAAAATTCTCATACGCTAACATGTATAAAAACGAAAAAATTAGAATAAAATGTTTTACAGTTAAAAATTCATAGTATCAACGAAAGCAGATTTCAAATGTTTTCCCAGAAAATAGGATTTTGAAGAAGTAACTTTCTTCAAGCTCTCTTCAAATATATTATTCTAAAATAGCTATCAAAGATTATCTGATGTTAATTACAAAGATTGGAAACATGCATATTTCAAACAACTTTAAATAGTAGTAAATACAACTTCCAGTAGCCACTGGAAATTGTAAAAACACCTTTAAAAGAGCTTTTAGTTGAAAATTTAAAAATATTTTGTAAAAGTTTGCTTCGGAAATATTTTATTATGCCAGTCTTATATCATAAATAAAAAATTAAAATGCGCCAAAACATAAAATAACGTTTTTGTTTAAAAAAAGATGCAAAAATAATATTAAAAAATATTGTTACTTTCAAATATCTGTTTTATAAAATAATGCTTCGCGAATCCAAACAAAGCATGGCTTTTGCTAGTAATTAAATAGAAATGGCGCAGTTTATAGAAATATTTTCATTTGTGCACACCACGGACCTTTAAATTAATAAATGTTCACTTTATTTAGATGCAGGAATTAAAGTCAGTGAATATGACATCATCACTGACACAGCTATAACAATGTATATTATATTCATGGAATAAATTTATCTGGTTTCTGTATGACGACATTTTCTCCATCGACAAAATTTCACTTTAGATATTATATTTAAAGTTTATCTTCTGTTATTTTACTTACATAATACTTAATAATATTACTCAGTAAATAATCTGTGTATTGCAGGGAATAACTATGTGCAATCATTTTATTATGAAAACCTTTTACGAACACCTTTATTTTATTTTTATTTATTTATTTATTTTATTTTTATTTTTATTTTTATTTATTTATTTTATTTATTTATTTATTTTTTTTTTTTTTTTTTTGAAATGCGATTATACATTCACCGATGATATCAAGCTCCTGATTGGTGGAAAATAATGAAACAAAATAAATTTTGAGAAAAGTTTAACCTGTTGCCACTGTTTTGAAGAAATGTCATAAAAAAGCTTTTAAAATTAAAAATAAAATGTAAAAATTGAAATAAATTAAAAATTAGCCAGAATGGGCACATCTACACATAAACAGCTTTCATTTAAAAAAATAATTATCTAAATCGGGCCAGTAGAAAGCTCAGGGCTGATGACCAAAAAAACAGCCAGGTGTTTTAAATATATAGATAGATTGTAATAATAGTCACAATTGGTTCAGCTGGAAGCTCAGGGTAGGTGACTAAAAAAACAGCCTTGCGTTTTAAATATATAGATAAGAACAAATTTAAACAATAATAAGTGAAATAAAACAGAACATACCATTTTGCTTCTAAATCCTTTGTTTTCCGTAGGTATAGGCTGAAATAAAATAAAATCTTATGTTGCTAAAATTTATGCAGAAAAGATTTAGAGGACTATAAACTGCCAACTTAGTGTGAAATAATATGTAAATGTAATATAGTATGATAAAAAATAATCATGCATTAGGTATTAGGACACAATATAGTAAACTAAAATTTATGCATAAATTTCCTTCATTTATAATTAAACTTGATATAAATTTTCTAAATTTGTCGAAAAGAAATTAATTTTCTTATTAAACACACATATTCTAACACTGTAATAACAATAATAATGATTAAACAATAAAAATAATATTGCCCAGTTAAACTGATGGCATTGAGCTATCAGGCTATGCACACTAATTGAGGCATTTACAGCTTTATCTCCCTATATACTTAATCATTAAAACCCCAAAAAACTATTCAGAGATTTGTCCTATCAGAAACTTCCCATATCCAACATTTAAAGCAAATCGGATAATTCTGCATTAAACCCCATTAATCTAATTAAAAAGATGTGAAATCTCCTGTTCCCTTCTTTATTTTTAACAAAAGAACCTCAAAACTAATCAGGGAAGCGTCTTATCAGTTTGAACCGATATCCAAAAATTGAATCAAATCGGTTAATTCTTCATGAAAAAAAAAAAAAAAAAAAAGATTTACCTAATTTTTGAAGGATAGTCCCCTGATCCCACCTTTATACTTAACCAACGAATCCCCAAAACAAATCAGGGAAGCATCTTATCAGAAGGTATCACTGTGTAAATTAAAGAAATGGGAAATCAGCGTATCACTGATTGTGTTGGGGGCAGTAGATTCAATGGTTCAATATAAAAGAGTGAAATGGGGGAGCTAAATTCCTTCCTTAATTTGTTTTTCAAGGGGCATTATTCATTGAAAAAAATAAGGAGCCTTATTACAGCCCTGTAATATCTACAATTAATATGAATAGACGACGAGTTCAATGTCTTCAGTTTAACTGGGCAATATTCAATTTATTTACTAAGTTATAATACTTGTATTGCAGGTTTTGTTTATGATAATTGTAAGTATAAAAGGCTAGTTCCATGGGTTTTGTAGTGTAAGTCACATTGCCTTATAATTGTTATGCTTGTTTGCCACCGTTATTTTCGAAAAGTCTGCTTGGCCTTATTCAATTAATGAGAATGTGCCGATAACATAAATCACATTTTTACGTACTAAAATACTGGTAGCCAAAAATCGTAGCCCGTGACTTACACTACAAGTACTCATGGAAATAGCCAAAAATATTAATTTAAAAAGTCCTTCCGGCAGTACCGGTAGGAAGAGGTAGCTTTCATATACTTATTTATTTATTTATTTATTTTAAATTAAGTTATATAATTCAAACAAAACGATTCTAAAATTAGTGGAACTCGATTATATAAGATTGAATACTAGTTTATGTCAATATTGAATATTAATAGGAATTTTTAGGAATTAGTCATCTTTTTTGAACCTGGTCTTATTTTGACATTTTGAGCGATTTATAGGGTCGCCAAATACCACGATATCATGAAGTGTATGGCATTTTAAAGCGAAATGCTGGATCAAACAAACCAATGAGTTTGGAAATCGTAATTCATATGCACATGCACACTCGCATCGAAATCGATTAACATATACGAGTACTTACACGGGCAAATTGATTTTTAAAAAAATGTCACCCACATTAGAAAATTAAACTGCTATATCTCAGGCGTTTTTTAAGGTAAAGACAAAGCAAAAAATACTCCCAAATTCATTATTAAAATAAATATTTTAGAAAGAACCTATTTTCAATATCTAATTTCTTGTTTGTACATCATTATACATTTAAAAGATTTTTGAGAAACGTAAATGACCGCCATTTTGAAACAAGATGACGGATGAAGTTGGCCAGTGAATCGGTCGAGATATTGGTATGTACTACACGGAGTTATATCCAAATCAGTTTATATATATATGCGTATCAGGGCCGGATCAAGCATTTCTGGGGCCCGGGGCTACGGGAAATTTTGGGGCCCCCCCCTCCTCTTCCCCAGCTACTGAAAAATTTGCCCCCCCCCCCATACGACTTGTTTTTATCCCAAATTAAATATACATTTTTTTAAATTATTTTATTTTATTTCATTGTTATTTTTAACAGTGCAATAATTATATTGTTTAAACACGTACAGTTCAAACATATTTTATAAATTTTAAAAATAAACAAATTAAAGAAAGAAAGAAAACAAATTAAAGAAAAGAAATTTTTTACCAAAAATGGAAAGTGCTATTCTATTTCAAATCGCTTCAACAGTCAGGCTGTCAATTTTATGCCATTTGGTCAATTTTATGCCCGTTTAAAATTTTGTCAGAAAATGCTTCAGAAAATTTCACTTCATTGAGCTGGGAATTTGAAACCACTTTAACCCCTTTGGCCCTGACGTCCTATTAATAGGACATATCTTTTATTGAGTATTATTTTGTCTTAAAGACTATTTTATTTAATTCCAGCACTTAATAATGATAGCATATACTGATACATTTACTACTATGACTTCATCTATGTTTCAGCATTTAAATATATATATATATATATTTATTAATTATTAGCAATTCATTCAGGCCCCGATTATGACTAATTGGGGCCCTGGGCAAAAAAAATTAGGGGCCCCCTTTCAAATCATTGTAACATTATTCAAATTAAACTGATGGTCACTTATATATATATGTGTTTGATATTTTCGTAATAAGTCATAAATCGTAATTCATGTTTCGTAATATCGTGATATTTCATAAACATATTTTCGCATCTTGGATATAAATGGAAGAAAATTCTGAGCTCCATTAGTTCTAAATTAAATACCTTAATAAAAGTACTCCTTTTTTTTTTTTTTTTCTTAGTACAGAATAAAACTTTTATTAGAAATTTAGCACTTTGTCAATTATTTTAAGATTAATTTAATAATTTCAATATATGAAAGAGTTAGAATTGGAAAAAGAATGTAAATATTTAATAATTTAATGTATGGATTTGGGGGCCCCTTAAGGTCCGGGGCCCATGGGCAAAGTCCTGATTTGCCCATGCGGTAATAAGGGCCTGAATTCATTGGCATTTCTTTTAATTCAATCATATGTTTTACTCTTTAAATTTAAATTAGGTACTCCTTTTCCAAATTAGTAATTTATGATAGAAGGTAAAAAATACTACTCAATTTTTATGTTTATTTTATCCGGTAGTAATAGGACATTTTCCAAACGTCCTAAAAAAATTCTTCCTTAGTCTATTGTTATATGAAAAACACGCAAATTAACTACATTCATTAGGCTTCAATGAAGAACACATTCGTTAAATTTCAGTAAACTGCAACTTCCTTGATTTCAATAGATACTTTTAATTTTATTGGCGTAAAAGTATTTTTTTCCCAAAGTTGGAAAAAAATTCAGGGCGGAAGGGGTAAAATAAATTAATGACAGTGTTTTAAACAATGCAACTCATAAATATCGATTTTTAGTAAATTGTACATAAGGAAATTTATATATACAATGCGTATTTTTTTAAGCTATTTTAAAGCCATTAAATATACAGATAAAGGTTTCTCTTTATTTAAAATGGGAAAAAAAAAAAAAAACATTTATTAAAAGATAATAAAAAAGTAAAGCAATTTCACATTTCCTAAAATCTTTTTGTAATAAAATAAATACAAAACAAATAATTACAAAAAAATAATAATTTTTTGTAATATTAAAATAAGTATTTATGAAAAAAACTTACCACTAGATTCTTTGTTTTACATTGATTTTCTGCTGAGGAACAAGATAAGACGATTCGACAGGGCCGTAGCAAGGTGTTTTGCCCCCCCCCCCCCCCCACAAAAAAAATTAACTTTGGGCCCCTCCCCTCTCCCACACTTTCAACTGAGTTTTTTGAAAAAATATTTATATTGAAGTTTCTATATAAAGAGACAAAAGATTTCGAATTGTGCGTAAAGACGTAAGCCCCGCAACACTTTAACAGGCTCGAGGACTGTGCCTTGTCAGTTTCAGAGCACGCTTAAGGATTAGAAGTAGAGGAAGTCTGACGTCACAGGGCAGGGGGGGGGGGCTATTATCCTATCACTTGTTTTTTCATTTACTAAATCCATTTTCCGTATGCTTAAATTATTCGAAATTTTACCATGAAAATTTCGAGTAAATAAAGTTTTTACTATATTAAATTAAAACTGACCATCTATATATTATACACATTAAAAGATATTTTATTAAACACATAATTATACATAACCAATTAATTTTGTAAAAGACAAATATGGAATTACAGTTGAGAATATTTGAACTTCAAAATATTTTTTATGTTTTACAAATTGCAGCATAGTAAGAAAAAAATATTTCATAATAAAAAAAAACTATATATGTTTTAACTCTGATTGAATTTATTGAATTAAAAATTAGGTTTGAAAAATAAATTTGGGGGGCCCTTTGTATTTTAGTGGGTAAGCATGGATGGGCTTTATGGGCCTGCGAGATTATTTAACATCGCGGGAAAAAAAGAAAGAAAGAGTATAGGAAATTTTAAAATAGCACAATTTCTTATTGTGACATGAATTTAGAACACTAGATTTTCCAAGGAAATAAGAGTATAAATTAAATTAGAATTTACTTATTACTTGTTAACAAACGAAATAGTTTACATATGAATGCAATGGAATCGGAGGTTGATGCAGGAATTTTTTCTTGGATCCCATTTTGTGAAAAATAAAGTTATTTTTATGAAATTTATTCCAGTTATTGAAATTCGCATCAAACATTTATTAGTAATAACTTATTTAAGTCTATATGCTAAATTTTTCATTTCTGGTGAACTTGTTTCCTTTGCAAAACACATATTTTAAAACCTAACACTATAAAATTAATTAGAGTATATTTTTATGGAATAGAATTTTGTGAATGGTGTGTTTTATTAAAAAGAATTTTGTGAAGGAGCTCTAATGAAACGCTTAAATGAAAAACATGTAAATGAGAAATGTGTGTTATTAAAATATGCTTTATTAGTATACATATATTTTTCCAAGCTGTGTAAAATTTTCCAATACTTAAAATTTTTAATAATAGCAATATAAATTACATAAAGTAATAAATATGACTTACCAGATTAGCATAAGAGTAGATCTTTTTCCTCTAGATATACACTTAATTTTATAAATACTATATTATGCGTATTACTAAATCAGAAAAAAAAATTATACAAAAATCCACATCTGTGTTATCTACAAACATGTACTTGTATGCATTAGCTGGCTGTTTAGTACTTGAATAGGCCAGTACCTAGTACCAAAGCGAGTATATATACTCCCTTCAAGGTCAAGGAATCCGGTTGCTAATTAAGCTGTTAACATTTTAAGGTGATTCTCTAGATGTGATTTATGTCACCCACGTAGTGAAATCGGTGTGAAAAATGACCTATCTTCTAAGAACATAATATCCCGGTGTTTCAAAAGAAAACATACTTTTGTCGCTAAAGCTACGCGCAAATATCACTACTTTCCAGTTACACAAAAAGAGCAATCTTTGAAGATGCAGTTTCCGACTATCGGTGGGAGGAGAACAAAAAGATGCTAGTTTTCGAACCACTTTAAATGATTTTTGAGGTCCGAAGCCTATCTAATTGACAAAGGATGGGAAAATTTTTCTCTTCAGTCGTAAAGCTATCAACTGATTTCGCGTGCGATTTCTCACTTGAAGTTCAAATTCAGCGCACTGAAAAAGCAATTTATACATCAAAGCGCCGACAAGAAAGATCAGAGAAAGCGACGCTTGACCACAAGAGTGCTATGAACCTGGTCCTTAAAGGTCAAAAGAGTCGCTAGGTCAAAAACCCATGGGCAAAAAGAGAGGCGGGGGGAAACGAGTAAGAAAATAAGTATTTTCAGTTTCTGCGTTTTTGAAATCTAAACATGATTTTTAATAAGAACAGGGCCCAGTTAAAGCTACGGGAAGCCCCGGAACAAACATCATTCTGGACACCCCCTCTTCTATCTATCTGTAGATTTTTTTTCTTTCCTTTTTTTTAATAATGTAGAAGTGGCAAGCACTAAAAATAAAAAAATAAAAAGATATTGTACACAGGCATAAATTTTGTACATTATATGGCTCACATCTATATCCCAAAAAATTGGTCACAACTTTAATTAAAAATATTAATTTGATAATTATAGAAAAAATGATAGATTGATTGAAATAAGCATTTCTTTGTAAATTTTTACTTTGCTAACCTAAGGTTGACATTACAAGATGTCTAAAAAAGAAGGCTCAAAATTGGACATAATTAACGATTTTAAGTTATCATGTTACGAGGAAACATTAAGGGTGTATTCGAAAAAACGCTTTTCCATTTTCAACAGCTCGAAATTTTCCGATACAATTTTAGACGCATTTTTAAAAGTAGAAACATGAAACTTGCTGAGGGGATTTTTGAAGAGACGTATAAGGTGCCGTGTGATGTCTTTTTACACTCAATTCACTAGAATTTGATTTATAAACAATTACCTTTTCTGTATGACTTTTTTTCGTTTCCAAATCTCCCACTTCGGAAAAATCGGTTAAAAATGCCATTTTTTATTACTTTTTTTTTGCAACATTTTCTCCATTTATCGAAGAATTTACAATCACGGCACCTTGTGTACTTTATGAATAAGACAATTTGCCAGTTTGATGCATTCGAGAGCGAAAATGAATGTAAAAATAAATCGGAAATTAAGCAGCTTGAATCGAAATACACCCTTAATAAAAAATTTCTTTTAAAAGCTATAGGATACAATGTTATTGTAATCAGGGCCTGGCTAAATCACGGGCATGTAGGGCATCGGACGCCGGGGCTCCCAAGGACAAATATAATTTTTTTGTTAAGGCTAAATAATAAAAAATGGCCAAAAGTGACCAAAATTTCTTCTTTCTTTCTTTATTTATTTTTGGGTTTATTGTTGCTCTTTTCTCATCTCTCCTCCCCCCCCCCTCCCCTGGATGTAACAGCTACATCAGAGTTGTATTTATATTTTAATGGTTTACATTTAGCCTTATGTTTCTATAACAGAAGAAAAAAAAATCCCTTTCGGCATGGCCTATAGGCGGAGGTAGATTTCGAAAAGTTTTCATCTCAAAAAAAAAAAAAAAAAAAAAAAAAAAAAAAAAAAAAAATGCCTATCTCTACTTAAATGCCCATTTTGGCAATATATTTTGAATTATATTCTTACTTTATTTAAAAAATTGACCAATATGCTCATTATATAGTTCCTAAATAACAAAAAACTGTTAATTAAATTAGTTTGACAGCAAAATTGAATTTAAAAATGAGTCATAAAATAACCAATTTATTATTTTAATACATCCACAATTCTTTAATCAAGATCGCTTTGAGAAATTTTGTGCGACGTGCCCACTTTGACAGATTTTTTTAAATATATATTTAGCCTTTATCAAAAATCTGACCAATACGGCACATTACACAGTTCCTAAATAACAAATAACTGTCAATTGAATGCGTTTGAGAGCAAAATTGAATTTAAAAATGAGTCATAAAATAAACAATTTGTTATTTGAATACAACCTCAATTCTTTTATCATGATCGCTTTGGGAAATTTTTTTGCGAAGTGCTTACTTTGACAGCTTTTAAAATATATATATTCACCCTTTATCAAAAAATCGAAGAATACGCACATTATATAGTTCCTAAGTAACAAAAAACTGTCAATTGAATGCGCGTCAGAGCAAAATTGGTTTTAAAAATGAGTCATAAAATAACCAATTTGTTATTTGAATACCCACAGTTCATTAATCATCTCGCTTTGGGAAATTTTTTGCGAAGTGCCCATTTTGACAGCCTTTTTTGAAATATATTCTGCCTTTATCAAAAAACTGGCCACTCCGTCACATTATATAGTTCCTAAATAAGAGAACCTGTAAATTGGATGCGTTTGAGAACAAAAAAAGATTTAAAAATGACTCGGTAAAAACGCAATTTCTTAAATTTCCTCAAATTTTAATCACGATAACTTCGTGAAATTCTGTTCAAAATACCCTTTTTGGCAGCCTTTTAAAAAATATATTCTGCCTTTATCAAAAAACTGGCCAATACGTCAAGTTATATGGTTCCTAAATAATAGGACCTGTAAATTGGATGGGTTTGAGAACAAAAATTAATTTAAAAATGACTCATGAAAAACGCAATTTGTTATACTTAATGAATTTTTTAATGATGAAAACTTCGGGAAATCTGTTCAAAATACCTCTTTTGGCAGCCTTTATAAAAATATATTCTGCCTTTATCAAAAAATTGGCCAATAAGTCGCATTATATAGTTGCTAAATAAGAGGATCTGTCATTTGGATGCGTTTAAAATCAAAAATGAATTTTAAAATGAGTCAGAATATAAGCAGTTTGGATTTAAGGTTTTTTCTCCAACTCCTATTTTTGTTTAATTTATTTTTGCTATAAGAATTGGTTCTATGAAAAACTTGTCAATATAAAAGTTGTAGATATTATTCTGAAGATGTAAAATAAATTTAATTAGATTTAATTGCTTAAGAATTGAGTAAGTTATGGGTTTTTTTCTTTTTCCTCCCCCCTTTTAGGTAGATTTCGTATGAAATACTACCTATTGCATTGTCTCCCATGTTGGAATTTCTGAAAAATTTTTGCGGATCTACACGAATCATGACTCCTAGACCCCAAAACTACCATCAGTAAAAAAGTTTATATATATATATATCTATCTATCTATCTATCTATCTATCTATCTATCTATCGGTGTATATCACTTTCTTCTAGACACGATAACTTCCATAATTATGCTCAGATCTTCATCAAACTTTTACATAAAATCAAGGGGCATAAAATCTCGGTTAAGTTCGTTAATGGGCAAAATCGGACCAAGGGGGTGGAAGTTAGGAGGGTTTTTGTGAAAACAGGAAAAACGCGATAACTTCTTAATTAAAATAGATATCGAATCAGTTTAAAGTTTATATTACTTCTAAACGATGGGCAAAAAGTTTATGCATGACAGATTTTTGATAAAGTTAAAAATGGGCTCAAGGGGCGAAAAAAACATGGTTTTTGGGAGAAAAAAATTCATAACTTCGTCAATTCTCAAGATATCAAATCCAACTAAATTTTATATAAATGTACTCAATATTATCTAAAACTTTTGTATTTACAAGTTTTTGATAGGACCGATTTTTACCGATGAAAAAAATTAAAAACGAAAAGAAAAAGGGGGGAGGAAAAAGAAAAAAACCCATAACTTACTCAATTCTTAAGCAATTAAATCTAATTAAATTTATTTTACATCTTCAGAATAATATCTACAACTTTTATATTGACAAGTTTTTCATAGAACCAATTCTTATAGCAAAAATAAATTAAACAAAAATAGGAGTTGGAGAAAAAACCTCAAGTCCAAACTGCTTATATTCTGACT